>VZRH01005091.1:159536-218277 GCA_013397555.1 Urocynchramus pylzowi | reverse complement strand
AAAAGAGAAAAGAAAGGGAAACAAAAAAAAAAGGAAGGAAGGAAGGAAGGAAGAAACGAAGGAAGGAAGGAAGGAGAAAAAGTAGAGGAAAGGAGTGGAGAAAGGAAAGATGAGAAGAAAGAAGGGGACAGGAAGAAATAAAAAATGCAAAGAAGCCACTTTTAAGTGTAGTCATATGTCACCTGGTGGGCTTGAAGCCATGTATTCACATACTTTTTCTATTTAAATAAGAGTTGCATCTGCCCTTGCCAGGTATTTCACAGGCTGCTGAATACTATGAGGTTTATAGATAAATCAGACAAAGCTGGATGTAGACCCAAAGGAAATTTTCATCTTTCCCCCTAGTACCACAAAATAGTTGATATATTATTAAGATGCCAACTTCATAATTAGGTTGTAGAATGTCTTCCTTCCTTTCCATACTGCGTAGTGTCAGTAAAGACTTCAAACCCATTCATTCTTGCATCTAGGTTTGATGAAAGCATCTAACTTTGAAGAAAATGTTGAGCCAAAGCTGCTAGATATGTACTAAGTCTTTTATCTTTGTAGCCTAGTCTATCAGGGATTGGTCTATATGCTTGCTTAGTGTAATTTGACAAAAACCTTTATGTCTAGTTATATAAACTCTCAATGTTAACCTTTGACAGAAGAAAACCAATATAATTTTTCAGATTCATATATGAATCCTTGAAAGATGTAAAAATTATCCTGTATCTTTGCTACCACTACCAGAATAAGAAAGCAGTGTGTGAAGAAGAAGAATGACTTTATAACCTTACTTGTCTCAAAATTCTATTCACAGATTTTAGTTATGCTCGCTACTATGGTGATTCTTACCTGGAGTTTCAAGGCTTACATTTGAACATGCAAAATTTCATCCACATGGAATTCAAGACCTATGATCCTCATGGACTTCTCCTAAATATTGAACAGAGCCCAGAAACAATACAATTTTTAATTCGACTTGTCATCAATAATGGTACTTTGCAGGTAAGGCATCAAAATCTCCTGGTGAAGGAAAAGTAAATAAAAGTTGAATCTGTAAGAAATTTAATATTTTTTTTCATTTTCTTACTGTAGAAGATAATAATGAAGCTCCAAAGATTCTTGAAGTCTTCAGTATTTTAAGGAAAATAGTTGTCAAACTGGCTGTCTGTTATGTCTGATTCTTGGCTAAGATGATCAATATGACTCACAAGAGTACACATTAAAACACAAAACCAAAAATATATAGGTTTTGTCTTTATGTGTGGTACAAATTAACTTTCTGTATTTTATACCTAAACTAACTGAATTTCCTCATGTGGATCTTCATTAAAATTGTTATAAGAAAGGCTTATGACATAGGCATAGGCATAGAAATTGAGTGAATTGTCATAGGAAAATTTACCATATTAGGGAATAGAGTGTATCTTTTTTACCACGTATCTCTAACTAGAAATCTTTCACTTCATCTATTACTTAAATCACAGTTCCACAGTATCAGTAAAAAAACCCATTTTTTTGACTTTTGTGGATAGACTAACTAGGAATATATTGTTTATAAACTTTAAAGAGTAAAGTGTTTATCATGGTATATCTTTATCTTCCACAAATTATTCCATCTTTTCTGAGGAAGAGGTAAAGCTAGAGCTTTATGAAGAGATAGGCAGATGCTAAAGAGGCTATAAAAAGACATTAAAAGTTACTTTTCTCATAACTTATCTCCCATTTTCCTGCTAAAAGTTTCCCAAAGTACCTGTAATTATATTCTTTTGTAAGAACTGTGAAATGTCTGTTAGGGACAGCTTTTTTGTATGATATTTGCCTTCATGTTTAAAGACCATGACCATACTAAACAGATAGATAAACTGAAGATAAATAAAAAAGAATAAAATTACCTTTTAGTTTATTAGTTTATTTTGTTTTGTTGTGGTTTTTTGTCTTTTTTTTATATTGTGACTATCTTTGTCCAGAAAAAAAAAAAAAAAGGTAAGATTAGTCACGGGCAGGAAGTTATCCAACGTTTAGAAAATGGTGATGTCTTTAAGTTAATCTTACTTGTATTCATGGTAAAGTAATGATGCAGAAAAATATTTTTCTAACATATCATAAGCACCATAAAATATGAAAGTACTTTAATTGACACAAATCTATTCAGAGATCCCAGTGTGCCATGTTAAAACTAATTGAATTCACTTAATCATTCACAAAGCTGGTCAATTAAGTGTGGATTTAAAGCCCAATGAACAAATGGTTCTAAGCTCACAATCAAGCTACAATTACAAGTAGACAAACCATGAAATCAAGTGCTTGTTCACATTAGTATAGGAAATTAAATGGTGCTCCAAAATGCTCAAGCCTGCACGCTACATTACGTGTTTGGAAGTGTAAGGAAGCCATAAAATGTTAAGTAAAATTCACCCATGGTCAGTGTTAATTTCAGATGGGTTGCACATGGTTGACTTCTTTGCAAATCAGACCCATAATATCTGATTGTACAATACACAAAGATTAAAGCATTTTCATGGAGGTTAGAAAGCATATATGTGTACCTGCATATTTCTGGTACAATAGGCTTCCTTAGCCACAACTTTTAATGAAACATTAATTTTCCTTGATACACATTACATCCTTCAGTTTTTTTTGAAACCATTTATCATTTTAAAATTCAGGTTTCAATGCCTGAAACTGTTTAATTATTAGAAATAATGTAATTAAAATCTTTTTCCCACTCTGTAGTACCAGTATTTATGTGATGACGCAACAGAAGTCAAAAACATCACTACCACTGCTAGAGTGAACGATGGACACTGGTATAATGTGCAAATTAGGTAAGTTTAATGTTTTCTGTTTTTATCATTGTTTCAAAGATCACATAGATTGGACCATTAGTAAATCCCACAGATATTATATCTGATTAACCATGATACCTGAACATGTACTGTAAAATCATGTTATGGTAGTCTGGGCCACAACACAGCCTTGGAAAGAATGTTTAAAACTACATAGTTTTAAATGTGTCCAATCCTAGTTGGACAGTGCTCATCACATCCCTGATGTGCTTAGTGGAAATAAATTTATTCTTAATGAAATAATTTACTGTAGCAAACATAAACATTCAGTCAGGGAAAATGCTGCACAGTAACTCCAAGCTACTCAATCCAGGAAACAGTTGAATTTCCAACAATGAGAGTGTGACTTATAGGAAAAACTTGGAAAATAAATAGATGGGCAGAAGCAGCATCATGACTTTCATTGCTGTCACTGACTTGCAACTCGTAATAGGATATATTATTCCTGTAAAAGTAACAATTTGTGCAACTAAAAGGAGAATAAAATGAAAAGAAAATGAGGTAGGCGTTAGGCTTTCCATGGTTTCTGTACATAAATGTATCTAGTGACCAAATATCTGTGCTCTTGGAATCCACAGCCTTGGAAGTGGACGTTTTGTGTTCACTTCATAGGAAAGTTAGGTACCTAGTGCACTCTCTGGGTGCCTAGTTCCTATCAGATAGCTTAAAATAGGTCCAGTCATCTTGTTCAGCAAGAAGAAAGCAAGCTAGCTGTCTGCTTGTCTCTCAGGAGTAAGTCAGTCCTTAAAAAGTTTGTGGAGGAGTGCAGAAGAAACACAAACCTCTTACTGGAATAGGCCTTTTATAGCTATATCTATCCAAACATTGTTAAATGAAGAACTTTTACAGGGCAACACTGTCCTCCCTTCCTTCCATGGTAAATATATTGGAGTGTGTATCCATTATACTGTGCCTTGCTGCCTCAGATGTGGCAGTGAGTACTCAGTGAGGAGAGCCAAAGTTTGTTTCTGCATTTTGATTTACCATCGCTATCATAATTTTTTTCCAGGAAGTTAAACCACACTCTTGGGTGCGACTACTCAGTAACATACACAAATTAATGCAAGGAGCAAAAGCCAGTAATCCACTGTGGTTGTGCTTATCACCCAAAAAGGAGAGCCATAAACCAAGCCATGCTAATGGAAGGCAAAAGCAAATATAAGCTCCTCTGTGAGCAGGAAGAAATAGAACACAGTATCTCAATGACACTGATAAAAGTGAGATTCTCTAAAATCTAATAACATACGGAGTTCTGTTTATTTCCTGGTTATGACTCCCTCTCCATATGAAAATAGAGAAATTAAATTGGAAATTAGTTTTTAGAGAAGAGATATAAAGATGATAAAATCATTAAGCAACTTCTGTATGAATAGAGACTAAATACTCCGGTATTCTGCAAGCCCATTAAAGACATGTAAGAGAGGATCCCAAAGAAGACAAATCCCAAGTGACACAGAAAGGGGATAAGGGGAGACATAAAATTTCTAGTTACTTAGATAGTTGAAATCCATTAGAATTCAATTGTTATTCCTTTGTTGTTCATTTTAAGATTTAAGATCCTAAAAATAGCAAAAGTATGAATACTTGAACCATCAGTAATGTGGAAGTCTCTACAAAAACAGCCTTTCCCCTGGCACTGAAGCATTCAAACTGCAATGTCACTGTCATCCCTCAGAGATCCACTAATTACCATGATGGGAATACACTTTGTTCTATGCATTTTCCCCCTACTCCATCAAGCAGAAAATAGCTTGAGTCTCTAAATCAGCCCATGACAATAGCCCATGACAAAAGAAAACCAACCTAATCTCTGTATTTTACTTTTCCTTTTGAGCGTAAAAAAGAAAGCAACTTTCTTTCATTTGCAGAAAATTATTTCAGGACAGCTCAGGAAATGGGCCACACTTATTTTTCCTGCTGAAAAAGAAGGCATTTATGAGATTCAGGCTAGTTATAGAGCAATTAATAATTAATCATTCTATTCACTTTAGAAGAGTGGAAATTGTTCTGGATGTTGTTTTAAGATGACATTCTGCACATGACACCAAGTCGCGTAGGAGTGTTGGTTCACTGGAGGGTAAGAAAGCTCTGCAGAAGGATCTGGGCAGACTGAATCAGTGGGTCAAGGCCAGTTGTGTGAGTCTTATGAGAAATGGCTGAGGGAGCTGGGGCCGTTTGGCTGGGAGAAAAAGAGGCTGAAAGGAGACCTTATAGCTCCCTACAAATCCCTGAAGGGAGGCTATAGTGAGGTGGGGGTCAGTCTCTTCCCCCAGCTTTCTTTTAACAAGAAATCTGACAAAAGGAAATGGCCTCAGGTTGCACCAGGGGAAGTTTGTGTTGGATATTTGGAAAAAAATCTTCACAGAAGGGGTTGTAAAACACTAAAAGAGGCTGTACAGGGAAGTGGCTGAGTCACCATTGGTGGAGATATTTAAAAATAATGTAGGCATGGCAGTTAGAGCTATAGTTTAGTGTTGGATGGACTTGGCAGTGCTGGTTTAACAGTTGAACTTGATGGCTTTAAAGATCTTTTGCAACCTAAACAATTCTGTGATTCTATGATTCTAAGATTCAAAATCTTAGTGATGTAGATGTCAGAAAGATTTGGAGTTGCTTCTCACTGTCATCTCATGCATTTTCACAGGTGCTTGACTTAATTATAAAGTATATATCCTGTATATATATGCTTTACATTTTTTCCTTTATTGACAATTAAATATATATTGTTGAAAGTTAAGTTTGATAGAGTCAGTCTTGAAATATGAGTTAATTGTTTTATAAAGTTACCATTTCATTTAATCAACTGCAGTGTAACACAGCATAAGAAAACTTAAAATTACGTTGGTGAAAAATTCTTGTAACTTATTCAGCAACTTTCTAGAGGCTTGCAAATATTTAATCTTCTCAGAACTGATTTTCAGTGAGATAAATAAGTTTTGAACAATGGTATCTGGGAAATTGGTGAAGTTAAATGGGAATGTAGGAGATACTGCATATTGTAACATAGTGGGTATATACACAGGATTTTCTTTGTTGTGCATATGTTAAGCATTATGAACAGACATTGTGGATAAAAACAATACATTTTTTTTTGAAAGAAAATGCTAATTTTAATTATTTAATGTTATCTTAATTGTTTGGAGCTCTTTTGATGTAGTCCTGTGATGGAAAGAATTTTGTCTTTTCAATTAAGGAAAAGCAATGCTTTTCAGCTACTGAAGATAAGCCATCTTCAAAGAGCATGATGCCTCTACAATATCATATTAAATGAAAGTAGACTTAAAAGTCGTGAGTGCTGTTTAATACAAGTTTAAGTACAGTGAGAATTAGATAGTGATAGTATCTTCCTTTTCTCCTTACAGGAGAACATTTTACTGCTTCCTTTATCCCACAGAAATAATTCCTCATGTGAATGAAATAAATGACACACCATCTAATGTTTGCAAATAAATGTGCATATTGCTGTCAAACAATGTCCTTTATCTAGTTCTCATGGTTCACCACAATATTCATTCTAAAAGAAAAGTAGCACCATTGCTGAAATACATTTTTCTGATGATGGAATATTGTGATTACAAAAACTGTAATAATTTAATAAATTTTGGTGCAATATAAGGACTGTATTTGCTTCAAAATCTGGGATATCTTGGATAATTTGGGTTAAGATATAACTTTTTGCATCAGATTAGTCTAATTTGTGGCATTGGCTGCTAAAACCAACATGTTACCAAGATTTGCCTAAGAGCAGTGCCTGAGAGATCCATTTCATGTGTAAACTACTGTGGTTGTGTACTAAGCCTGTTAATGAAACTTGATTGCAGCTGTTTCACTCGCATTTCTGACTATTGTTTTGGTTTTCTTAAGAATGTTACCAGGGAAGTGAGTGAGCTGCAGTGAAAAATGGATATGGGCAATATCCCACAGGGATTGGATTACTGCAGGATATTGTGAAGAGAAGAAAATGTTAGACTCAAGCACTGGAAGGTTTACATGTTTGGTTTTGTAGTGAAGATACAGTTTTCTTACTGGCAATGTAGGGGATGTTCAACCACAATCTTCTCATTCCAGCCTTTATAAAACTGCCTCCATAACTGCTTTAAGATTTTTCTTCCTCATTCTTTGTCATCAAAACAAGTTGATAAATTAATATATATTACAGAAACAAACCAAACTGCAGCAGCGATATTAGAAATTTACCTTTTCTTGCCCCAGTATTCTCCATTTCAGTACAGATACAAATTATTTCCTCAATTATATAAAAAGTATTTTTATATAATTGAGGCCTCAGATTATAATTGTCAATTGCTTTAGCAAATTTATCCACTTATAAATTGATTATGCAATAGATGTCATGAATACAACTTCATTCTTTAATACAAGTCTATCCTCTTTGAAATTTTTTTGTGTGAGATCATTAGGATTAAAATCTGGTGTTGTGCTCCATCAGAAACTGACTGCAAAATCTGGCAATTGCTTTGCAAAGAGTGTTTTATTCCTCTATTTTAACTCCTACTGTTTTTAATTTGAGCTTTGCACTAGTAACCTATAGAACTTTTAGTGATTGATTGTCTTGCTTTTGAGAAGGAAAAGTTTTCTGATTCCTCTAGTCAGAAAAAGATCTTTATAATCATGCCAAAATGCAACATATGCTCATTCAGGAGCTTTTATATTGCTTGGTTTTGACAGCTTTTTATGAGGGTCTGAGATAATCCATATGGTGCAAAGTATCCTGTATTTATCATCTTTCACAACATGCTACAAACCTCATATTTTCCCTAGGGCTTTTAGGCAGGTAAGATAAGCATATGATAGATAAAGTGGGTAGCAAATCCTGCAGATGCTTCTCTGTTTTGTTTTTCTTTGGTTCTTTTTATTTCACTTTTATTGTAAATTCCTACTTTTATTTTATCACAAAGGTGCAGAACTTTGACCTTCATTTTTAGCATGACAACATGTGGGTGACGAAGTCACTCATCTGTTGTTTCACGTACCATGTAAATGTCATATACTCTACTTTTTGAAAACATGCTTAATGGTCCATATCCTCAAAAACCAGTGTAAGTCAAAAGGTATTATTAGCAATTGCTGCTGTTTATATATTTATATAAATAAATATATATCTAAATTATAATTGCTGCTGTATTCTATATTTATAAAATGCAGTGAGAAATATATTATTGATATAAAATAGCTTCAGGGTCTTTTAATTTTCTTCACTTCTCCCAAGAAAGCTGTCAATGGACTTGCATAAGCTGCAAGAAGTTTAAGTACTTGGATCCAGCAGGGTTTAGCCTGTTTTGTATTTGTTACCAATACAAAAGATTTAGGAAGTTGCTGGACCTCTAAAATGGCCATTGACAGGCTCCTCACAGAGATACTTTTTTGCCACAGTTGTGTTGGTCTTTTTTTTCAGTCCCTCCTAAAAAGTGCCTAGTGGAAAACTAAGGGTGAATGAAATACATGTGCTGGCTTATCTAATAATTTCTAATTTTTATATGGTCTGAAACTTTTCCCAGATCAGTGGAGCTTACTTGGAAAAAGTACAGGTTTTTATACTTAGTTTAATTTATTTATGATATATTAACTCTGTTAATAAAATGACATTTGTATTTTCTTAAATTCACTGTATGTTAAATCCTAAGTGGGTCATATCTGCTACTTAATGTCCAATATACATTGCAGAGATGCTAAGTCAGTGAAAACAAACTGGTTTGAGAATATAGTTTAGAAAGAAAGACATTTTCATTTCATATGGAATGAAAATAATTAAAACATTGGAAATATTGATACTGATGTCAAGACCTGGATGTGTAAAGTGGAAAATAGGAATGAGTTGATCATGAAGTATGAAGAAGATTCTCTTTTCATCTTGGTTTGGGGATTTTGGAAAAAGATAAAGAAATATAATGTCAAATGCATATGGTAACTATCACACAGATAAGCAGGAAAAATGAACAATATCCCCAAAAAGAGTATTATGAAATACTTGTGAAAGGAAAAAGATACTAACTTTGTAACAGCATAGGCTGACTATTGGCACAAGTAGCTCAAAAACTGGACAACTAATTTCTAGGGGCTGAAGATTACACGTGTTACACAGTGACACTATTACTGCCTGCAAGCAGAGCATAACAGTGCCACAGAAATGGTAATGCTGGATTGAAGCAGCAGAATCTAAGGAGATCCTGATTTATGAACTGTGAAACTGAAGCCAAATAAGAATCAAAAAACTAAATAGAGGAAAAGTTTTGAAATCTTGCTAGTCAGAGCATATGCATTTTCCAGTTCATTCTGCTAATGTGCACAGTACATTTAGAGAGAGTTAATTTGATTTTAATCCTTTCACAGATCAGTAGAGGAGGAACCAAGCCAATAATATTCCCTCCTGTGACTAATTTTATTTTTTACTTTATCCCATAAATACTTTATAATTTAAATGTTCTTTAATGTATCTTTCTATTTGGGAGCTGGGGTTGTTTAGCTGGAAGAGAAGGAGGTTCAGGAGACACCATGTTGCTCTCTATAAGTACCTGAAAGGAGGTTGTAGCCAGGTGGAGGTCAGTACCTTCTCCCAAGCAACAAGATGAGATGACATGGCCTCAAGTTGCATTAGGGGAAGTTTAGGTTGGATTTTAGGAAAAATTTCTTCACAGTATTGGTTTTAAGCATTGGAAAAGGCTGCCCAAAGAAGTGCTTGAGTCACCATCAGTGGAAGTATTTTTTAAAAATTTAGAGGTTTTACTTAGGGACATGGTTTAGTGATGAACTTTGCATTATCAGGTTAATGGTTTGACTGGGTGATCTTAGAGGTCTTTTCCAACCTTAATTATTGTATTATTCTGTGATAGTTCTCCCTTTTTAATGACTTAAAGCAGTGTGGAAATAATGACTCTGTAGATGCTAGAGAGCAGTAACAGCATCTCACTAAAAAAACACAGATAAGAAAAACAATCCATACATAGGTTGAATAGGAGAATGTATTTATTATATCTGCTGCTGAACAATTATTAAGGAAAGAGATAGGCCAATTTCCTTTGTGAATAAGCATAGATTTCTATAGCTAAAGATCATTTTTGTGCACAAATACCAGAAATAAATTTAAAGTACAGTGTATCACTGCAGTCATATTCTATTAATCCTAGATAATTTTAAAATAGCTGTTAGGCTGATTTTTTTTTTAAAGGGAACATCTTAAGCTTCAAAAGTAGAACTACTGTACCACAACTAATGGTTCCACTGTTCTTTGAAGGTCTTTATTGTGAAAAATAAAAGTATATTTTAATTCTAGATTCAGAAATTATTTCTTTTTTCCCCTACTAAAAATTGCCTTTCTTTGTCTATCTTTATTACAAAAAGCAAAGAAACAACTTGCCTCTCTTGCTGACTGCTGCATATCACCAAATACCACATCTGTTAGAGCTATTGTCTAAAGAATTAATGTATTTGCTGGAGGCTTTTCCTCAGGACATGTCTTTATCTGGTTCTCTGTTTAAAAGTATTAAAATCCTGTTCTATCCCAGTGTAATCTATAAAATAGTTCTTAACTCTATTGTTTGCATTATTAATTTCACAGAACATTAAAAATTTTCTTACCAGAATAACTCAAATTGCTATTTTTTAAAATAAAGTAGTAACATTATCAGTTGACTTTTTTAATACGTTATAAATATTTTTTCCTTATAAAAAGTAGTAGAATGTATCAGTATCCTATTTCTGAATGGATTTTGGTTTTAGGAAAGCAGACATAACATATATAATACACACAATCTAGTGTTTCCTTTTATACACTTAAATGCATTGAGGTCTTTGATTTTGTAATCAAAGTGATTTTAAGAACTCAGCTTTTCACATATGATATCAAAGTATTTTATACAATATATGCATATTAATAAGGAGTAAATATACTAGCTATCATAAAGGAAGCTTAGTGGAGAAAAACAGTGTAGGTTTTAAAAAATATTTTATAGAACTTCTTTTTCTCTCTGTGGGTGAAAGTTTGACATGATTTGAGTGCAGCAGCATAAGCTAACATAAGCTACCATTTTTATCTAAGTTAAAATTTCTAAAATTTGTTGGGTTTCAATTTTCAGGCCAGAAGGGAACATTATATGACTACCAAAAGACCACTAATTTGACCTCTTCTATATATTAAATGATCAGTATTTTGTTTGTAGTCTATAAAAAAACATAGGCTTCATTTAAATTGAGTCCTTCTATTAAATATTTTCCTAAGATGCACTTTACTGTGGTCATCTCTTCCTAAACCCACAGCATTGGTGGGCAGTTTATGTATAGAGATCATTCTGTCTGACAAACCCCAGCCAGTACTTCAGTAAAAAGCTGAAAATAAAGAGTGGGTAAAGATTCCCTTCTGACCCTGCTAACCCTATGTCTCAGGTATTGAGGTAATGCTCAGGACTGAGCCAGCAGTGCAGACATACAAGAGGTGTAATTCACTCTCACCTCAAAGATCTTTTTGTCTGCTAGATACCCTTTCACCACCCTGTTATTTGAGACATATCCAGGAAATGGAGAAATGAAAATAATTAGACAGTTCTGTAGTGGGAGAAAAATGCTGATAGGCACTGCAAATTGCATCCAGAAACCTGAAGAGATTTTTTTTTTTTTTTTAAGTCATTGTACTGCAGCAGATATGAGGCAGCATGAGTAAATGAAAGATGATGCAAGCAATCCTTTACTCCTCTGAATAAAGCAGGATATGCAAAGAACAGGACAGGCAGTATAGCAGTCTTGTTTACTCAGACAGTGCTGTGTGAATTCTGTGCACTGTAACTCCTACTTAGCAAGAAGGAAGCTGGCTTTCTACTTTATCCCACATGAATCCCTTTCAGTCAGAGTTATCTGGAGGCAGGGAGACAGCACCTCTTCTGAAAGCAAATAAGCTTTTTTTTTTCCCTGAAGGGCAGGATGGAGCTTGCAGAGAGTCTGCAGCAACAGCACAGACAGAAAATCCTGAAAAAAAGAAGTTGAAGGAGAGACAAAAGGAGATTTTGTTTAGGACCAACTGTATCTAGTAGGAAATATATTTTAAGTTAGAGAATAAATTTGCTTTCAAGGCTTTTATTTAATCAAGCTTACTGCTACATTTTCATTATTCTAAAAATGATCTTTTAAGAATCTAGTTATCTTGTGTGCTGAATAAAGTCTGTACTTAAAGAGGGGGCTCATGACTTTTTGGATAAGTTACTCTAACAAAAGGAGACAATTCAGAATTCCTGAACGTCAAAGGGACACTGTTGACAAAAGTCTTGGTTGTTTTTTCCATGTTTAAACCACTTTATTCTTCTTCTTTCTTTGTTTGACTACTGACTCATGTTGCCAGGGCTCACAGGGCCCTTTGCCTAAGCTGCCATTCAAACCACACCTGTTACTATGTAAGATGCCATAAAGATTGTTCAGGCTCCACTGTACATATTCACAGCCCTCCACTAACATCAGAATTTCTTTAGAACATTAGCTTGAAGTGTGCCTTCTTAAAGTTATCAATTTAACTTTCTGTCAGAAACAGAATTTCTGTCAGTAAAAAATGATGTGGTTATACTGCTGATGCTGCAGGATGATACTCCTTTTGAACTGCATAGGAAAGATCTTGGTCCAGCATTGCCAGATGTGGCAGAATACCTTTTGCTATTCTGAAGTCACTACAGCAATTAGTTTATTCATTCAGCAAGAAGTAAGATTCCATAGAGAAAGGAATAGTGAAAATGGATAAAACCTAGCAATTATGTCAGATAAACTTGACATTAATATTTTTTTATCTTGCATTTAGTTTCCATAAATTGAGAATAGTGAAAGTAGACTTTCTGCTTACATAGCTGCCTGAGTACAGAGAAAAAACCCTAGTCTGCACTGATCAAGTCTTCTACTAAAACAAAAGTTTAAAAAAGTTTAAACAGAAAACTTATGGCAGTTTTTTTCATCTAAGTAATGTTTTATTGCATTATTTTGTATCAATGCAATGTTAAAAAAATTCTAATTGAAATCAAAACCCATTATGAAATCAAAGCTTAAGATGTTGCACATATTTTTTAATTTTCCAGACTGGCTATTTCTCACAAACTTCTTATGAATCAACAGAGAATAAGCAACTGCCTTTTCCTTGTAATATCATTGAGTGCAATGGATTTAATTATACTAAATTGATCCTAATAACAGTTAATAGTGATTTAATACTGCCAAATAGTTTGATATAAACTGTTGTTTTACAACTTCTTTAAGATAAAAGCTTACTTAGTCATGCTACATCTTGGGTACAAATCACATTCTACACATTGTCAGAACTCTACCTTAAAGCAGACCCTCATTAAAATTTAGAATCATGCAAATGACAAATCTGTGGTGTGTTGTGAAGTTTTCTTCCTCAGATTGTTTGACTAAAATAATGCTAAAAATGGTTCTGTCATAGCTACTTTATTTTGCTTTGGATTTCAAAAGAGATCATTAGTGTCACTTATAAGAATTAAAATTTTCTACTTTATCATCTGAAGCAGCTTAATGCAGGGACAGAAACATAAAAACAGTGAAATAGGACTCTAATAAAAGGCCAATAGCAATACATCAGGCTTTGTTCTGTATTATTTTCTATGGAACGTCAAAGGGTAGTTATGGATACTAAAAGTGGGTTCAGTGTTCTGTGGCTGCTTTGGCCACATGTCATAAGCATAGAACTTGTATTAAGGAGAACACAGATAGGGTATAGAGATCAGACATAACGTTGGCCAGCAGAGTTCATGTAAATATGAATTCCCACAATGTAACTATTTTTTTTATTAAAAGCAGTCTTTAAGATTCACTTAAAATTACAGTGTTGCAAGTCTAAATCCAACTCTAAACTTCCTGCTGTTTGAATACTTGAATACAGTACTCTCATTTGAGCCAAATTTTTCCCTAAGTGACACTTGCATCTGCATCAACTTTAAATAAGTGCATATAGTTTTCTAAGTTTAATTTCTGTAAGTAGTATCTATGGTTCGTATGATGTGAGCAGTAAGAAACTAGAAGCAGGAAACTGATAAGGGCCAGAGGCATAGATAGTTGTTTTTTCTTTAGCTATAGCTATAATAGTCAATTAAACTAAAATCTGAAGGCTAGTCCCTGGGCTGAGGCCAACTGGCAAGTCTGAGATCATGTCTATAAAAACTTTTAGGTAGAATAGTTTGGTAATATGATAATATGTAACTTCCATAGTAACTGCAACAGAAACAGTGATGACTTCATAAAAATATCTATGATTCCATGTCAGGATTTGAACTCAAGTTGTGGACTTTAGTGTAGTAGTGTAAGCGTAATTTCTGTAAAAAGAAAAGGGGGTACTATATTTATTTATTTCTTAGAATATGAAACAAAGTTAATTTCCTCCCTTTCTTGTATTATTAGAGAAATTTGCATCATTAGCTTCATTGTTCTTATTTGTTTAGTTAAATCACAGTTAAATGTAAGACCAGACCAAGAAATCAGCTTCAGGCCCAGGAAAGATGCTATCAGAGAAATGAGAAAAAATATGTTGTTGAATAATAAATTTATCTACAACATGGATATGTGTGTTGCCTGGTGTCTCAGTAGGGCAAAGTCAGCATGAACAGATGAGAGCATTCTAAAATTATGCATTTTACTGCAAAGTGAAAATGTAATGACTGTGAGTGAATTAGTATATATTCTATCTAGATAAATCTACTGCAGGTAATAAGAGATTCTGCCCTATTCTGTAACTGTTATTAGTATGGAATTTCTGGGGTTTTCTTTGCTGAAGGAAGGTGCCTTAGGATTGTAGAATTGTAGAGTATTTTGGACCAAAAAGGGCTTCAGGAGGTCTTTAGCCCAACCTCCTGCTCAAAGCAGGGCCAGCCAAGGTCAGAACAGATTGCTCAGTGCTTTATTCAGTCGGATTTTGTAAACCTCCAGCACTGAAACCTGCAAAACTTTCTGGGTAGAAAGGTCCAGATGGTCAATTCCTAAAGTTGACTCAAACACCCTTGAAAAGCCATTAAGATTTCAAAACCAGTGTTAAGTAAAAATTGATCCAACATTTTAAATGACAGTGAATTATCTTCTCAGCTTTAATTAAGCAATTGTCTTCAATACCATTGGGAAAATTAGGGATTATTTGTTTTCTAATATGTGATAATAAAACTTCTTTGCTTCTGGTGGTTCTCAACTCATATTTGGTATAGATGTTTTAAATATCTTGTTGCTTTTGTATAATAGACTGAATGCTAATATTACAACCTAAACAGTTCAATGGTGTTAGTGAATTATTTATTGTTGTTTGGCATGGCCACATTCCAGTGAAATTCCTAGAGACAGGTGAAAGTTTCAATCTTGTTTCTAGAACAAAAGATTTTCATTTTCTATTGGAAAAAACAGGTAAAAGAATTTTTATTCCCAGCAAGGCTGCACAGCATGACTGACACAATACTTTTTCTGAACATCCCCCTTTCCCTCCTCCTCTTCTACCATTTGTTTTGTTACTTTTTTACCATTTTATGATAATCCTAAAAATGTCATTTAATCATCACTGAAAAATTTCAGAAGGTAAAGACATTATGTAAAAGGACTTGGATTTCATACAGACATTGCAATGTTTAGGGACTGTTATATCAATAGTTATCAAATTATTGTCTGACCTTTCCAACGTTCTAACCTGCGAGGCATTGAGCAATGGATTTAGTACTGTTTAGACAGAATTCATCTTTGGGTTATAATTAATAGGCCAGTATTTAATCACTACATTTGTGTGATTACAAATGAGGAAACTGTGAACTATTACTGCTGGCTTGGACTGAGGCACAATTACTGGTAGCTTACCCAGCAAAAGTGCTTGAGACTTGCTGTATTCATTTCCACATTTATAATTATGCAAAAAGCCCTGTCGTCTTACTTGACCTTTAAAGCACCCAATGTGCTGATTGTAGAAAAAGTATTTTAAAAGCCTGATGGAAATTTCATAGAGTGCATATATGACCCAGTGATTGTATCATCAGCAAATGCTAAACAATGGTTTAAAGTCATTATTCTAATTTGGCCAGACCTTGCAAGATTCAATCAAACACAATCAGAGGTGCATGGCTGACATTCTAACAAGCTTAGGGCAAAGGCAGCTCGTGCTTTGAATTGCATTAGCTTGTTTTTTGAAACCAAATACTGGGAATTATTTTCAAAATATTCTTTTAATATATGCACACAAAAATACTTTTACATATCAATCATATAAGCTATTAAGGACAAGCTAAAAAATATGTCTAAAGCTAATGTGGAAAGAACATCAATATGGTGTTTGTGTGATAGAGGTACCTGCATGGTCATGTAACTAGTTACAGTGTTAACATCTCAAAACATGTAGAAGAAATAGTAATTAAGACAAAAGCAAAAGAGAAGTTGTTTGAGGAGCTGTACTTCACTCAGCACATCTGTTAAATAGTTAAAAAGATAAGCATGGCAGTTCCTTCCTGACCCTCTTCCAATCAATCTTAAGAATTATGCTGCACCAAAACAAGTTTAATTTAAAATATTTCTGAAATATTGCTATCTTATTGTTATGTTTTTATTCATGATTACAACATCATTTTATCAGGAAGAGAAGTGAGTTTAGATATTTACAAAATCATATTTTCTTTTTCATTTGAAGTCTCACTGCCACTCTTTTCTATAGAATGATATATCCAAGATGTCATACTGGGTTCAATCAGTAGTAAAAATTTCTTGACCATTGCAAACAGAGCTACAGAGAATGATTGTGCCAGTTACACACATTAACAGCAAACTTCCTTTGTAAGTCATTCATGAAAATGGTGTGTTACAGAACCTTGTGTGTGTTCTTAGACATACAGCCATCATATAACAGCCAAAAAACATGGTAGGAAAAGCATTTCTATCCTTGATTCTAGATACATTCAGCTCCTTTTTCGCATTCCTGTTAGCTATTATCAAGTTCAAAAAAAATTGAGGGGAGAACAAAAATATCCCCTGAATCGATCCATTAAGACACTAGTTTTTAGTCCACAGAATCAAAACCCCAATTTATTTCTCTTCTTCATTTTTGATTTTTGCAACAAACCAAAATTTTTTATTCTTCACCTGAAGTTATTTGCCATAGGATGTACAAGCTGTTTTACATACACAAATATTTAAAGGCCTTTCTGTAAATACGTATCACCATGTTTGCATATTATTCTGAAAGTATCTCAGAACAGAATTACATGGAAAACATAGAGAACTGTTTGCAAATGTTACTAATTGTAGCTCTCCACCATGTCTGTTAAAAACATATAGAGGGGTTTATGAAATAATATGTGAAAATCCATATATATTACCGTATGACATAATATAGTTAAGAAAACTTTTAATGGTCTTTTTTGTAAGAATTTTCAGAAGCTTGTTTTGCATTGTCAGAAGTAAACTGAATTGATACAATACCTACTGCATCCTACCCAAATTGCTTTTACAGAGCTGTGGGTTGTTGGTTTGTGATTTTGGGTTTTTTTTGTTTGTTTGTTTGTTTTGGGTTTTTTAGGGTTTTTTTGTATGTACTATTTTCATATAGATTTTTTGTGACACCCATATTACAAAGGAATATAAGAAATTCCCCCATGAGAGACTAGTTTAGTTCTGATATTTCCTTATTGTGCTTTCTTACATGAAGATAAAATGATTGCTGTCAACTGGTTATTGGAATGCAAATGACCTCTACATCATTTAAAAAAAAAATTGAAAGAAACCAAATTGTTAGCTTGGTACCTTCTGTTTGTTGTTGCCAATTTATACATGTTGTTAATGGCAACATTTTTAAGAGGATATGTGAGTGGGGGAGGGAAATGGGAACGTATATATTAATTTCAGGGACTAATATTACTGACTTCAGCTTTAGGAATGGTGCTTTGGAAGATAAGTAACACAGATTATTATACTACCTCTGCACTTTCTAAAATGCAGCTTGTTTTAAATTGCTTTTGTGATTTGTGTGTGTGTGATGAGAAAGAGGGATATTTAAAATATTTCAGTTCAATTGATGTATTTTGTGCAAATTAAGAAGTCTTCTTGTTATTATTAAAAATTTTATAACTCTTTTTTTTCAGTCATTTATGTGCTTTGGCCTTTTTTAGCAATTAAACTGCCCAGATTTACAAGATGGCTTCATTTTAATAGAATTTCAAACCTCAAAGACAAGTCAACTTACAGCTTGTTAAACAACTTATTATACATTTATAGTTCTAAAATACAAACAGCTATTTACTTGATTTTCTTTCCTTGTTGGTTTAGTAACAGCCTAATTAATTTGTCAGATAGACAGTAATGTAAACAATATATGGTGGTAAAATGTGTCTATTTCTGAATTTGTGCAGGCAGGGCATGGTACCATGTGAAGCAGAAATGTCAATCCTGAAGTTATCTTCAAATACAAGTATAACTAGAAGATTCTGGTCCAGTTCTTATTGGCTTGAAACAGGATCCATATTTGTTGGTGGTTTGCCTCACCCTTATGCAGCAAAACAGGTATTTATTTTTTTTTTTAATTTAAAATTTGTCTTATTTGAGGAGGGACATGTTAAATATGATTTAACAAGAGATTTAAACCATGCAAAAAATAAAAAATTACAGATTTCTGAGAGCTACATCTAAGGGATGAATATAGTCCCTTGCAGAGTATTGCTCATATGTGGGACTTTGGTAAGTGAACAAAAAGGGCATTATGGTCTAAAGTTATTATCTGAAATCCTGTTTGTCTTGAGTAGGCAGAGTGAAGGAGCAAATATGATCAAATCTAGATCAGGTGCTAGTTCAAATCAACTCAGGTGCTAGTTCTAGGAGGATGTGAAAAGTATAACTGCAATGGTTTCCAAAACAAAGGAGGCTCTGTTTGCATCCTGTGCTGGCTCAGACAGGTGTATGTAAAAATGGATGAGGTGTGAGAAAGCTAACCCATAAAACCACATTAATGAATGAGAGATAGCACAGGAGCTTGAATTTGTGGGGGTCTGCATGCAGCTCAGGTGACCATGTATGCAGGGATGAGGTATTACTATATGCAGTGGGGCTTGTACAGAGTTAGGGAAGAAGAATACCCACAGGGTCATGCAGAGAGTTGGAGACAAGCAGATCATTACTCAGTAGTACTTATGGAGGATTTTGGGGTAGAGTAGTCACAATAACAGATACACATCACTTAAGTGATTTCCAATATTTTTTTTTCCAAAGCAGGATGAGTATAGTTAGCAATTTCTGTTCTAGTTTATGACACTCAAACTCTTCATGCTAACACAGATCCAAGCCCCAGGCCCTGTAATTCATTTGAGACTGGCACCATACACCCAGGACACACTTAGGCCAGCTTCCAGCAGCATGGCCCCTGTGCAACACAGCTCCCAGTGCAGCTGGTTCAGCCTTCTACAGCTTGTCAGGTGTCTAAGTATGGAGTGCACCTCAGCATCTAAGGGACTGTTGTTAGAGCTATGTACAATTTTTTTTAATTATATTTTTGACATTAGGTGCCAGTGACCTCACTAGTTACGTAGCTCCAAGTTGATCTCTGACTTTCGCTTATCCAAAGCCAACCTGTGCTGCTACCTTGGACTCTTTAACTCTCTTGTCTCATTCTCAAATGTGCTTCCAGAATGTAAAACTGGTCACCAGTACATAATGAAGAGTATCTTTGAGTGCTTGTTTTTCTGCATCATGAAATAAATTAAACTGTTAGCACTGAGATGGTGTACTGTGAGTCTTATTTATCCGAACAGGGATCTTTGGATTGGTGTCACCTGACAACTGGAGCAAAGTTAGACTGCAGGGGTTTTGTTTTTCCAGTGCACTGTAGAAACTGGGTATATGTAGTCTAGTTTTCTTTTTTTTTTAAGCCATACTTTAGGGTAGGCATCACCCTGTGCAACTGATTTAACCTTTTTATTTCTGTTCAATTCTTCAGTAAGTGAAGATCATCTTATCATGAGGCAAATAGAGTAATTTCAAGCACCAGCATGTTTTTGATACTGCTACTGTAATGTAGCATTTCTAGATTGCTTTCACCTTATAATAAATTGCACAGTATTCAATGATGTGACAAGAGTGTTGAAATCCAACTTAAAAGTTCTTGTGAGTAAGTGCTTTTTAGGTTGTAAATTATTTCACAAAAAGTGTACTTCTAAGTAGCTCATACTGACATTAAAAGAACACATCAAGTAGTATTCACAGTTTCCCTTAATTCCAATGTTCATATACAAACTATATCTTTGTCTGGAATATTTTATCCTCAGTTGTATATAGAATATTATTTATTACAAAAAATGTATCCATACCAATAAGATATATAAAAATTATATTTTCAATGTTTAAATAACCTTTCTTCTAGAAGCCAAGAGAAATTTTTGGAGGATACCCCAAAGAATTTATAGTGAAGGCTTTGAGAAGTTCAATTTACATAGTGTATTTTGGAGCAGTAAACAAGCAATTTGTTTGAGGGATATAGTAATAATGTGTACATGAGAATGAATTTTGAGATGAAAAATAGCTCTTTACTAGCTAAAGGCCAAATAAAATCCAGAAAAATAAATTTACATTAGGGAAGTTCAAATAGAAATTAAACACAATGGTTTAAAGGTAATGTATTGCTAAAAATTTTGCCTGCATGTGTTGGATTGTTGTATCAGCATGGGCTTTCCTTCTTTGAGGATGTTGCAGTTCAATTCTATTCTTAATGCAGGATTAATAGGTGAGATGTTGTGACTCATGATTGTTATCTAAATTAGGTAATAGATGTGGAACATGTGCAAGTGCTCAAGCTGGTGATACTTAGCTTCTGTTAGTACTTGGAAAACATATGTTCCCATAACTTCCCCAAAAAGGCAAAAATATATCCTCATCTCTCAGTTGCCTCTAGTTTTCCACTGAGCCTTCTTGCAGCTTTATTTCTGTTTGAGATGACCTCAGACTTTATTTCACTTAATTTTCTTTGCTTATTTATGATGTTTGTATTCACTTTGATCCTAGTATCTCATTTTTCTTAATTTTTACATTTTTCTAGCTTCAGGGAAGTTCAATTTTCTTTGGCTTTCCTGTCAAAGTCTGTAGGGTCCAAGACAAATATAGTCTATAAAGGCTGGTTTTTTTCCCTTTTGTCAGGGAATGGAGAACTGCCTGTCCAAGTACTCTTTATGTGGGCTTTTCAACCCCAGCAGTAGGAAACCACTCCAGAAAGTTTCTTTTCCATCAGTTTAGACCCAGGCAGTCAGGCTTCTATTGTAAAAACTTCCTCATCCCTGGAACAGAGCAGGTCTGTTTCTGACCTTCATCCTGCAGTTTGCTTCAAGGGAGATTTCTGCTCCAGCTGAGACTCAGCTTTCTCTGACAAGTGCTCTGATCAGTCTTGGAGTCAAGTTTGATAATGACCCTTGTGATATCTGCAGTATTCACCTAATAATACATGGTCTTGTTTTAGCTCCTTCTCTCACAGGACTAGTTCACTCTGCTGTTCACTCTGACTCTCCTACCTTCCAATATTGTGGAAGTTGCAGAGAACAGTGACTTGAGACCCTAGACTCCTTCAGTTTCTGACTAACAGGAACTGCCAGTACCAGAAACTGTTGACATGGGAGTCCTGGAATTGGACTCATGCTAAATGATTCATTTCTAGGATATATTTCTCTACCTTTCATTTTGATTGAAGTTTGAGATGACCTATAAAGCCCTCAGGGTAAAATATTGTCTCCTCTGATGATTTCCTATACATTTTCCTGATCAGCTCTGAAATGTCCATGCATTCTTTCCACATATTTCTTCTTGTTTTCTGTATGCTTATTATTTGGTATTACTTAGAGTCAGAGTGCACTTAGCATGTAAGGAAAGATGCAACAATTCTACTGATTCTCTCGTTTCTGCCACAGTTTCTTCAGGAGATCAGAGCCTTACCCTCAAGCAGTGATGAATTTAAAAGAATATCTGTGACATCTGGGGAAGCAATGCCATAATACCCAATAGATTTCTTCACTATTCAGAAGATCTTAGACCTCCCGGAATAGTGCCTGTGATTGGTGGTGGCAAACACTAGAGTAAGATAAAGTTATGGACTACTTGACTAAACCAGACATAATAAGTACCTTGGATTCAGAGAGACACTTATAAACATGCACCCCTGGCTGATGTTATCACTAGGCCACTCTCCATTACCTCTGAAAGCCTAGAGCAATCAAGGCTTCCTAGAGGAAGCCCCTGATGACAGTGGAAAAAGACAACTGTGATGTTATGTTCATCTTAAAAAAGGAAGATGGGTAACCATGAGCCAGTCAGGTCAATGGCACCACTATATTCCTGATACTAATATAGAAACAAATGAAGAACAAGAACATCCTTGGGAACAGCCAGCATGGATTTACCAAAGAGAAACTCTGCCTGACCAGAATGCTTATATTCCCTGTGTAGAAGATTGGCTCTGTGGGCAAGGGGAGGACAGTGGATAATCTTTACTTCATGTCCAAGACAGCTTCACTCCCAACTCTGTATCCTACCTGTGAGTGGCACAGGAGGATGGGAAATGGGGGTTATAGTCACACCATAACATTTTATCTCTGCCACTTCTTCCTCCTACACATCTACAGTTCTCTTAGCTATCCACAGGCCAAAGGTGGGAAAAGTATTTGGCTTGATATGAATTCTGGAGGATCTGAAGATGTGGGTAGAAATCAAGGTAACAGATACATGCACTGAAACAACTTAAATGAATTCATCCAAGTTCAAGTACTGCAATCTCTTTCATGCATAGCAAGAAATTGTTTTTATGACTCTGTAAACTGTCCTTTGCAAAGTTTAGTGGAGCCATCTGACAGTCTAGGAAGCCATTGCTGAGCAGTCAGAATGAAAGCTAAACTCTAAATAGCTGGCTGGCAGACATCTTGTGCTGCTGTCTCGCCACAGTGAATAAAATCCTCTTCGTTTCTGTGCCAGCTTAATTTATTACTTATTTTTGTATTCTGTCCTATTTCTTTGATAAAGAATATGATGGGAATAGTTCAGACTTGACGCAGGTAAATGGCAAAATTATTTGAACAGTTAAATAGCATCATCTTTTTAAAACATCGGGGTTTTAAAGCTGTTTATGATCACTGTTTTATAAGACATAAAAATCAACAGAAAAGGAAGAGAAACCAAATCACACACAGAGAATAAACCCTTTTTGATCAGAAATTGAAAAAAGGTATTGTTTCTGAAATCTCAAGACATGTTTCAGAATAATTAATTTCATGCTAGTTTTAGTATTGTTAATTGTTTACAATAGCTTTTTCTCTGCAGAGAAGATTGGTGCACTCAAAGAGAAATTAAATATTGTTTTCAAATACCTACAGCAGCAGCAGTTGATTGCAGTAATACTGTTATTTCTGCTGCTATAATTGTTACAGTAATTTATATTTCTAGACTTAATAGTATATTAGTATTGAGAATATGAAATGTCATTGTTGCTTCATATTCCTTTTCAACTCAAGCAGTTCTCTATAATTAAACCTTGCAAGTATTAAAACAGGGAAGTTTCAGAAGGAAAGGAAGCTTCTGTACCAGGAGACCAATCTTCTAAAAAAAGATAAAAGATTAAGGGGAATATGTGCAAATACATATGTGGGCATCAGTATGTTACCAGTGTGGAAATGGCAACAGATAATTGAGTGATGTGCTCAGGATCATAGTGTGTTAATGTTGAAGGTGAGATGGAAATCATTGTAAATCTAAAGACAGACACAGTAGTCTAGCAGGATTGTACTTCAAATACAAATGTGTAAAATACACTATGCATATGTAAGAACCCATATAGTTTTTCTATGCAAAAGAGATAATGTGATATCACAATCATATGTACGGCCTAGTTTTAAGATAGTCTCAGGTATATACATATGTAGATAAAAATGTTTTAAACATTTTAATAACCAACTGCTAAAACATACAAAATGACGTTCTTTCTCTTTTAATAACTCATCCACAGAATTCAGTGGCATTGAAGAAATGGACAATGTGAAACAGGTGTTACAAAACCAGAATCAGACCCTTAATTTAGAATGATCCAAAAGCAATTTGCTCTATGTTACAGCTGCTGTGCTTCCATAGACTAACACAACAGTAACCCCTCTGTAACTGTCTAGTTAGAAACAGTTTATGATCCGTTTCCCTTGCCAGAGCATTGCAAAGCAGTGGGAGAATTTAGTACAATCTGTGCACAGTGCTTTTGATTTGATTATCTGGCACTCATCTTACCTGATAAATCTTGGGCTCTGACAGCAGCTTTCACGTTATAATTTATAATAATATAATATGTACATGATTCTTTAGCATCCTGCTACAGTAGTCATTGGATGTGAGCAAATTACAGTGGTCCTGACCCAATTAATGCTTCCTGGGCTGCAGCATTCAGCCTGAGAAGATTCCTGGGGAAGCCAACAAAGGAAAGAACATCCAATCTGTCACAGGATTGCAAGGCATACTTGACTATTACATGGCTGCAACTGTTTGCTGTAGTGGTATAAGCAAGAATGGGTAGTTTGAAACCTTAGAGGGGTCAGTTCTTGAACATCTATACATTTTCTGTTGTTCCACAGCATATCTGAAATTTCCATATTTAACTATTAAACGTCATATTTTTTAAAGTATTTTTTTAGGCAGTGGTTATAGGTTTTTGGTTTGTTTGGTTTGTTGTTTTTTTTTTTTTTTTTTCCATTAGATCATAAATCTGCCTAGGAATTATCCAAAGAATATTTCATATTTGATATAATTTAAAGAGTTACCTGATCCATCAGTTTAAGATCTAGCTCATGATAGACTAAGTGTAAGCCAGTTGCCAAGCACTAGTCTTCCCTCTAGATATAGTGAAATATAGGTGTTTAGCTTGTAGTAGCTATGAGTAGAGTTTAAGGTTCTGCTGTGGTACAGAAAATGAAAATGAACAGTGTTGACTCTTTTATCCAGAATCTCATTATGGGTTTAGAGCTACATTTCTGAAACAGTGAGTTGTTCCTGTTTGTATCAATTCCAGAGTCTGTATTTTTCCAAAAATGGGATGAGATTGTTTGTCTTTATATTTATGCTGCTCCCTTTTAATTTGACTTTCCCTACACACATTATATATCTTCTAAGCTGCTCTGTTGTCTGGTTTGTGATTTACAATATTCAGAAAGGCTCTTTCAGGGTGTTTGTTGATTTGAAATACATTTTGCATCCTGAAGAGAATCTGACTTCTTTTTGAATCTTGGCATGACAGCCTTAGATCCTGACAAGTATTTACTTTCTAATGTCCTACTTAGAAGATGCTTTGACTCTGTCTTTGCATCACCTGAATGCTTATCTTAATTAAAAGCACCACTTACTGTTACTCAAGATATTTTAAATATGTATGCACTTTTATATGCTAAACAAATATTTGTCACATCATCAAAAATACTTCTACATGTCAATGTTTCATTGGCTTCTATCACATATTCTAGCATTTGTTCTTCTTTAGATTGATAAGTCATGGTCTACAGGCTCTGCTCTTATATAATTAAGCATTACCCTGAAATAGGGGTCCTGTCTCTTGACTGGAGAGATGTTTTGCCTGTTCTAAATAGTTTGTTTTGATCAGCACCTTTTTTTTATCAGTACTTCTTACATTGTCAGATAATTTGTGAATGTGTTTAGGAGCATAAGACTCAGTGGGCAATATTTTTTGCATCTAACCAGTGTGAAAACTTAACTGTTATTGGTAATTTGGTCTTTTATTCAGTTTGTTCATCACCCACCTAAGAAACCCCCTTCCTGTATTTCCAACAATTACTAATGTTCTTGAAGAACTTTTGCTTGGGAACAATGTCAAAACATCTTTGGAAATTAGTTTGGCTCAGGGACCCTATTATATAGGACCATTGATTGTTCAAGGGATATTAATAATTGGGGAAGCATAACTTCTTTTAACAAAATTTTAGATTCTTTTTGTGTAATTATCCCATGGTTTTGCTACTTACATTCTTCAATACAACATTCAGGAATTTTCTCCTGAATATGGATTTCCTGGGTTTTAGTTTGCTTCAATCATTTTGGCATTTCATAGTCCCTTTTGAAGTGCCGGTATCATATTTGCAACTTTTCTCTATATCATTACCAAACATTATTTAATGAAAAATTTATGTGACAGTGTTGCACAATTCCAAGCATCCTAGCTTTCACATATTAGAAAGTTTTGATGAATATAGAACAATCTCCCCAGGAAGATGGTAGAGTCCCTTTTCCTGGAGGTTTTCAATATGTGATTGGACAGGGTGCTAGATAATCTCATCTAATCTCCCTTTTACATGAAAGGTTGGACCAGATGATTTTGTGAGATTACTTCCAGCCTGAGAGTTTTTTATGATTTTATGGCTTAAGTAATTTTTTCAGCCAAAATTAAAATATATCCCAGAACATTTTAAAATATGCATAATAGTAGATTTAATTTACCAGATATTACCCTTTAAACCTTCACTTCATATTTTGGCCAGAAAAGTGTTGACTAATAGTCTTCTTTATTCTGCTACTTTGACAGTCAATCTCTCTTTTTTGCTTTAATTTTTTTTAAGTTGTGCTTAATTGTTTTTTCTACTTGATCATATGCAGTTACTGAACTCTTTAGAAGTGTTCTTCTAACCTGCGAGCATTTTTCCCATTGAGCTTTCTATTTTTTTTTTGTCCTTAATAACCTTGTCCTGATGCAGTTAAACCTTCTGGTGGATTTTTCAGCATTATTTCCTCCCAGAAGAACACAGAGGTTGAGTATATCATAGTCAGGGTTTTTTAATGTTTTTTGGTGGTTTTTAGTTATTATATTTTGAAATATCGAAACATATTATTTGCCTAGAGTTATATCTCTCATGGTTTCTCTAATGGCTCCAAGAAACCATTATTTACAGCATCTAAAAATGTAGTCCCTTCAGCATATTTTGTCATGATTTCTTACCAGACTGCTTGGAGTAATTAAACTCTGTTATTACTGTCTCTTCTGCCTTACCCCTTTTAACTTGCCTGAGTATTTAACAAGTACTATCATCACCTTGGTGATATATAATATAGCTCTAATATAATAGTTTTCATTTTGCATGAAACTTAAGTGAAAAATTATTTGTACCAGTCTGTATATATTTGTTGGACTACTTTTATTATATTGCCTTTTTCTGGTGCAGCCTACACCTTTCTTGATTTTTACTCTTGCATCATAACATCCCAGGGTTTATATCTCTACCATAAAGATTCTTATAATATTCTTACTGTTTTACTGCTTTTTTTCCTTTTTTAGAACTCAGGTATTTTTCCATAGGCAGTTACTTTTCTTTTGAAAATAAATAATGGTTTAGTGGTTTGGCAGAGAGAGAGAGGTTTTTACACAAATGTTCATATTACAATTTTTGTAACATATTTAGTTCTGTCATGTATATTTTGAATGTGAATTTTTGATTTTTTTAAAAAGGTTTTTGCAGGTAAAGAGAAAAATGTCATGGAATTACATCAGTAAATCAGTTTTATTCTAATTTCAATATAGTGTAATTATGTCTTCTATATAATGATAATAGACAGTCTTGCCTGATCCATTGATCAAAAAATAAATAGGTAGGAGGCTTCAGATATTTTGCTGAAAGTATCCAGTGCTGTCCTGTAAGATTCTTTGTTACTAGTGTGCCAGTAACCTTTACCATCTAGGAATGTGTTCTTGTTAGGTCTTCAAGGCTAAACAATACAGAGAAGTGATACCATCAAGGAAAAGCTAAAACATTCCTGTACTAGTGTATTGCTGGCTTGTGTTATTCTTCTCAAGTCAATCTTTGTTGAAAAGGCTGCAGATGATGATCTTGGACACTTCAGCATTTGACATACTAATTTAGAGGAAAGAGGTATGCACAGGGGGCATTGTAGTGAAGAGTGACACAGTTTATTTTTTTTTTTCTAATTAGGTTATTCTGTATGCTTATATTATGGATCTTTTAATTCTTTTTCTTACAACTGAGTGTGTTCATGTGGGTGTTTTGGATAATTCATTACTGATTTATCTACTTGAAACAAGTTTGAATTCTTGATGAAGATCATTATTAGTACTGTGTGATTCTTAAAGAAGAACAGCTTATACAGATCAAAGAAATCCTGAATTTTGCTAGTTATTGTAAAACCTAAACCTAGACTATTAATCAAAATGTACAATAAATGTTTCTAGTATGTCTAATAAATTTCAAATTTTGTAATATTAAAAATATAGAAAGTGAGACATAAAAGTAAGGATAAAGATTTTTCAGTACTATTTCCTGAATGCTTCTTGATAAGTCTATATTGAAAATTTATGTTAATTTGGGTAATTTTATTATTATATGTTGCACTTCCTTTTTTATTAGGAAGATATTAAGAGAAGGTTTTTTTAAGTTTAAAATATCAGACTTATTGATTGTGAAAATGTATATTTCTCCAGCTATATTCTGTGATATTTTTACTGCTTCTATTTTAAATTTCACTAGAGTTGGTTCAGCAAAGTTAGAATTTCACTTATACAATATGCATGTACGTACATATGCATCTATTTAATATTATATTATTATATAATGCAAATACTGATATTATATTAATAAAATGTGTATTAAACTTTTCAATAAAGTCTCCTAACACCACAGCAAAATAAACTCAAATGACAAAGCAAGAAATATCCTTCACTGTGTTAAGTCCACAGACCAGAAAGAATTGCTGGTGAGAAATCAAGGTTTTTTTCTCTCTGATTATCTTCTGCATCAAATTAAAGGGGACACTTAAGTTTATAAATATTGAATCACTTTGACAAGGCTGTGCTTCACAGAAGCAAAAAAATCTTATTAATATCAACATCTCTACATTAAAAAAAAAGCATTTACATTCCACATATATAATATATCAGCAGTCCACAATATAAACTGACTACTATAAGAAGATTAAAAATGTAATTCCCTCTCATTAGATAATGCTAAAATGCCAAGATCATTATACTTATTACAGAGCTACAAATCACTCGAGCTGGTGATATTACAGCTAGGCTATATTCTTGCAGAAAGGAAGCCAGTGAACTTTAAGAAGTTCATGGCCCAGGGCCATCTGTGCAGCAGGCCTTGGCTAAGAGCAGCCATACTGAATCAAAACATTAAGAGCAATGAGTTTGTGCTCCAAAACTCTCAGCAGAATCACTATGCTGAGCCAAATAGATTATTTCTTTTTCTTTTTTTATATAAGATTTTGATATGCATGGCTTTAACTGTGTCCTCTAGAAGCTCTTTTATGCAGCTAGAAATAACCAGAGCTCTGTGTGCATGGGAAAATCAAACTCCTGAAGATTCTGAGTCTGAAAGAAAGAAAAAAAAACCCATTGCAAATCTTTTCCTGATATTAAATGATGATGGTTGTGCCACTGTCTCACTAAAATCCCCTCAGAATTTGGCTTTATGGAAGTATTTTTCTCAAAAGCATTTTAATTACTTCATAATCCGATGCCTGAACTCAGACTTGTGTGTACTAAATGCTTGAAGCTAACCACATAGCAACCTCAGCAAATTAAAAGACTGATACCAAGGCATCACTGAAAATTTCTCTGCCTTGTTCTCTTGAGATCATTTCTAGAAAACATACGGTGTAGAGGGATGTAAACAAACTCTGTATTTGGAGAATTTAATAATAGACTTGAATTCAGTTTTCGGTTTAGTATGGAAGAAATATTTCCTTTTCTTTTCGACTAGTATTTCTTATAGAGGGAAATAAAAGTTTGGGAAACAAAAGATAAATTAAAGGAAAATAGTATTATATAATTCAATTTCTAAAGGCAACTGGTGGGCATTTTCAGATAAATATATACACTGTAAAAAAATCTGTTTGATAAAAAGTGCATGTTATGTATTCCTGTGTGATACCAGAAGTTTTTTCTATTTCAGTACCTTTAGGGAGTCTGTTCAAGCCCTTTCTCTCAGTCAACATGTAAAACACAAGAATGTCTGCAACCACTTTGTTCTGCACTGAGATGAAATCCTCGACAATAAACAAATACCATAGCATTCCACCCCACGATCATTTTCAACTTGAAGGAACACCCTTCTCCTGGGAAGTGAGAGAGAGTTCCTTTCCTTCTCCTAATGATGTGAGTGGATATGGAATAACATTAGGGTCCTGGCCATGCCCTGCCCCCACCTGCCCCACCCCAGGTATTGCAAAAATCAACCCTGTCCTGGCTGAAACCAGGGCACCATAAAAACAGCCTTTAGGAATGGAAGGACCCTAAGACCAGAGGGAAACTCTGGAGCAAAGAATACTTAACACTGCTGGAGTCACCATCCCTGGAGGTGTGTAAAAAAAAGACTGAATGTGGCAGTTAATGTCATGGTTTAATGCAAAAGGTGGGATTAGATCATAGGTTGGACTTGATCTCAAAAGTCTTTTCCAACCTAATTAATTCTGTGATTATGTGAGAAGAATTAGTTAAGGATCCTTTAAACACACTGGTCATATGTAAGTCTCTGAGGTTTAATGGGTTGCACCCAGGAGTGCTGAGAAAACTGTCTGATGCCATTGTGAGGTCACTGCTAATTATCTTTGAATGGTCATGGCAATTAGCAGACATTCCTAAAGACTGGAAGAGAATAAATATCATCATCTTTGAGAAGGGCAAGGAAGATATTCAAAACTATAGGTTAGACAACTCACTTCAGTCACTGGAAAGGTGATGCAGTAAATCCTCCTGGGAACAATTTCCAAACACATGGAGGTCAAGAAAGTAACTAGAAGTCATCTACATGGATTTAAAAGAGGAAATCATACTTGACCAGCCTCACAGTCTCTGCAGTTAGGTAACTAGCTTGGTGGACAAGGGAGAGCAGTAGATGCTGTTTACAACTTCAGTAAAATTTTTGACACTGTCTACTATGACCTCATCATAGGAAAAACTGATAAGGTACAGGTGTATATAGAAGTTCACAGTGAGGTGGAATAACAAAAGTCTGAATGACCAGGCCTGGAGTGTTGTGATCAGTGATGCAAAGTCTGGTTGGAGGTCAGTAACTAGTGAAGTGCCCCAGAATTTACTAGTGGGTCCAATACTGTCCAACTTCTTCATTAGTGACCTCAGTGACAGAACAGAATGCACCCTCAGCAAGATCTAAGATTGATTCAAAACTGGAAAGTGGCTAATTCTCCAGAGGGCTGTGCTGCCATCCAGAGGCACCTCAACAGAATGGAGAAGTGGGCTGATAGAAATCTCATCAAATTCAAAAAGGGGTAGTGCAAAGTCCTGCAACTGAGGAATTATAATCCCATGTGCAAGCAAATTGTGGTGTCAGCTGACTGGAACACAGCTTGGCAAAGGACAGCCTTGGATTTCTGGTGGGCAGCAAGCTGTCTATGAGCCAGTTACGCATCCTCACAGTGCATGGGTGGGGATTCATCCTCTCTATTCAGTGCTGGTGAGTTTGTATCTGAATTAATGGGACCAGTTTTGTACCTTTCCAGTAAAAGAAACGTCTAGATTTACTGCAGTATCTCCAGTAAAGGGCCACAAATATTGTCAAGGGGTTGGAACATCTGTCATATAAGAAAAGAGTGAAAGAACTTTGACAGTTCTTTTGGGTTTTTGATGCCTTCCTGTCACATCACCCCAGGCCTTTTGCTCATCAACTCTCACAGGGACCCTATGTCAAAGTACCCTAATTTTATAAAAAATAAAAAAAAAAAATCTTTTTCATTGATATGCAAAGATTTGATTTGATGATATACAAAGATACTATTCTGTTTCTCTGGAGATTATTCCCTTATTTTGAAGAACATTTTAAAAAGGGATAGCATTGTTTTGAACTTGCATGCAGGTTGATTTTATGATTTTGGAAGTTCAAATCCAGGTGTTCATTTGTCTTTGAATGATATTGGCAGGCCTGCAAGATCAGTTTTTGTCTTTCACCTGTGAGGACTTTTATTTTCCCATAGCTGCCAGGGACTTTTATTTTTCCATTGCTGTCAGATTGATCAGATCTTAAGATCTTCAGTTTTTGGTTGATGTTGCCACTTAATTATTCCACAGTTCTTGCACATTACCACAGGATTCTGGCAATAGCTACAACCCATTTTTGTTGGTAAGACATCTCCTTGATACCTTCTCTTGATGTGTGCTCTGACATGGGAGTTGTCCTGGGATAAAACTCTCAGTGCCTTTTTGATGCTTTCCCTCTTTGACGGCTGTGGTTCCCATAGTTACATTAACTATTTGTCTCTTCTTCCTATTCAGTGTGCAAAATCCAGGGCAGGTACAGACATTTGGGATGACTCCTTCTGCTGAGCATGTTCAGCCTTTTTTATCTAATGGCTTCTCATGTTCCCAAATTTCCTGATTTTCCTGGAAATGTGGCAGTGTAAAGTGCATAAGACCTTCTCAGGTAGCATGTCAGGTACTTCACCTTTGCTTGCCTATTATTAATAACCAGTCTGGAAGCTCTTTTTAAAAAAATTATTGTTACCTTGAAATTAGCAGCAGGCAGCATTATGGGGTGGACAGCACGTTCAAGCAGGCTGCTACATAGCATCTGTAGTGTTTGATGGAGCTATGTCTTCAAATTGATATCTTAAAAGTTTATGCAATTCAAAATGAATATACCTTTGAGAGTTGTAGGTAAAGGTTTATGACCTCATGTTATACAAACAACAAAAAGAAATAATTGCTGTTTTTCTGGAAGAAATGGATCTCAACAGAATGGCATCATCTGTGAGGCTGGCATTTCATTAATTTCTCTATGTGACTTTGAGATCCTTTTTGAAAGTTTCAGCAGGTCTGGTTGATGATAAGTAAGATGTAAGACTTGAGCAGGTAGCAGACAACGTTCATGAGCCCTTAGAGGATGTGTTTGGTATCAGTCCATTCCAGCAAAGCTTAAAGCTTCAACTATGGTGGAGTGACTTAATGCAGCAATGCTCTTCAGTGCTTGCATCCCAGACATACATCTGTCATCTGAACACTTTGAGCTCCTTCCAGACACTGACTTCAACATTGCACTGTTTCCAAGCAGAGTCCCAATGCCTGGGTGGAAAGGCTGTAATCATCCATTGAATAAATGTACTCTGGGATCTTCTGTAACAAGCTTGATGGCAGACTATCTGCTGGTACTGGAAATATATACGGGCACACTTTCTTCCTAAAAAAAGGGTTTCACACATAAATTTTGTGTGGCTTATTGGTCTTGTTTACCCCTTCCTTTTTGTCTCTTTCAAGGTATAATTATATCTAAGAGTCTTGAATAGTGGCCACTACTAGTCCCTATAGGCAATGAAGAAGAACAAAGAGCTAGAATTTATCCCTTGGAAAAGGTAGTTGTGTTGACTGTGTACCAGTAGATACCAGGTCATGGCCTCTAATCATCCTTTGTAGTTCTTGAGGTGATACAACCTGATGGTGTAAACCTAAAGGGTTTGTGCAAAAGCAATTACTTCCGTGTAGTTTAGGCAGGACCCTTTCAGCTTCAGGAGAAACCAGACATTTGACAAGGTAGAGACGTATTTGACAGCATGTATGTACTAGTTGGGCAGCTAATGCAGTGATTACCCAAATAACACTTTTAACCAACAGTTCCCTAGACTTGTCACCCACTCTTTTCTTATGTATTTGGTAACTGTATGTTCATTTCTTGAAGACGTTCTTTATGATTTTTCTCAAACTTTTTTCAACAGCAGAGAGGTTTATGCCACAAACATAAAGCTTTGGGTGTATAACTTCATCCTATTAAAATGCAAATCCATGAGTTTATCTTCAGAAAAAAATAAGACAATTTGCTGCTAAATCCCATTGAAAACTACTTTTACTGATTAAACTTCTGTGCTTTGGATGGGAAGTGAAGCAAATTGTTGCCATTTCTGATAAATACAAACTCAGTAACTAAAAACATCCATGTTGCTATGAGGTACACTAAGGTAGTTTATTTCCTTTTCCATAACCATGTAGTGCCTCCTGAATTGTTAAAAATAAAAAAAAAAAAAAAAAAAAATCTTGTCTCTTACAGCAGTTTTTTTACAGTATTCTGATACAATGTCTTGGATTTTTATTTCTTACCTCTGTCACCATTTTTACTAATGTTTGTATGACTTTGCATCTCTCTAATCTCTTTAGTGGCAATTGAGTTTTCATGCAATGACTCACAGTAAGCATTGCATCGACTATGTTATAACATATCTGTGAAACTTAGTATGATAAATGCAATGTGTCAATATGTATTAATTCTCCCTACTGGATCTGGCTGGGATGCAGCTAATTTTCTTCACAGCAGCTTGTATGGTGCTGTGTTTTAGACTGATGACCCAAGCAGTGTTGCTAATATAGGGGTGATTTGCCTGTTGCTGAACACAATTTACACATCATTAATTCCAATTCTGTTCCTTGCTCTTTCCCCTCAGAGAATAGACAGGGTGTGGTCAAGAGCCTGGGAGGAGACACAGCTGAGACAGCTCATCCTGGGTGACCAAAAGGATATCCCATACCACATAACATCACACTCAGTGATAGAATGGGAAGAAGTTTTTCCAAAGTAGCTGTTGCTCAGGGACTGGCTGGGCACCTGCCTACTGGTGGTGATTGCTTTTGCATCGGGTTTTTTTTCTTCCTTTCTTAAACTGTCTTAATGGCAACCCACAAGTTTGCTCACTTTTTCCTTTCTCTCTACCATCCTGATGGGGGATGGGAGCAAGAGAGTGGAGGGATCTTATCTTGCAGCTGGGCTCTACCCACTATGTTCCCTCAACTGCACTGCCACCTCAGAGGGACGTCTGTGGCTAATTTGTGTCATGCTCACAAAGAATCACACACAGTATTTTCTCTTATACTTCTGTTAGGTGTCATTGATAATTTGTAGGCCTGATTTTTCAGTGTGCTAATGGTATTTCCAGAAGTGAGAGCCCTGCCTGAATAGCTGGTAAGAACCATTCCTTCTGCAAAGAACTAACAACCTCTTTATAAAGAAATACGAGGACAGCCAACAGAAATTTCTCTTTACATATTTTATATGAAAATAGTCATATGAGATTATAAAACTTTCCTAATCTTTGAGTGAAATGAATGTTGAAATCTGGGATTTCCTTTTGTAATCATAACACAAGGATGCATAAATACTCTCACAGTTGGTAGCCTCTTGTTCTGACCTAAATTGCAGGAAGTTATCTGGGTATGATATTCTGCATGGTTTTCTTTAACCAAAGATCAAAAGTCTTCAAAATAAGTAATATCCCAAGTTTTGGTAGAATAATATAGAAACTAGAACATTTGACCTCTTCATAATAAAAGCTTAGTGTGAAGTCAGACAAAGTAGAAGAAAAATTACTAGACAACCCTCACCCACCCACTATGATCTTGCAGGTGGGTTTTAGTCTCTCACTTCTTTTGTGACATTTAGTGAATTTGCATCTTCTTTGATCCTATTTTCTTCTTTATTATCTCTGAGCCCAGATTCTCTGCTCTTTTCTCCTAAGAGTAGTTTCAGTTTCTCTGCTGAAGCTGCAGTCTGCTAGTTTCCTGTGATGCCTATTGTCTTCCATCTGAGTTGTGACCTAGAAACTTTTTATTTTTTTTAACCACAACCCACTCTTTGGCTCATTATGGAAACTAATCATATTTTACCTTTCCAACAGTGTAAAATTTATGCTTAAGGGACCATAATGCTAATTTTAAATAGAAGCAAATGAAATATGCAGCCTATTACAAAATCACACTGATACACAACTGTCTAGGAAAACCTGACCCTAGAAGTTTTAGCACAATTTTTCCAGTGTTAATAAGACAAAGGGTTTTGGTGAAAGCTGCAGTATTTGTAACTTGTTCCTGTTTCTCCTTTGTAGTCTTTCACTCTTCTTTTCTCCTTGTGTTTGGAACTTGTACTTGTGTAAGGTCCAGCTCAGTTAGAGTTTTTTACAAGTTTTATTTAATCTTTATGCTTTCTACTTCCAACATATATTATATTCTTTGCTGTTTCCTTGTGTGTTGGTTTCTGTATATTCAGTACCCTCTTCCAGCAGGTGATTGCCAGATACTCATGCAATTTTAATTAAGGAAATTTCACACCTTCCATCTTTGATGTTTTCAGTTCTTTATCTGATCTCTTTAATTTTGTGGTTTTTCCTTCCAAAAAAGGAAACCATCACTGAAGATGTAGTTTTGTTTGTCTGGACTCTGTTTAAATTATGGTGAATCCTGTTTGTTCCTTCCAGAGTTAATCTGGGTGATTAGTGTTTCTGCAATGTCCTTGACATTTATCAATCTACAGTGTAAGGTTTCTGGGTTTTTATTTTTTTAGACTGTGTGTAGTTGATGAATAAAAAGACAATTTTTTTTGTTGAGGAATAGAGGCTACCAAATTCAAAAGCATTTGATTTCCTGTTGTGCATGCTAAGTTACTCTCACAGCTCTGTGGTTTTGCCTAGAATCTACTCTAATAATATCAGCAATCTCTCTCTGCATTCATTCTCAGTACAGGATCTCCCATTCTCATTGATCTTCTATGTAGAAGTTTCCATTATTTCAGTAACAATAATTTGACTTTGTGTTTCTTGACAGCTTTGACATTTCACTGTGTTGTTTCATTCCTTTTCCCAATAGCAAACAATGTAGCAGAGGCAGATTTTATAGAAAACTGCAGTAAATGGAGGCCATTCCTGATCCTGGGCAAATAAGCCCTTCAGTGCTGTTTGCTTAATGGCTTCACTCTACACTAAGCATCTGAATGCACCTATTGGGCATGCAGGGAACGTCCCAGCCCGAGCAGTGGTCAAACAACACATTTGCCAAGCCAGCAGGAAATGCACTCTGCTCTGAAGGTAGAGGCTGACTAAGCTGCTGTAATGTAAAGAGTCATTATTAAGAGAAGAACATGATGATCACGTTGTTTGTAAGTTTGTGATTCTTGGTGTACAACATAAAAAAAAGAGCAGAACAAAGGAACTGGCAGCTGTTCTATATAGGAAATGCAACTATTATTTTGTGCTTTTTCACCTAAATGAAATGAGATTTGGAAATGAAAGAATAGAGTAGGAGGAAGAATCATTTAATGAAATGAAACTGTGGGGAACATTAGCACAAAATCTTTTGTTTCCAATTTTATCAGTATTAATGATAACTTTTTTGAAAGCAAAAAATGAGTAAAGATAAGTCACTCTATTGGTGCCTGTCCCTCTCTTCTGTGGTTTAAAAATCTCTCTTTACCTGGATTTTACTTACTTTACTGTGTTTGTAATTACAAATTTCTGAGAACCATATATAGAAATACAGCAAGCTGTTTTCTCTGTGTAAAATAGTAAAAGAAAAAGTTATATGTGATTGTGTCCTGTCTCATTATACAGATTCTTATACCAGGTTACAGAAGGCTGCTTTACAGACAATTGTTTACAGCATTGGCTGAATAGTATGAGAAGAAAATAAGAGAGGAAAAATTAAAACAAAGTACATATATAGAATGTATTTAAAAAGTAACACAAGTTAATTATAAGATGAAATGCCAATGTAAACCTGAAATAATAGGAATATCCTGACTATTCACATAAGCTAATAATGTTTGGCATTTGTGAGCTCAAAGGTAAGCAAGATCTGAAAAATAATGCTACTGGTTTTGTCTTATAATCAGTTTATGAAAATAAAAATTGTTTTTCCATTCTACGATCCTACTGTCCATCTTGTATGTCCATACAGCAGAGTACTTTTGAATCCTTTAATGGATTTGGAGGAGAGGGATTTTGATTATCCAGATGTTTAGTTAAAAGAGATTCCTGGTTTAGGAGTGCATGAATGCAAACCTCTGTGTCACTGTGTGTGTGAGCATGCACATATGCATGTGTGTGTGTGTATTCGTATATGAAAATTTATTCATTATGGCTGCTGAAATTCTAATAGCCAGATCATCATGTGGAAAGTCTTCTACTAACATGAAATATCTGCGATCATCAGACATCCTGTGATTTGTACAGTTTTACAGGCAAAAGTTGCTAGATTTCTTACAGTAAAGAACCGAGAGGTCCTGGTGGACAGCAAAATGAGCATGAGCCAACAGTGTGCCCTTGCAGCAAAGGAGGCTAATGGTATCCTGAGCTGCATTAGGAGAAGCACTGCTGGCATGTTGAGGGAGGGGATCTCTATCCTGTGCTCAGCCCTGGTGAGTCTGCATCTGGAGTGCTGTGACCAGTTCTGGGCTCCTCAATACAAGAGAGACATAGAGCTGCTAGAGAAAGACCAGCACATGGCCACAAAGTTGGTTAGGGAACTGGAACATCTCTCCAGATTGGAAAGGCTGAGAGAGCCAGGACTGTTCAGCCTGGAGAAAGCTCTGGAGGAAAACTCACCAATATTCTACAAATATCTGAAGAAAGGCTGCAGAAAGGGCAGAGCCAGGTTCTTTTAAGCAGTGCCAAGTGACAGAACCAGAGGCAATTGGCACAAGATGAAACATAGGAGTGTCATCTAAATATCAGAACTTTTCCACTCTGAGGGTGTCTGAGCACTGGCACAGGTTTCTCTGATTGGTCTGGGAGTTTCCATTCATGGAGATATTCAGAACTAGTTTGGACTCAATCCCAAGCAATTGGCTCTAGGTGACACTTCTTCAGTAGGGGGTTTGGATGAGGTGACCTCCAGAGGTGCCTTCAAACCTCAGCCATGGTGTGATCTGTTATTGCTCTTTTTTCTTTTTCCTAGCATCCTGTGTTGCTACTATGGAGGTATAGCAGACAGGTTCAGTGTCTGCTGAAGATGGTTCTTTACCCTCACCTAATATTTCTGTTTCTAAGGGAATGATAAGAGAAGAAACATGAATTATTTCACATGGTCAGATGCACTTTGATGTGGCAGTAGAAACCTCATTGGCTGCAGAATAGTGGAAGGGAGGATTCTGAGTACTCTGAGTACCAGATCTTCACACTGTTATTAATGACACTTGTAATCTCTCTGAAGACTGAATAGAAAACTAAATTATTTCATCTTAGTAGGACATATATTGCATGAACATTTTTTTTCAACCTCATTCAAAGGGCTTTTAATATCATTGAATTTTTTTTACTTTTGAAAAGTTTTTTTCCAACAAGAATATGCTTGGAAAGGAATGCAAATGCATTGAATCTCTGGAAAGGGAAAAGTGGATGACCTTGTGGTGTTTGTCCTGCATAACAGCCTGAGGTATGTTGATAGTAAAAATGAATATAAGATTTCATCTTGAGAAGAATAGAGAGGTGAGCTTTGAGGCTTAGAGCAATGTTAGGGAGGGAGAAGAGGGAAGTCAGTTCCAGAATCTGAGTGATGGAAGCAAGTAAAGGAGCAGTTTATAATCTGTCATGCATGGTTAATTATTTTAATATGTGTTTTCTTTTTTATAATGAAGAACTTTCTTTAAGCTTCCATTTTTTAGAACATGGTTTAATTTCTCCTCTAGATCATATAGTGCACAATGTAGTTTCATGTGAATCTGATCTTTTTGTTTACTATGGTTTTCCTGGGGACTGTCAATTCCAAATAAAACTTGTAAATTCTCTAAGCAAGGAATCTAAGAGCATGAAAATCAGGGCAAGTATGAGAATTTTAGAATTAGGTGTATGTTTTTCCAGTATGAATAGTATAAAAGTCAAGGTGGGGAAAAATAAAATTTAGAGCTAAAGCAAAAGGAAATGCTCCACAAAAATCAACAGTGCTCAATTGGCAGTGAGCAGATAGTACAGTTCAAAGCTCCAGGTAAACACATATTGTCATAAGTCTCTCAGGACTGCATCCCTCAAAACGGAAATTGAAGCTAAACCAAAGAATTAGGTAACCAAATCCAACAGCTTGCTGAAAGTTTTTGTTTCCTCAGAAGATATAAAAAAACAGATTATATGTCTGCCTCTTAGCTGTGCCAAGTTAAACTGCCATTAATCTAAATCTATGTTAATATGATGAATTATAGGTACACTTTCATGTTCTACTACTTTTGTCACAAGGGCAGTAACACCTAACTGAAAGACAGAACAGACAAAAAAGAGAAGTAACCTGTCAGTTGTTGCATTAAAAATTAATAAAAGTTTTAAACTTTTAGTTATTGGTAGAGTTCATTTGGTTTAGGACACAACAATTCATATTGTTTTCCTATAGTGAGATAATTAAATGCATTTTGGAAGTCTGTGGATTCATTGCCTTCTTGGCACATCATGGTTAATGTTTTTATGTGATCTGTCTACTGCAGATACACCTCTGATCACATAAATACGTGAGTCTAACACCTTGGTCACCTTGGAATGCCCACATGCTCCTAAAATCTTTGTTATGTGTCAGGCAGCTCTCCTCGTTACCATGTTCCTAACACTGTAAACCACTATTTCTCACCTGGTCCTGATATATGCCTTGTTGGAGTCTCTGGAGTATTTTGGGGAAGTGCAGGCATTTGTTGAAAGGTATAGTGTGCCAGCTGATATATTCCTTACCTAGTGAGTGAGGAATCCTGTTATCTTGTCTTAAGAAATTGTGCTAGGAAAGAAATGTATTTAAGGTGTACAAAACCAGACAAACCAGTTGCATATGTTTCTAAAAGGTGTACTGGCATGATATAAGAAAAGCACAGATCATGAAAATTTATGAAAAAGTTTTTCTCTCACCCTTCTTCAACAGAGAATCTTCAGTTTTCTTAGGAGTCTGACAAAATTAGGCCCTTTTGAAAATCATATACCATATATATTCATTAAAGAAAAGCCTGTTTTATGAGATAATTTTCATTTTTATGGGCATATTTTCATTTTGAAGACACCCTTTTCTTTTAGATAAGGTGTTATCTCTTCTAGTTAGACAGATGTACAACTTCTTGTTAGAACTCTTCCCTTTTTCATAACTCAACATCCATAATCCACTAAGAAGTGTTTAACACTGAATCTTACTTTAGAAATAGAATATCCTGAATTGAAAAGGACCCATGAGAATCACCAAATCCATCAGCATATGCTCGATACAAACATCTCTTGGGTTAAATGTTTGTAGATTTGAGGGATTGGCTATTGATTGGACAAGAACCAGAACTAGAGAAGCTGACTGACTTGGACTGAAAACTAGTTTATGGTGATGGACTCAGAACACCTCTCCCTAAGTGCTGTAATGTATTGTCATGGTGTTCAACATGTGTGACTTCAGTGTCACTCTGCAAAGGTGAACTGCAGGGAGATGAACTGATTTCCACACTTTGATAGCGTCTGCACTATTCAAGAAAGTTAAGTCCATTTTCCAAATTTCACTCTACATTTTCTAGTCCTCTCAGGCCAATATATTTTCCATCTTTCTTGGGACAAGGTGTTGTACCCCATTAAACAGAGAGAATTAAGAAAAGATAAATTACAGTTGTTGAATTTATTAAGACTTGCAATAACAAATGCAGTAAGCAACTGATGCATTATGGTTATAAGCATAAACACTGAAATTGTTTACAAAAGGGGCAGACATTGCTAGCCACAAAGCTTAGGAATATCCTTCCTCACATCAGAGTTTTCATATCCCTTCTGAAATGCAACATTGCACTTGTTACAGTGCAAGCCAAGAGCAAGTTTAAAAGATAAGAATCCTGGCCAAGGATGAACTTTCATAAAAATGGTAAGGGAATTTCTCAGTACTCTTGAATCTTTCAGACTTACTGATTTTAATTAATCCTTCGTGGTTTCATGAACCATTCTGAGCTAGAACTGTCAGGATCATGGAAAATTTACAGTGAAGCTCTTATGCTCAAGATTTAGACTGACAGTCAATTTAGATGAAGAAATTATGCAAGAGGAATGTGAATGTCAGTTGTGTAGTGAGCTGGTTGCCCCTGGGTCTGGGACCAGGCAGATGACCAGTCTGGTTTCCACTGTGAAGCACAGCAGTGCAGGACATGGTTTGCCAATTCAGACCTGATGAGGGAGGACAGCCTCAGTTATCTGCTCTAAGCACAGGAGACTGGAAGAACTATTGTTTTGCTGATTTCCCATAGCAGAACTGTCAGGGTTGCTACTTTTATAATCCCTGATTTCAGTGGCTAGAACAAATGAGACCTGAAGAGCAAAAATGTAAACCTCCACCACACTAAGCAGTTTTAGGGATTTTCTCCCCTTCTTCTGCCTATATTATTATGCTTTACCATTCTTATTTCATTAAATTCTAGTGATAGGATTTGATATCCATGACAGATACAATAAAAACAGATTCAGGGTAATTACGGTTAATTCTTTAAAAAATTCAGTAGAGGTATTTTTTTGTAGTGAAAAACATCTGGATTTCACTTACCACTTGAACTCCTTTTTTGTTGCGCTAGTATAACTTCATTAAAATTATTTTGGGATGCTTGGCTCAGAATCACAATATCAGTGTAAAATTAACTATTATATTTAAATATTAATTGAATGAAACTTTGGTATTATGTATAGATTTATATACTATTTAATTTCATAGTCAGTATGAGTCAGGATGGAGAAGATTTCAGTTCCTTTATGTTTCACTCAATTTATTGATATGATAGCATGTGGGCAATTTTACCAGTGCATATTCCCATTTTGCCTTCCCATTTCTACACTAGTATCAGGACAGAAGTTGAATCAATATTCCTTCTCCCATATTTTAAGTGTTTTATTACTTTTGTTTGAGAGCTAATACTACTTTTCATTTTCCTACACATTTTGAAATGTCATTCGACTCTTTGGCTTATACTCCATCATATAACAATACAAATGCTTGTGGTTTAAAATTTGAACTGAGTATGGAAAGTGTTATTAAAAGTAAATATTAGGAAGTGAAGTAATGAACAGTATAGATACATCAAAGACACACACTCCCCTGCCACTGTCTACTTCAGCAGGACTTCTCAAAGGGAGGTACATTTTTCTCTCATTAGGAGCTACTCAAATAACCAGATAAGCCTTGTCCATTTTGCTTGAACTATCAGAGTAAAAATGAATAATATTTAATTTTTATTAATTGATTTTCAGGAATTTAAATCAGCAGGAAACACATTTCTGCAAGGTGATGTCTGAGTCACTAGTGTTGATTTTTAACAAAGTCTTGAAAACTTTTGGGCTTGAAGAAAGTGCACATCCCATATATAGCATGTTGCCTTGAATGCAGGCAAGCTTCAATGTTCAGTAAGTGAAATATAAAGGCAGAATAATGTCTTATTGGATTAAGTCTATTCTGATTTGCTGCTAATTTGATAGTCTGTATATTTCTATTTTGTGCTGTATGTAATTCAGCATCTAAGAGAAGAAAATACGTTTTAAAATGACATCTTTAAAGAACAAATTCCAAATTCTTCTTTAGCGGGAAGCATTACCACCACAACCCATGGAACTCAGACAAGAGGTTTTTTGTTTGGTTCAGTTTGGGTTTTTTTAAAGTTTTTTTTTTTATTTTCATATTTTTCTTTAGTGGGCTTGATATTGAAGTTCAGTTGCAGTAGGCTTCAAGCAGGTTACACCTGAGATGGTTAGCCAAATTTTTATGGCAAATTTAAAGAAAATATAGAGGTGAGATTATAGCTTGCTTAATTTCAGAGTTCATTATGACTGTTTCATATGATTCTAATCACTAGCAGAAAACAAAACTGGAGTAAAGAAGCTGTTATCTAAGTTGAGGTGCTTTTTGAGTTATTAATTTCCAAATGGTTCACCATGATTTTAGTAAATAAAAGTTAAAATTTTATTTGAGTATTCAAAACTGTGCACTTGAGTTATTTTATTTAAGTTTGAAATATCGCATTTAAAAAGTTTTGTAGTCTGTTGAAGAGATTTCTACTAATCAGACTCCATAATCAGACATATTTCAGGAATCACAAAGATGTGAAAGACTACTAAATAGCGTATTCTGGTAAACTGTAATATCTATAGTGAGAATATTTAAGATACATAACATTTATCTTGACTAGAGACAAATCAGGAAAGATTGTGCTATACTGTGTTTTCTTTCCAGTTAATCACACTTTTCAAATAAATGCTCAGATCATAAGCCAAAAATTCATTATATTATTTATGAATCTGTAGTGAATTGACAGCATGTAAGTTCATTTCATTAGGAACTCATTCTAGGTTAATTTTATCTAGCAGCAGCTTAATTTGGGCTAGTCAGTAAGGGATGTTAATAAATTATTTGGCATATATGTGTGAACTTTTCCTACAAGGTAAGTATCTGTACTCATTTTTGTCAAGTATAAAGGGCGTTTAAAGAGCATGGTTACTATATGTCAAACATATCTGAATAGATTGTGAATAGCGAATTTCATTAAACTAAATTTCTGGTGTCGCTCTGGCCCTGACATTTTCAGGCAATTTAGGTGTTACAGTTTGTCAGCATAGTAATGTATTTTTGTAAATGGAAGGGAGCTCAACTACATGTGAAGTCTACATTTTAATATTCTGCTAAACACATAAGGTATCTGCTCTCAAAAGCAGAAGAATAAAAGCCGCTTATTTTTGATTGTATATATCAATAGCTCTTATTCCTGTATATCTCTAAGATATTGATTTTTTTGTAGAGATAGCATAACAGAACAAATGCAAGTAATTGTCTGACCAAAATGTTTATAATGCAGTTATAGTTAAAAAACAAAGAAGTCATAATTTTAAGACTGATTTACAGGAATGCATTACCTTCAAAATATATCCATATCAATGTAAGAGAAATTATTGGGGAGCCAGCCAGTAGTGAGAGGAAGGAAACCATGTTGTTAAAATCTTCACTGTTACAGTGTTTGAAATATGCAGCTAAATGTTGATTTCCAAACTAATTTGCTCTTCAGTGTGCAAAATGGACCGTAGGTTGACTTAGTGAATTTTCCCTGTACCAGAGTCTTGGATGAACTTAACTTGGCACAGTAGCTATCATAAAATCATATTGTATCTGCCCTTTGTATTTATTGGTTTCTTTTGTTTTCTTTTTTTGTTTGTTCATTTTTACAATCCTGAGAAAGAGGACTTTTGTTGAAACACATACATGATATGACTGAGACAATCATATGAGGTTCAGGGAGAAAAAAAGGAGCACAGCTTTAACAAGTTGATTTATGCAGCCAATATTAAAACACTGTTCAATTGTTCATTTGGTGGGGGGGGGGGCGGGGGGGCAATGTTACAGTCCTATGTAGTTTCCAGCTCAGAATCCTGTTACCATTTCTGTCTGTGTTCATAATAAATTTATGACAGATCCTTCATCCTGTTAAATTGAAAATTATTTTATTTACTGTTTATAAAAGGCTGGGGAAAAAAAATAAGCATCTCTTACAAAAATTAAATTTTGAAGCTTAGTAGGGCAAGGCTACTAAGCCTTCGAAGATTACCTGGTATATTTTTATTATAATGATGGCAGCAAAAGCAGGCTGCTGAGTGTATGTCCACCTTGGCAGTCTATCACTTATTTCCATGCCAGAGTGGCTGGCAAAGGAGGAAGAGAAAGAGGGTTCTATTGTCTGTAATCCATATGAATAACCTCTGCCAGCCCTTGTGGAATATCAAATAGTATTGTTTTCTTAATGTACAAAGTTAAGTTGGAGGAGACTGCTCACATCCAGTTCTTGAATGAGGTTTTTGTTTCTTTTTAGGTTCCAGGAAGCTTCATTGTAATCATCTGTGTTTATTCCACAGAGAAACCATCTTCCCTTTGCCACATTTGAACTGTGTTGACTTTAAATGCCACCTTATAGATAGTTACATAAGTTTCCACATTTTTGCAGTGTAATAATATATCTTTTTTAAAGTCTTAACTTCCTGTAAGCCTTTGCTGCTAAGGGAATAAACAATAAACTATTAGTGAACTCTTTGAGCTCTCCCATGGGTTGGAAGGCCAGTTCATTCTGTTTATAGTGTATGGCATGGCACGCTGTGTTATGTTCCAGAGTGGTTGAGCAGTGCAGAGAAAAGTGATTCTCCTTGCTTCAACTGTACTGTACTTGTGCAGCCTATCTGTCTGCAGGGAGACAGCTCTTCTTTCCCTTTAATATGATTGATTTTTAACCCCCATGTACTCTTGTACCATCAACAACATGCTATGGCAGAGTTTCACAATTTAATTTTGAGTTGTCTGAAATACAAACCCCTTACCTTGCTTTCATCTTTGCACTAATTTATGTTGTTTCATGTCCTTTTGATTCTGCATTTTGAGAAACTGAAAACTCTTTATTCATCAGCACACTGCTTTGTTCTATCTGTCATTGACAGTGAGTTTTCCTGCCTAAAGATTCCTGGTCTGTACAGTTACTCTGTTCAGAAACTCTCATATGTATAATTACCCTTACATACCTTATAATTTTGCATATTGTGACACTCTCGCACATTGTGAAATCCTGTTCTCAGGATTGTGGTTTTGCTATCCTAGTGCAGAAAACATTGAGCCATTCATATACATTGAAGACCACAGACCCTAATACAGAGTTCCAGGGAGAAATTCCAGGGACTCTCCATATTAAGAAACCTCACCATTTACTCACAATTTTTCTGCTTCTGTTTTAACCATTCTTCTAATTTATTGAAGGCCTTCCTTGTTATCCCAGGGGGACTGAGTTACTTCAGAATCTTTTAACACAGAACTTGTTAAAATGCTTTGGAAATCACAGACTATGTGCCAAGGCATCCTTTTTCACATAGTCAGTGTTCCTCTTGTGAGTTACAATTTCTCTTTTCAGAAACCCTCTCAACTATTCCCCCGTACATTGCATTCATTTACATATATGCTAATTCTGTTCTTCAGTGTAATTCATAATTACTGTCTTGAATGGAATTGGGACTCACTGATCTCTAGTTTGAGGTGTGTCCTTGCATGCCCTAGTCTTGTCCCCATTTTCAAAATCATACAAAGCAAAAACCCAAGCCCCCCTTCCCTGCCCTCAAAAATCTATGTCTACCATTCCCATGGTTTGGATGCCTTTTTAAGTGACGACTACAGTAATTTCCCATAAGAATCTCAGGCAAGCACTGCTTGATCTTCCTTCTTTTTTGCCACAGTTCACTTTTTGGGTTGTTTTTTTTTTTAAAAAAAACATTTTCTAGTAGTAATTCAGTTTGAAACAGATCTCTGATGCATCCCAACTAAAAAGGGGTTCCATCACAGGAACCTCCCAGAACTACTCTTCATTAAATTTTGATTTGGTGAGTCATTTACATTTTCTCCTAGAGCCTTGTCTCTTTGAACATTCTCTTTACACTTAGCTGGTCTATTAGCCCTAAAGTCTTTCTGGCAGGTTTAATGCTCCTGTTGGGCTTTAAAAAACATTTAATGCTTTCCATTATGCTTTCAGCAAAGTGTTCCTCAAGATATTTTTATTTTTCTTTCTGCAACTATCTAAACCTGACTTCATCGTTAAAAATGGGTCCTTGGCAGTGCATAACAACTTACTGTTCTCTGTGTTTTTTTAGTGCCCCTGCAGTGATTCCCATTTTTAGTAGGTCCTTAGGCATCTTTGAAACATGATTAAGGGTACTAGAAATCTTTTAAGCAGGGAAGTAATACACTTACAAATTTCAAATCTTCCCTGTTTACCATTCCCCATGACCTGTATTTCTTCATAGAAAAATAAATACCTTGATCACAATGTCAGCAAGCAAAAGAACTGTGTGCATTTTTTCCTTTGTAGGTTTCTGGACCTGTCTACAATTTCACTGGCTGTATAAAAGTTGTAGAAATCAATACTGTCGGACCTTTCAACTTCTCTAATGCTGTGGGAAGAAGTAATGTTGACAATTGCAGGTAAACTGCCCTCTATGCCTTTCCAAATCCTAAGGAATTGTTTGTGCTGATTTTGCTTTCTTCCTTACACAGGGTGACCATTTTAGATAATTTCAACAATAGTTACAGAAAAAAAAAAAAAAGACAAAAATCCATAGAGAGACAGATATCTTGCTTTCTTTTGTGCTTTTAAAGCATTTTCTTAATGGAAGATTTTATTTTTTTCAGAGTAGTTCAATTAAGCTTGACAGCTTATTTGGAGTGAGTTGTCACATCCTGAATGCTGAAACAGTGTACTAAGATGATCTGCAGGAAAACAAAGGACTAGGAAGTGGGGAGATGTGCTGGTTGTGTCTTACTCATGACTTTGGGACTTCCATTAATCTTGTTACAAATATGGATGAGCTGGTGCCACATTTACTCTACGAGAGGTTGTGAAAAATGTTGGAAAGCATTGTTTCTGAATACATTTAAAAACTACAATTGATTTCAATTTTACATGTTCACATTGCTATTGGTCATTCATTGATTGAAATAAAAGCCATACAGGGGCACTGGTGTACATTAGGATTCTATTCTAGGATATGATAGATTTGAACATGGAAAAGTAGAAAGCAAAGGAAAACAGAGGTGAATTGCATTTGTAGATAATGAAGTCTTTCGGGAGAGAATATCATTTCAGTCATAGGATGTACATGTCCTAGATTCCTGGAAGACATTATGTATGGCTTTTAACATATGAATTTTTTCCCTAGAATTTATAGAATAGGTTAATAATGTTCACGTGCTTGCTTAAAAACTATCCTTGAAAGCTGGTGGTAACCCGCTAGATCATTACTTAAAGATCTGTGAAATCTGAACTCTGCACTCACCTCCACCACTAACCCCTTAATGAGCACACATCCCACTCAAAGTTACAAAAGGTGTGTAAACTCACTGTCTAATGAATCATCTGCCCCAAGTCCCAGGCATCTAAGCTTTTGCCAGTAAAACTTAGTCTGAACACAAAATTCAGTTTGTTATCCCTGCAGAGACCTGCCACCATTTTTATTTGGGACAGCAGCTCGGTGTCATTTCCTTGTCCAAGCTTGATGAAGAAATAAATCTTGAAGGTTTTGGGAACCTTCAAGTTCCCCAAAGCAATTAATTTGGAATGTATTCTCTAAGTGCATTTAACAAATGGTTGTGGGTTTAAATCCTATACAAAAAAGAAAACCCTAGCCTCCATTGTGATAAACCCTGAATAACAAAGAAACAATGTCTCCTCTCTTCTCTTTCTGTACAGTGTTTCATCAGAAATTTTCCTAGTCAGAACTATGGTGTCCTTCCAAATGAGGGCATGTATTCTTGTGTTTGAAACTGTGCCTCTGTGCAAAACAGAAATTCATAAGGTTGAAAGCAAGGGAGGAAGCTATTTTATGTCTTTCATTCAGGTATTAACTTTTAAGAATCATGGTGAAAAAAAATCATAAAACATCTCTGCTGTCTCCTCTGGTTACTAGATTAGGAAATTTTTCTCTATTTTGCATATGCATTAGAGCTTTGGTGTCCTAAATCATAGGCAAGAGGCAGTTCTGGTTTTTAAACTACTAGGTAAAAACAGGATAACTTACAATCAGGACTGTTACTGTCTTTTCTACTTTCTTTCATTCTCCTTAATAATACTTTCATTGATACAAGTGCTTAAATCCTTGAGCTTTTTGACACTATTCTTTTTTACAGTTTTTCCTATTGAACATTTATATAGTCATTCTATTAAGTATCAATAGCCTTCAACAGGCCAAAAAAAAAAGCAATGAGAACAGCTTTGTCCAGTCTGTGTCTACAACATGGAGAGGGATATAGACCTGAAAGAGGTGGCTTGTAAAAAAAAATAGCTTTGTTCCTTTTAAATTTTTATTATTATAGAAAGCTGTGTTATCTCTTATATTATAATCTATAGAACTATTACCAAGATTTATTGAATTTCGTATTGATTCTGATACTCCCCTTCATAGTTAATTAGCATACACATCTGGCTTATATTGTATAATACAGACATTAAAGATTGCTTTATTTGAATCAGAACTCAGAGATTACAGTCTAGGACTTTCTTTTTGCAAATACTTATTGTGCATATGTTACTGACTAAGTGAGCAAAATGACATGACTTTGTATAGCTGAACTGTGGATATAATCTTGTACATAAAAGGTTGTTGAAAGAATTCTGGGCTTTCTCAATGCTCTATGCTAAGCAACATGTTCCTTTTACCTCCCTGCTTCTTCAAAATGCTGCAGATGAGTTTAACAGTGTCCAGCATGCAGTCCACACAGACCCAGCACCATCCTGGTCCAAATCACTGTTATTCCTGTCTGGGAAAAGCTGAATTTAAATAATGGAAATTGTTGTACTTAGTCTGTTAAAATTCAGATTAATTTCAGCAGATAATTGAAATAATTCTGAATTTCTCTTGTTGGGAAGGGAAAGCCATAGAAATGGACTGCTTGGAAGCCTGGCAGACATCCTCCTTACTCATTCCTGCCCTGTGACATACAAATTTCATAGCTGCTCATACCTAGCAGCTAACATCATGGTTTGCTTTTCACTTTAGGTATAACCCACAATCATCTTGACATCATCAGCCCTTAAATGTAGTCTGCTACCCTAAAAGCACCTATGAAGCTCTGTTGTCATTCCCCTTTTGCAAGACAGGCTTCCAGGGGAGATGGATTTGTTTTAAGAAGGAAGGAGAAAGTGATTGAAGAAAGTTGTTTAAATAGGGCAATAATGGATTATATACTTTGCAAATGCAAGTAGCAAGTGACTACTAAAAAGCGTGGTGTAATTTATATTTTATTTTCAGAATTTGCATGGTTCTGTAGATGCAGTATTGCTACAGTTGGAGCTGACTAATAGCAGCAGAGAACTCTACAGTGTGGCAGACAAAGCAATCCAATTTCTGCAAGAACATCCCTGTACTTGTCACCCAGTGGCACTGTTTCTGTTCTTACTGAGGTAGCTTTTCTTTAATTGACCTTCTACTTATCATCATCTATTTGTAGATTTATAATACTTTTGAATGCCCTGCTTTTAAATATTTAGCATGCTCTAGTGGCATTCAGTTATCCTGCTGGGTTTTGTACTTGTTGGTGCCCCAACTGCATGGATTACTTCATTATTGTGGACATGCTGACACTTCTTAAAATGTATGGATTTGTGAGAAAATTTTAAGCTTATGATTTTTTCATAGGATTGAAATTTACTCAAATGTGTTTTGCCATCTTTCTAACTGGATCTATTTGTATTTTAAAATACCAAAAGGATGATCTAATGTGTGCAAGGAATATAGAGAGCTTTCAAAAACATATTTTAGAGATAGTTCATTTGCCTTCTCAAAACTATTGAAATCACTACATCAGGACAAGACTACCTTTCATAAGATATTATATAATGCATGTTCCTTATCTCAGAGATTTACATTACTGTTTAAAAAATGTTCAGAATTAAGAAATGCAAAAAATTGCACCATAACATTAGTTTCATTGGCATACATATCTAACTAGCTACAGTCTAAAATGCTGTATTTATGGAAAGAATGTTATTTGTTCTTTTAAAATTCATATCTTTTAATGTGAATGTCATACACCACAAGGGAGAGAGAATTGTTTTAGCTTGGTAGGACTAAATTGGAAATGGGGGCATAATGGAAATTACCTTTCAAGTCATTTTGGAAGCAGGTGTTAAATTCTGCTTAAATTCAAGATTATTGATACAGGCAGCACCAGGCAATTGGATATGATTAAAGATCAAATACTTGCAATAATCCTTATCATTCTGAAAAATGCAAGATTTCTGTGCATTCTTAGAAGCACTGAGGTTTCAGACATGTGGCTTTAACTTGGTTAATCTGGCCCAGATCCTTCTACTATTCACGTGCATCATTGTTTAAGCATTGTGTTTATAAATACACTATCACATGATACCACAAGGACAGAGAGCAGGTAGGAGGGATATCCTGCACTGAGGGCTCATCAGAGCTTCCTGCCATTCAGTGTAACCAAGGTGAAATAGGAAATGGCAGAAGGATGGTATAGGCAGGAGGAGTTTGACTCTGAGAGCAGACTGGCAATCATAAAGTACTCTGAGCTATGCAGCTTTGGCTTTCAAGAGAGGTTATAATGGAATTGTATCAATTAGTAATTAGTAAAGGTAATCCTCCAATAAATAGTTTTATAGAATTATGCTAGACTATATAGTTATGTAAATCTTGTCAAAGATTATGTTATGATTCTCTTTGAATTATACCTGTCTCAGAGTTATGAATATATAGGCAATTTTGAAAGAGATTATATAACGACCAGTAGTAGTAGTAAAAGGACAATTGAAAATAAAGGATCTCTGATAACATTTTTTAAGAAATGAAATCTCTATTTTTTTTCTTCTTCTGAAGGGAGATACGTGTGATGTGTTAATGCAATATAAAGCTTCTTCAAGTGTTTCAGAAAATGTTACTGGAATAGATTTGCAGGATAAATGACTATCACTTCCAGATAGGGTTCAGATGACAGATATAAATGAAGCTTTGAGTCCCAGTATTAAAAGCTGGCATTTACTGCAGTTCATTTCTGTTTTAGTGTCTGGGAGCTATGACTGCTATATATTGCTGTAAGTGTTTACTGTAACAGTTTACTGCATGTACTAAACTCAAAGGTTCCAAACACACACACACAGACAAAATATATACATATACATAAACTTATATACCTGTACCTATCCAAACCCTGTTTATTCATTAAAAAAATAAGACAATCCTATATATGAAAAGAAAAATACTGTTTACTGCTTTCCTAAGTCCTACTGATGGATGCAAATGTACAGCAGTGAATTGGACTCTCAAGAGGAGCTAATAAGCTAAGTTTTTCATTACTGCTTGTTGGACAGAATTGTGGTTGATTTTTTAAATTATTTTGCTTTCTTATAATTTATCTTAATATGTGTTTCCAGTCTGAAGCTGAGCTTTATTTCAGCAAAAACTCTGATTGTTATTTGCATTTTGGAAAGAGGCTCTTGAAAGTGCATTACTCAAGGTCCATTCCATCAAGAGGACTGATGGGTTTCCTAATATATGGAAATCTTCTCAGGAGCTATGCAATACACTTTGGAGAGCTCTACATGTTTTCAGTAAGCCCTCAGTTCCACTTTTCCCTCACTTATGCACTCATGCACTTTTCAACAAGCTCCAAATCCCTTTCCTCATGTGTGAATACTCCCTTTTCTATTCTGTAGTTTTCTGTGATATTTTTACAGAAATCTCCACAGACCACAACACCTTTGTGAAGTCAGTCTCCTGTGCAATTTCTCAGCATTTTTTCCACTGTGGAACTTCCTGTTTTTCAGTATATTATAAAACATCACAACTCAGAGCATCTGACACCAGGCATTTGAAGGTGTTTGACTTCTGTCTTTGGAATGAGCTGCATATTTTAAAAAGGGGAAAGTTCATCTGCTGAAAGTTATTTTTCCATTGGTTGTGAAAGTCCTACTGTTACCATTCCACTTCCCAAGGAAAGTCTTTATGCTGGTGCAGGCTGTCTGTTAGAGCTCATCCTAAGAGTCCATGGAAGACTCAGGTCAGCTTGAAGAGTTTGTTCATATGAATCCACCTGAACTGGAAAAAATAACATCAATACAAGGTGGCTCAAAATCAAAAGAGAAATTGTAGAGTTTCAAGCTTAAGCTCTTCCGTCCATTTACATCTTAGTTTATTAAAAAATGCAAGATCCTATAAAAAGCATTAAGCTTCTGTTATATGTGAGAGACTACCAGTTAAATTCTTACATCCCAACATCTCACTTCTTACATTACCTGTGTTTGTATCTTCTCCTCAAGAGTTTAAAGTCATGTGTTTAATTCTAAAACACACACACACAAAAAAAAAAAAAAAGAAAAAAAAGAATATGCAGTGCCCATCAACATCATAGAAGAAAATTATTAAATGAAGAATACTGACACTACTTAGTTTTATTTATTCAACAGGTTTTATGAGTTTTCTCTGGTTAAAATGGAGATTGGACTTAATTTTTCTGAAATACAGAACTGAAGATAAAGCTTCAGAAATATCATACATTTATATTCACCACATGCATGATGCTTGATATTATGTTAATGACATTTCTGTACAATTCTAACATGGGGAATGATAACAAGAATTTTATCTTCTTTATGCATTTATTTTGTTACTTTTTCCCTCTCTCATCTATTGCTTTTGCTGGCTGATAACTTGTCTGTGTGTTTGCCTCTTACTCCTTTTCCAGGGCCTGGGTTGCTTTCATATGCTTTCATCCCTTTGCTTGATTTGCCCTTCTTGATTTCCTTCATCTTTTGCATTTGTTTGCAATATTTTATTTTCCTTTGTGAGTTTGCTGTCCTGTTCAATTTCCTTTCTGCTCTCTGTGCATACATGAATTCTATTCTTCTGTTACCTTTTCTTCTTCTTCTGGCATTCCTGTTTAGATAATGATTTTTCAGTAATAGACTTCAGTGTTTAAAAAAAAAAGAAAACAAAAAAAAAAAAGGAAGAAATAAAGAAGTGACATATGTAATCTTCCCTACTGTTATAAATACTCAAAAACACTGTAAAATGTTATACAAACCCTTTATCTCAATCTCTTGAACTATTCTGTGAAAATTGTTTCTGATGGATATTAGATAAATCTGTGTGTCAAATATATTCAGGTGACAAAATATGTGTTTGTAAACATTACATTTCTCTGCTTATTTCTGGAAAACATTATCTGTCATCAGCATACCACAAAACTATTATTAATCTTCTTTAGGAAAACTATCTATTTCTAGATTACTAATAGTACTTGGTAATGTTTATCTTGACCTTAATTATCCCTCTGTAACTTTATGCATATGCATTATACCAAGAGAAAATTGTTTCTTAATTCTGTCAACAGAATTCAGTGGCAGTTACTGTCCATTAGGGTGTATCTGTAATGAACAATGTAATGAGATTGTGATTTCTACTGAAATTGCCAGGTACTTGCATGGAAACAAATAAGACAAGTATTAAAGAATACCATGCATTTTTTCCTTTCACTCTTAACAAGGAGGCATTTGCAGGTTTATATGTTGAGGTATGGATACAATGCCTGAGACAGTGTGTTACTAAAAATAAATAATATCTCAGTTAAATATTTTGGAAAACACTCTGACACAGCTGCGAAAAAGGAAATATTTTTGTGAATAAGACTCACAGTTGGTTTTTTTGATGAAATTATCTTTCTACTACTGCTCATGTACTTCATTATTTTATAAGGTATTGATTTAATGTACTAAAAAAAAGGCTGCACTGATGGAGTGCATTTGCACTCTAGTCACACCTTTGGATCTATTTTTGTTCATTTATATAATATTTAATATCTCCACTTACTGGTGATTCTTACTCTAGACTACTAAATTTACTAATGGAATTTCTAAAGCTTCTTTCACCTCAAATGCTAAACCATTGCATATAAATTGGTCCCTTCATGAGTCACAAAATCACACATTCACAGAAACACACAATGGGTGAGACTCTGAGGGACCACAGTGGGTCACTTTTAGCAGAACACTCATTGTATAGAACCACATTTGTTCACAGTACTTCATCCAGCCCTGGGGTGCCCAACACAAGAACAACATGGACCCATTTGAGCAAATCCAGAGGAGGCCACTAAGTTGATCAGAGGGCTGGAGCACCTTTCCTATGGGGGCAGGTTGAGAGAGTTGGGAGTGTTCAGCCTGGAGAAGGGAGGGCTCTGGGAAGACTTTATTGGAGCCTCCAGTACCTGAAGGATGCTTCCAAGAGGGTTGGGGAGGGACTTTTTATTAGGGCATGTAGTGATAAGAGGGACTGGCTTTAAACTGAGGATTTAGATTAGGTGTTAGGAAAAAATTATTTTCTGTGAGGGTGGTGAGGCACTAGAATAGGTTGCCCAGAGAAGCTGTGGATGCCCCGTCTCGAACTTTTCACGGCCAGGTTTAATCAGACTTTGTGCTGGCTGGTCTAGTGGGAGGGCCTGGCCAATGACAGTGGAGAGTTGGAACTAGCTGATCTTTAAGATCCCCTCCAACCCAAATCCTTCTATGACTCAAATTCTAACTATTTTAGGGAGGAAAAAAATGTGTTAAAAACTTTTGTTACAGCAAGAGTCTCTGTCTGCTATGGCCTCTTTACATTGAGTGGTAGATTCAAAGCCATACAAACTGAGCTCGGTGTATAAAGTTGCTGTATCCATCCAAAGCACATTCACAAATCATGGAAGTGAGAGAGAATTGAGAGAAGTGAGAGAGATTGCCTGTCAGACACCTGCTCACTGGGCCATCACAAGTTCTAACACAGGATGTAAGAGAGTTAAGGATGTGGCAGAGTTCAGTGGACCAGCATAGGGAAATTCTGGGAGGCATTACATTCCAAAAGACAGCACAGTGAATGAATCCTCCATACCTGGAGCTTCCTCACTGTCAGGACTGGTCAGAATTAGAAGGCTGCTGAGATAGTTTAAAAGCCTTATGACAATCTTTTCAGCCTTTCTTACCTGTGGATTATGTAGCTATTTAGTGGCTGGAAAGGTGTAGGATTTCAGCTGTATTTTTTTAGCTGCAGTAAAGGAGACTGTTTTTTATATCAAGAATCATAGTTCCAGAAACACTACAAATTGCTACAACATTTGGGTTGTTCTAGGTTATCAACAGTGTTCATTTCCTTTTGCCTGTTTTGAATATCTATATTTCCCTGGAAATTCTGTCATCCAAAAAATCACTGTGGTTGAACATTATTAGCTTTTGAAATAAAAAAAGCATAGAAAAGCAGAAGAAAATATATTTTAAAGATTTATGATCTTTAAATATATTTTATATATTTTTTTCAATAATTAATGTAAGTTTTTCATTTTAGATTTCAGCACAGCTTCCCCCTAAACAAAATAATATCATTAATGTGAAAATAGAAAGTATTTCCTTTCTATTTTCTATTTAATTTTTTTTATTCTAGAAAGAATTAAAACAAAAAAGGTTGAGAACATAGCAACTTTCCTGCAAAACTTGAGCAGAATCACAGAAGCCAAATATAAAGCCACTTTTCAAAATTCTTAAAATTTTGCTACATATGTTTTTCACAGTGTTAATAATATCATGTGTCATAGCCATTGAAATGCTCTTTGAAAACTTTACCTAATTCTTAAGAAAAGTTATCTTAGTGACACAAGACATCAAGTGGTAGGGCTCAGTAGCTTCCTGAAATAATTACTTGGGCTTCTGGCCAGACAGGTATGTGAATAATAAAATCTTATTCTTCTACTTTCTTAGAGTAGAAAAAATGATCTTAGTTTTGTTCTGTCCATTTAAAACTTGGTTTTAAAGATGGGTACATGTATAGTTTGACAAAATTTGCTTTAAGAATATTTCCCTATATGTCTAGTCTTGCATTTATTATAAGCAGTGGTTAAGAAAGGCTAAGCATATAAGATGATGAATTGTCTAAAAACAATCAAATGGAAAAAGAAATTATATTGCATGCTTTCTCTATTGATTTACAGTCACATTTAACTTTAGTGCTAGCATTTGCTGTCATTCCAATTACAGAAACCTGAAAATGGAGAAGTGTTTTGTTATATACTCAGAAATAATTAAACTTTGAAGCAGGTTTCCATGACTTCTGAGTTATGTGCAGAAAGTGCCTCATAATGGAGCTGCAGTTGCTCCTGGTATTATACCAGGCTGCATTGTGAAGAGAGGCATATTAGAGAGAATCAGTGAGAATGAAAGTCACACTGAAAGAAATCATTTGCCTACTGCAAACTTGAATCGGTATAATTCTTTCTCTTTGACTTTTAAATTTTATACAGAAGTAATAAGAAATCTTCAGAGTTACCTTCAACTGCTAACAGCCAGAATGACAAGAGAAAAGTTTGGAAGTTCAGTGTTATTCTGTCTGGCAGTATTCTGCTGGTATCCATTCTATGTCCTTCACTATGTTGGTGAATAGACCATGGACTCTGTGACTTATAAAGTATTTGTGGGTTTGGAAAAATCTCATTTAACAAAGGTAAAAGTGAAACATTCATCATCATAAAACCTTGTGTGATTTTGTAGAAAATAAAATCCATCACAAATAATATTCCTCTATTTAAAATATTTTCCATAATTAAAAGGACTATTTGAACTTCTGTTTGGCAGAGCACTCTTTATAAAAACTATTTGTTTCATGCCTAAAAATCATCAGGAATCAAAATTTTAAAAACAGGGTTTTTTTAAAGATGTCCCTTATATTCTTGAAATAAAAAATATATTCTTTATAATGTTATGTATTGTGAAACTGTAAATCAAAATTTGATATATCAATATGCAATTAACCTAACAAAAGGTATTTAAAATAAAGCTCATCTAAAATTGCTCAAACATTGCAGATTTAGTTGAAAAGCCTGAAAAAAGGCAATATTAGTAACTTTTTTGTAATTTATTTTTTACAAAGCTTCATATCTGAATTACTTTGAACAGGTCAAACAGCAAAGGGAGAGTGATGTCCTGAAGAGTTACTATTAGTTAATTAGACAAGGAACTCAATGTAAGGTTCTGGAGCAAAATGATAAATGTGATTTCTGTGTGTGTGAGCAAGAAAGGAGGAAAACAATTTCCTTTCTGTGTACACTATTGATTGTGATATTGGTTGTACTGTATTTCATTGTGTCCTGATGTGCAATGCAGCAGAACCTAGAAACCATAAAAGATGAAAGATGTAATTCAAAAACCCTCAAAGAAATTGGTGATTTTTTTTTTATATAAAAAGGGATGCAGAAAGATACTTTAGTAATTCAGTGAGTCAGGTTTTTTGCTGAAGTATGACTGTGGGGATTATGATGTACAAAGCTAGCACCCTTCTTTAATGAAGAGAAGCACAGGATGCAGAGTAGGTTTCTTTAGCTCTGCAGAGACCAGTGTGTTAGAACCAATGGCTGAAATTTGTAACTGAAGGTCTGAATTGGTAACAACCCCCCGAAATAGCTGGAGTATAAATGATGATAATCGGTACAAATTACCAATTGAAGTGGTGCCTTCTTTCTGTTGCTTTGTTAAGATTATACTTCATGTCTTTCTAGAAAGAATTCTCTAAGCAGCCATACCTTAGTACAGTTGTAAATGCAGGAAGGGCTAAGACCTGAGATGAACAGAAGAGATTGAGCTCCAATGTAACCTGCACATATAAAA
>VZRH01005091.1:100434-159498 GCA_013397555.1 Urocynchramus pylzowi | reverse complement strand
AAAAAAAAAAAAAAAAAAAAAAGTGATTATGTGCAGAAAGGAATCAAAGAATATATAAGCAGAAAAGAAAAAATGCAAACCACATGATGAGACATGGCTGCATATCTGATGTGTGTTGCTGAAACATAAATTGTCTTACAATCTTATTATTAAGAAATCTCTGCATCTTAGATGCCCTCACTCCAAGGTTCTATAACATAAAATATTAAATAAAATGAGGTAATATGCAATTATTTCTTTACAAATATAATTTTCTTATTGCAATAAATTCTTACCTGAGTTACTTGGTGAATCAGGTAGTATTGGCTGATTAATGTATGAGGAAGTTATTACCTACAGTGACTAAATAGGCTTCTCTGGAGAGATGCTAAGTAAAATTTTATTTTCTGTGCAGGACAGGGATTGTTTGTTTAAGGTTGTAATATTAAGTAATGCAAGACTAGAAAGATATATCATCCTTCAAAGGACCTTGGTTGTAAAGTTAAGAAAACATTCTTATCTCTACAACCACTGAATAGCAGCAGAAAAACAAATATATTAACCAGTAAAAGAAACATGAATTTCCCTCCAAAACTCATATAAATATTTTACAATTCCCTAATTTCTCAAGACCTAAATTTATGATAAATTGTTTATATGTTGTTTTTTTTTTTTTCTCCTGAATCTGTAACCTGCAGGACTGTTTAATCATATCCTGTCTGACTCTTGCTCTGCAGTACTGTAGATAAACAGTGCATCAGTGCCCCCTGCAGCCTTAAAACCCTAGTATAACAGTTAAAAAACCCCCAACGCTATTGATCGTTGTTGAAATAACTATTCAGAAAAAGAACAGCTTTAAATCCTGTTGTATCCTTTTCTTTTTTCTCCTTCCTTCTTTAAAAGTGAAACTGCAGCTCTTGGGTAAAAAAAAAAAATTCTTCAGAAATGTAGCTGAAAACACAAGACAGACTTTGATATGTTTGTGAGAATGAAAAGTCCTTTTTTTTTACATTCAAATACACTGGCATATGAAAAGCAGAAATCAGAAGCACAAAAAATTGAGAACATATGTGTAAACTTTAAAAAGAATAGTTACTAAAAAGACAGAAATTCTGACTCTCAAAGATCAATTTCTGTAATGTGTAGAATGTTCAGAGAATAGAGAAGTGCTGCTTCATCTGTGCTAAACTGTAGGTATTCATGTGTTTTCATGTATATTTTTGAAAATTCGCTCAAAATTACACATATAATATAAAGATAAGTTTGGGATTTGTTTCCTCTCATTCAGCTCATAAACAAATACTTCTAAAATCATTGGCAAATTTCTAGACATAGTATTAGTTAGTGGTATACAGATTTCTTTTGAAACTCGGAAGTTTTAATGAAGCAATGGTTGGCAATAGCAGAAATTTAAGGTAATTTATCTATGTATGGGAATCAGGAAGGTTTTCAGCTCATAAAACCATGAGCTGTTAAAAATGCCAACAGTGCCAAAAAGAAAACATGAACATAAATAAAATTAATTTTAAGAAATCGCCTGTCTCTATGCAGTGCATAAATTTTTTGGGAATATATGTGCTTCTGACCAGCTTTCTGAAGACAGATTTCTCCATTTTCGCTCTCTATACCCATGCTAAAATTAAGAGGTAGATAGGAGATGATGCTGCACTGCTAGAACCCATACAAAGTCCTACTTTACAAAAAAAAGCAACTTGGCATTCCTTTGCTGCCAAAAAAATCCTTATTTAAATAGCAAGATATAATGTGAAATTTTTACTTCTGTAAGGATGAAGGCTGGAGGCCAAATTACATTAGTCAATTGAAAATGCATTAATTTCTTAGAACTAACTGTCTAACATAGTTCACTGATGTTATAAAAATGAATAAGTGTGGTATGGAAATGATAGGAAATTATTAAATCTCTTCTGAGCACTATAAACACAAGTGTGACATCAGTAACTGGCTCCCAGCATTTATCAATTATAAAATCCATTTCATAAACCAGAAGATATAAAAGTATTCTTGACTGAATTAAAGTATATGAAAGAAATTTGGCAGCGTTCAGAACTCTTAAGTGGTGAGATAGTTCTGGTTGCAAGTGAGATGAGTTTTATTTACAATAAATAACTTTTTCCCCTCAGAATAACTTTCTAATATAAACAGAGTAAGGTAAATTCTCTAATTTGGGAATATGGCCCTGCAACCTTTGACAGATTTTTATCAAGTTGGGTTAATTGAATCAAATTACTATTTTTTACATTAAAAATAGTAATACATAATAGTTATACATTAGGAGGTATATTTGTACCTCCTAAGCCCTCCTAAGCCCTTTGCATATGGCAAAGCACAATCTACTTGCCTTGTTGTGTTTTATTTTCATAATTTATCTCTATAGCTTAGATATTTTAAGTCTTGATTGCTAAATGAGTTGTCTAAATTTTTCACAAGGAAACAAAGTTTTTTTGGTTGTTTTTTTTTTTAATTAAGAAAGTAAGCAAAACATACCTATATCTTACACATACATCTTACATCTTTTAACTGCCTGACTGCATTCATATGGTTGTTTGGTTGATATGATGATGAGCATTTGGCTCATATTATTAAATCTGACCTGCTTTGATACACTGACCCTCTTAAATCACTAATATCAATACTTTAAATATAGCTGCCCTTCATGATTTAAAGTTACTCAAGAAAGAATGGCTGAAAAATACAGCTCAGTTTGAAGCTAAAAATCAGAAGTATTTTCTGCCATTGAAAACAATCACCCAGATTGCCTCAGATTTCTTTTTTACTCTTGTTTTGAGACTTGTTTTGTAGTTGGAAAGAACAATTAGTTTTGCAAGTGGTGTTGCTTATTGCCAAGGCATAGCTGGGTACCCATCAATAACGTAGTATTTAAGTTCAGGTAGTGTTTAAGATAAAAAAAAAAGCTGTTAGGATCAAAGGATGCAAAATATCTAAAACTTCCAATGTTACTCTGGAACAGCATGACCACCTGATAGTTTCAGTATAACATAGTTTTAGCTTATCATGCTTTCTACCTCTCTATGATCTTGCCCTCTCACATCCTTTGGGTTGATAAGAAGATGGGAGGGTGTGAATAATCCATTTATAACATTTTTCTGTCAAATAATCCACATCAATGCAAGTCAACTCTTTAACTATTCCTTAAATATTCAACATCTTAATCAAAAAGGAATAGTTTAATGCAGATCATGTTCCTCTGCTGCACTTGATCTTGTTTCCTGTGCAGTCTTGAATATTGCTCACATGCTGGAAGGAAAGACAGAAATCTGCTGACAAGGCATCTGAAATTTCCTTATTTCTTGTTTGTGGACTGTTATTTTTTTCTTCCAGCTCTTCACACTAAAAATAAAACTTCTTAGTCTTTATAATGTTTCCTGTTCCTATCTCTCCATGTTTTAAGATTTTCCTAGGTTAAAGTTACATTCTGTTACGTGTGTAAAGAGTAACAGTAGTCCCTTCGTTGCAAACTTAAACTGCTTGAAGTGTTAGAGAGATTACTTCAGGTGTAAAAAGGTAAGGTAAGCTCCATTCCCTGCTGTAAAAGTATATGATTTATGGGAAATGTTTTTAGGAAGAGTTTTCAATACATAAAAGTGGTTTGGGATGTTTTTCAGATATATAATCAAAACACAAATGATTTTAAGTGTAACATATTGAGCAGAAGTAGGAATTTTTCCTCACTCATCACAGTTGTTTTATTTAGTGCCCTCTCTCATTGATGGAGAAAGTTGGTTACTTTTCTTAGAATGTGATGAGCTGGAGATACCTCTCTGCATATAAATTGTCTGTGGGGAGAACCATGGTGGTCATCTCAGGCAAGTTTCAAAACTCTTAGGCAGATAAAGTTTGACAAAGTGAATTCTGTCCTAGATTTTTAATTGTATATGAAATTTCTTCAAATATTTAGAAGGAAAAAAACTATATTGGGTGGCATTTTGATACCTTGGAGAATTAGGAATTGAAAAGAGATTGAATGTGAGATCATAAGTATCAAACTTCTTAATTACCTTGTTATTGATGGTTCTCCTTGGTGCTTTCAACATGGAAGTCACAGTATTTATTCACTCTCAGGTAAAGTCAGAGTGTTTGTTACAAAAACACATTTGGGGCAAAATTCAAATAGTTTTCCAATTTCATGAAAGAGAAATATTACTTATACCAGCATTTAACAGTCTTCCTTTAGGAAAATCCCACTAGTAAGAACATAATATTGTTTAGTGTACCCTTACAGTCATTCCAAGAAGGGAAAGTCATCTATCAGCATTGCATCTTACACTGGGACATGCTAAAATATGATATTGCTTTAGGGAAAAAAAAAAATTAAATTGTAAACAATAGCAGCCAGTAGATAAAAGAACATACATATGAATATCCAAAATTGAACTTTTTAATTCTTAAACAGAAACCTCCTACTTCAATCAATACAAGTGGTTGTACACTTTGACAATATCTGGACCAAACAATAGTAGCAGACCCTGAAGCCTGCAGTTAATAAAGTGACATGAGATAAAAGCATCACTTGGGAGGCTGATCTCACACTATATTTCTGCACAGAGAGACTCTTGGTGGCCAGAGGCCATCTGGGCCACAGCAACCATGAAATGGTAGAGTTTTTAATTACCAGTTAAGTAAGGGAGAAGATCAACTAAACCTCTACCTTAGAGTTACAGAAGGTGGACTTTGGGTGCCTCTTCAGTGCTCTACTTCAGAAACTCCCTTAGAGAACAGTCTTTAATAACAAAGTGGTCCTCTTTAATAACAAAGAAGAGGTTAACCTTATGTGCCAAGAGATGAGCCAGTGGGGAAGAAGGGTGGACTGGCTGAACAGGAGCTTTCACAGGACCTTAGGACAAAAAGACAGTTTAAGAGCTTTGGAAGAAGGGGCAGGCAACTCATGAAGAGTACAAGGATATCATTAGGTCATGTAGAGAGAAAATTAGAGAGGCAAAAGCTCCACTAGAATTCAATCTGGTCACTGCTGTGAAAGGTAATAAAAAGTGTTTTCATAAATACATTAGCAGCAAAAGGAGGTCCAAGGAAAATCTCCATTTCCTTGGAGGGGAACACTGCCACCAAGAAAGAGGAAAAGGCTGAGGTACTTAACTCCTTCTTTACCTCAGTCTTTAACAGAAAGACCAGTTATCCTCAGGGCAACCAGCTGCCTGAGCTGGTAGGAGCAGAATAACCTACCCAGGAGGTTATTAACCTCCTGTGACCCAGGAGGAAGTAATTAGTGACCTGCTGAGCCACTTAGACACTCTGAAGTCTGATGGGCCAGATTGGATTCACCCAAGGGCACTGAGACAGGTGACAGAAAAGCTCACCGACCACTCTCCATCATTTATCATCACTTTTGGCTAAAAGTTGAGGTCCCAGATGACTGAAGGTTGTCCAGGAAAGAAGGTAAATCTCCTGGCTGGAAGAAAGATCCTGGAAGTTGGGGAGGTTACTGAAGGTAAGAGAGGTGCCTGGAGATGAATACCAGGCACCGGGACCGTGGCTGGCAACAGTCAAGGCCAATTACTACAGACAGCAGCTCAGTGTGAATCAACATGACTTTCCACTCAAGCTTCCCAGACCACCAGCAACCTCCCTGCTAGAAGTGGAAGTGGAGACCCTGTGAACATAACAGGGCATGGGGGTACTGAGGGCACGTGGGAGTGCATGAGATAAACAACTAGAGTAACAGCTCTATTCTCAGCAGTTCTTAAGTAAACCCCTATATCCAGTTTAACTGTGGGCTGTTGTTTACTCTCTCATCTGTCATGCACTTTATTGATTATAAAATCATTTCTTCCTCCCAGAAAAAAATTACACGAAGTCTATTATTTTAGTTCCTTATTTTGTAAAATACCTTGTAAAATTTATTTAGGATGTTTCAAGTAGTGTATTTTTTCATTCTCTCATTTAATATTACAGAGATTTTTTTGACCTGTCATATATACAACACACTTTCTTATGCACTCAATGAGAATGCAGTCATATTTTAATTAAATGCCAAATTACTGATGAATAAATGATGTTTGTGTTTATGCATGTCAGCCATTCTCCAGCATTAAGATATAATTAGAAATTAAGTCTGGAAGAAAGACCAGATGATACATAACAGTACTCTGCATTTTTAACTCTTCCTGTACTAATAATTTCTACATATCATTCTCATCTTGCTTTCAGAACAGCTTTTATGTTAATTTCTATAGTGTGTTATACAGAATGCTTTTTTTAATTCCTATTTCTCTCCAGTAACAGAATATAAAAATGCTTTCAATCCAGAAATCTTATTTAATATTTATAAAATGTCATGGTTTAACCCCAGCCGGCAACTAGCCCCCACTCAGCCACTTGCTCAGTCTTCCCTGGTGGGATGGGGGAGAGAATCAAAAGGTATAAGTAAGAAAACTTGTGAGTGTGGATAAAGACAGTTCAATAGGTAAAGCTAAAGCCATGGACAAACAAAGCAAAACCAGGAATTCATTCACCACTTCCCACAGGCAGGTGGAGGCTCAGCCATCTCCAAGAAAGCACAGCTCCATCACTTGTGACATTGACTTGGGAAGACAAACACCATCACTCCAAATGTTCCTTCTTCTTCACCCAGCTTTGTATGATGATTCTGACACAGCACAATCAGCTGATTGTGATGGGGTGTCCCTTTGGGCAGTTGGGATCAGGCTATGTGCCCTTCCAACTCCTTGTACACTCCCAGCCTACTCACTGGTGTAGTGGGGTGAGGAGCAGAAAAGGCCTTGACTGTGTGCAAACACTGTGTGGCAGCAACTAAAACATCTCTATATTACCAGCACTGTTCTCAGTAGGAATCCAAAACACAGACCCACAGTTGCTTCTGTAACTCTATCCCAGACAAAACCACAAATGTAGATCTCCACTACTTCTATTAGGTAAGAACTATTTTCAGCACATGGGGAAACTAATCCTAAAAGAAATAAGGCAGTTCATCTGTAAAAAATATTTAAAGGCCTAAACTATTCTTATGTGAGACCTCTAAAAGCAAAGTATGTACTCTCAAAACTGCACTGTATCTCTAATGTAATCAGGGCACATTGAAATTCCAGCCTGCTGTTCATTTCTGGAAGCATCTTGATTCTCTTAAGAGTCCTCCTCACACTTGTTAGGATCTGAGAATACCTCTAGTATACGGGTTGTTATCAGAGAGAACAATATCTCCTAAATATTCCCAGAAGAAGTTGAGATGAGACTGTAAAAGACAGGTCCAGTGTTGGTACATCCCTTCTTTCTGTTTTTATTCCTCAGATCAGTGATAAGAGCACCCTTCTGGCTTATCAGATTCTTGACTTTAGTTCTGTCCTTAGCTTGGTGGAATTATAAACACCTTCCAGAAGTGCTGTAAGAACTCCCCAAAGAAGTGTGTTTGTCTGTTCTGTCCTGCATGGAATAAGCACTGACTGGGTTGAATGGATAAAGGAAAAGTGTTCACATATGGTTCCCATCCCTTGGGCTAGAATATTTACCTGAGTACAGATTTGTATTTTTCCACTGTGTTAATTGTTTTTTAAGTATATCTCTTGAAGCATTTCAGGGTTTTTTTCTTGTCAATGCAGGGTACTGCACATCTGGAGAATATTTGCTATGGGCAAAGACCAAAGTTTGGCTACTTTAGCCCCGAAAATTACAATGCAGAAGTCTTGCCTGAATGAATTATTGCTTAGGAAATCAATTGCATATTTAGGATCTAGAAGTGCTCCTCCTTTATCCCTCAGACACAATGTGCAATAATATTGCATAGGTAGATCATGCATTTTGGAGTCTAAATTGTAGATGGCATCAATGAGGTGATGAACTGCTTGAACTTAGAATCTTTGGTAAACAGTAGTGACTCCATTCTGGATTTGTGATTTTTGATATAGTTGTCATAGCATCTCTGTTACAGGAACTCAATTTATCCAGTAGAATTTACTCAGCCACTTAGGACTGGAACAGAATGTTTATATTCTAATTTTGCAGAGCCTTTTCAGAAGGAAAAGTACAGTGTCATATTAAAAAAAAAAAAAAACCAAAATAACATTTTTCATCTGCTGAAAGAATCTTCAAAGAGAGAATGAAAGTATTTATTTCCTTTCAAAACCACCAGTTCCAACAAACAAAAGTAGTTGCAGAAATCAACAAAAAGATGCAGTGCTTAGGCCTTTGAAGTGCTCTTTTTCTAAATAGCAGCTAAGTTGAAACTGGTAAGAGGTTTTCCAACTGTGATTATTGACTAAATGTAAAAGAGAAAGCTGAAGTTCACACAGATCTGAGATTTGTTTAAACTTCAGAAAGTGTAAGATTTGCACACTGGTCCACTCAGTGCTCAGTAGTTTGACTTCTTTCATTGTTTTGGGTTTAATGTTTGGACCATTGGTACACGTAATCTCTTACACTTATGTAAAGATCAGTGTGAAAAACATAAAGATTTAATGCTCCCTTATTTCTTCAAGTAAGCCAAGTAAAAACATGACTGGATTTGGTACAGAAATTCAATTCTTCAGTTTTAGCAAAACCATTGTTTTAACAATTGTCCTAAACATAGGGACTAAGGGTGTTTTTCAAGTATCATCCAAGGAACGCTCACTTCAATGTGAAAAGTTTTAGAAAGGTTTTTTCTATTAAACTTTCAACATAAAGTATTGTTGCTGCAATAATTTATTTATACATTGCAAAGTTAATGGAATCTATATACTTTAGAGGAAACAACAGGAGTATGTCTCAGTACATGTATTTTCTTTTCCTCTTTCCATTTTCGTCTGTCTGTAACTGACATTTCTTCCCATATCTAGCCCCACTATGCATCCCTTTAAATTTTTTCTCCATATTTGTAAACAGAGCTTTCATCAATTTAATTTTATCTGTTAATTTCATTCTCACATCCTTGACTGCATTGTATATTGAATATATTATTTGCATTGCTAAGAGTTTGCACTATTAAATGAAATTCTGTGTGTGCAAAAGCAGTTGCAAATAATGATGTTATACCAGTTGTGAATTTAATGGAAAGCTGAAACTACAGTATCACTGAGTTCTGCTACCAAATGTTGTGGCTTGTAGGAAGAGGAAGCTGGACTCACAGTCTGGACCATACACTGAGAATTTAATTTTTTAAGTGATATATGCCTGAGCATATATCATCTCTATTCAGAAAACTGACCCCCAGCACTTCCAAAAAAAATAAAAATTGTCAAGAGTGAGGAAATCAGATTCACATATAAACTGCAGAATATAAACAATCCATATCTGGTAAGAGCTTGAATTGTTTTCCCAATTACTGTGTTGAGTGATGTAAGTGGTATCTCCAGGAGGGTAAGTGCACAGATACACTGCTCTGTGGATTCATTGAAATCAGTGAGATGCCATTTAAAGTACTCTGCTTGACATGGTTGTGAACAGTGAAATAAACAGCCTGTAAAAGGCTTTATTAATTCCTGCCAAATTACATTCAAGGTACTAGGTATTTATTCCTGTTTAAACCAACATTTCCATGAAGTGCAGTTGTTTTCAGTTTCATAAACTTTGAAATTATATTAAAACATGCATGCTAATGCTCTTGAAAAATGTTTCATTTGGCTCCAAATTCTAAAACATTCACTTAAAATAATATTCTGTCACAACCTAAGAAAAATGGCAGATGCACACTTTTCCACTGAAGAAAACTGCAAGTAAAAGCAGTTGCTTCCCAGCACAAACTACTTTATTGACAAGATAAAAATACAAACTGCCTTATCCCACTCATATCAGATAAGGCTAAATCCATTACTCCAGTAATAAAATGTTAAGTGCATAAGTACCAGAAGATATAGGCAGTGGAGATGTTATCATATCATGGGGACTCCCATGCCATTGCTTGTCTCATCAACCTGCTTCATGGGAAATGTCAGAGTGCTTCTGTAGACACATCTGCCATCAGCCTGATAATGAATTGCTTGGGGGAAAAGTCTGCTCTCTTTGCAGGTCTCAGTTTGAAGTCCATTATATGGATAGATCACCCTGAAAAAAAAAGAAAAAAGCTCTCTTAAATTTAGGTGGAATTTCTTGTATTTCAGTGTGTGTCCATTGCTGTGTATCCTGGCCACCAGCAAGACGCATCTGCTTCCATCCTTTCCCCTTCCCTTATTCCTCAGGTATTTATACAAGTTGATCAGATTCCCCAGAGCCTTTCTTTCTTCAGGCTGAGCCTTCCTTTCTTCAGGCTGGGCGACTCTCCTGGCCCCGGTGCAGGGGCCAAACTGGCAGCACAGGGGTAAGCCCCTGTGAGGCTGAGCCCCTCACTGCCGGGTCAGTGCAGAGCAGGGCATCCCAGAGGTCTGTTAGCTTCTTAAGCTGCAGTGCCTCTAACTCCACACACTGAGAGTTTCAGGCTCTTACTGGATAGAGGAGAGTCTATGGGTGAGGGAAGAACAGCTGGTCTGGGAATGTGTGCTTTTGGTTTAATTACATAACATCGAACATGACCTCTAAGCACTATATTCCTGCCATTCAGTTCATCACACATCTCCATGAGTGGCAAACAATGTAATATAAAGTAAATAAGACTTCAAATTGCACTAATGTCTACGTTTAGACAAGCATTTCAAGTTTACATGCACTCAGCTATGAAACACAATCTTGCAGGCCTTTAAAACTCAGCTTTTTGAGCTCATTTTAAGATTAAAAACAATGTGTTGATGCTTGCAGCAAGTTTGAAGATCTTTGTGTGCATTATTGACCTGAGAGGCGGTGACAAGCTGGGAAATTGAAAAGAATAAAAACAAATATAAAATTGTGGCCTTGTTGTGGAGCAACAGCAAATCAAGTTTTACTTGATATATTTTTGTTACAATTTGTCAAAACTTTCAACACCTCAATTACTATTTTGCTTTAAATGCTTCCCAGCTCTTCATTCAAATAATGTTTTAGTTAAAATTCATTGAGCCGAGGTCATTGCTTATTCACAGCAGCAGCCTGAACGGCTTGTGAGCGCAGCTGCAGATGTTTGCCCCACTAACCAGCCCCAGCAAACCCTTCCCCGCTTTTGTGGTAAGGCAGGGAGCTGCGGGGTGCCTGCAAGCAGTGCTGGCACCAACACAGTCAGGCACCATCTAGAAGCAAAACATCCAGAACAACACTGCAAAGGCTGACATCCTGTGAAAAATTAGCAAATGAACCGGGGAGAAATCAGCCTACCAAGTAGCTTTCCTTTCTTTCTTCTCTGCAGATTAGAATGTCAACCAAAAAACGAAGCAAGGCTGCATTACTTGCGCTCATAAAATTTCATTTAAAGCACACTGCTGTGATTCTATTTTAGACAAAAACAGTAGCTTCCCATCAGAAAGGGGATGTGAAACTTCCACAGCTGGAAATCAGTGCTTTCAGCAGAGACAAGAATGCACCTGCCAGTCAGACAGCTCTCCCTCTTGTTCAGCATTTTACCCCTGACAGTAGCTGTAACCAGGTTCGGAGGAGTAAATTTTGCAGTGGTCAGATAGGAGTATCTGTCATTAGAAACATGGTCTCTCTAATAGCTAGTAGTAAGAGCTTAGTTTATACTGTGTTAATTCCCCAGGTTTTATGTAGTTTTTGTTGCCTTTTTTTTTTTTTCAGGAGTAACAGAAAAATCAACAAATACCAGTGATTGCTCCCAATAAATTTCTCCTGTAAATGTCTAAATCTTTATGTAAACCTGCTATTAGTTCAGAGTTTCTACAACATTTAGGTTATGCTTGGGGACAAAATCAAGATTTTTGGTTTATTTACTTTTAATCAGAGATTGTAATCCCAGCAGGTGACTAAGTATTTTTAATTTGCTGTGCTAGCAAATAGATTTGCTGTGCTTGCTGGTAGAAGATAACACATATTAATGCACCCTTAATGCTGCTCTGAATGGAATAGCCCACATGAAGTTCAACAGAGCTATTTCCCTTAGGAGAAAAGTATTGTTATAAATCCAGCAATTACGTTGTTTTCATTGTATTTCTATAAATGGAAATGTTGTTGTTCAATTCATCCAAATGGAAATAAACAGTAAGTCACTTATTTTCTTAAAGCTTCAAGCCGTTTATTAGCAAGTCCTCTGCCTCAAAAATATTTTAAGGATTTATTTTCAGCCACCTTGATGACTGCCTTTTTTTTTTATGCTTTTCTCTCATATAAAGTACATAGATGCCTTGAAATCCTCATTGCTAAGCACCACAGTGTGTGTGTTTTGGCTATTTTGTGTTTTGGGTGCATGCTGCATCCTGCTTAAGTATCCCATTCTAATGTTTTCCTTACAATTATGGAAATAATTGTACATCTCTGCACATCTTCTCTTTACTGTCACATATGCCCTGTGTTCCTTTTGTTCTTTCCCAGGCTCCACTCCTTTCTCAGTTACTGTGCCTTTGTTTAGGTCCCCTTAGATATTTACTTTGCCCTGAATTATTTATCTCCTTCCTCTGTCCACCTCCTTTTCTTTCCTAACTGCCTCTGGGCATGTATCCTTTTTTTGCTGTATTGATAATTTAGAGAAGCAGATTTTCAATAGTGACGTTAACTGGCAACTTAATTACCTGGGGTTTTTTATGTTGAATTTTTTCAGAATATTATGATTTTTTTTCAGAATATTATGGAATTTTTTTCAGAATATTATGAAGTCATTTGATACTTTCTAAAATTAGAATTCAAAAAAAGTAAATTATTAAAATCAGTTTTCATGCAAATGGGATATGTAAAAAATTTGGAAGCTAAACTTAAGAAGAAGCTAGACAGATGCATGGAGTGGTGAATGCAATGTCACACTGAATGCATCCCCACCTATCTTGTTTCTGCAGTTGCAATCTACTGGTGCATCATCACTTTCCAATGCTTTTTTTAAGATATACTCACAACTCTAAAACATGGTGAAGCAGAAGTTTTAGCTGATATGAGAGCAGGTGCCAAAGAGAAAGGAAAGGGCACAGCAGGAACCAATATATGGGCATCTTTCAATTTTTGTTTTTGCAAAGCAACTTTATGCCATCATTTTCACCAAAATAAGTATGAACTTTGATGTTAAACTGTTGATGTTTAACACGTTGCTAAAAAAATACTGTCTTTTGATAACTGTGGTACCTATAAACCAAAGTAATAAGCACTTAATTTCTATGCTCTGTTTTGCCCAAAATGTTAGTGATATTTCAGTTCAACCTCATCTCCCTTTTATAGAATCATAGGTTTGGGTTGGAAGGGCTCTTAAAGATTATCTAATTCCAACCCCACTGCCATGGACTGGGACACCACTCACCTGACCAGGTTGCTCAGAGCCCCAGCCAGCCTGACCCTGAACACTTCCAGGGCTGGGCACACTCAGCGTCTCTGGGCAACCTAATTCAGTGCCTCATGACCCTCACAGTAAGGAATTTTCCCCTAATATCTAATGCAAAACTTCCCTCCTTCAGCTTCAAGCCATCCATCCTTGTTCTATCACTACATGCTCCCATGGAAAATCCCTCTCCAGCTTTCCTGCAGGCCCCTTCAGGTGCTGGAAAGCTGTAATTTGGTCTCCCCAAAGCCTTCTCTTCTCCAGGCAAAACAATCCCAACTCTCTCAACCTGTATTTGTAGGAGAGGTGCTCTAGACCTCTGATTATTTGGGGTTTTTTTGGCACAACATTAAAACATAACAGAAATACACACAAAGTTTTAAATTACCAAGGAGGTATAAACAGAAAGATCTTTAATTAGATTTTAGTTTCAAAATTAGAATTCAGAATTAAAATTTGCTTTCTAAGAAAAAAGTAGTGTTTCTTAAACTTCAGAAAATGAAAGAAGAATGTCTGTCTCCTACATAAAATTCAGTGAGAACTTATTTTTTAATTAATAAAGCTTGAAAAAGCTTTTGATAAATTGATAAAGTTTTATTGAATCTTCTTGGGACTCTTGATTCTTCTTGCTTTTTCCTCACCACAATAAACTTGTGTGATGCATATAAATTGTTGTGCTTGGTAAATTGGAAGCCTTGCATTTGCACAGTTTTTAGTGAGTTTTAGTGGCTCTCTGGTAGAAACAAAAAACTGTAATAAACAGAGTTGACAAACAGGTGATATTAAACCAAAAAAGTCTCTCTTTTTTTTGTCACCTTTCCCCTTTCTCTCCAGTATTTCTGTGAATTAGAAGATATTGTGTTTCTGTACTACAGCTTTTTCCCTTCTGCTGTGCATGCTTGATCTAGTTGTATGGAAGTCTCTTACAGAACTGCCTAACAAGTTTTGATAACTTCAAGCAATGAGTTATTTAATAAGTGAAGCCTGTGCTTGTTTTTTAACTGTTGTTAACATCCACCAAAGATGAATTTTGAGAGCACATAGAAACTGTGCTTCTTGTGTGAAGGCTATTCCTTGCTCCCTCACAGGAAAAAAAATACCTTCACTGTGTTTTTGTTAGTTTTCCGGAGGGGGACTTGATTGAGGAATTCCTTATGTATTCATATTTTCTTAAGTATAGTCTGAATTTCTATTTAAAAATTACAAACTAATATCAATTGAAGCTTAAGTGCAGTAACAAAAATTAGATCTCATGAGTTTTTTTGTTTTATGTTGTCTTTCTCCTTTCAGAATCTCTGTACCCACACATCTATCAACAGCACTCCCTCTGGTTTCTTCTGATGTGCCTCGCTTGCCTGACCCTGGTGTGCCCTCTCAGATTTCCCCTGCATTGCCAGCTGTGTGCCAGGAAGGGCTGTGCCACAATGGAGGGACTTGTCACCCTCTCTCTCTGCCTACTGGGGCCACCTCGTTCCAGTGCGACTGCCCCCTACACTTCACTGGGCGATTCTGTGAAAAAGGTAATTGTGATTAATTTTTTCTCTATTAGTTATGAAATGAAAGTCTTATTCTGCTTTGGAGATGAAAAGGGGGAAGAGGTATTGATTGTCATATTTCTCTGCTTTTCATCCCAGTTACTTTTAGTTAACTGAGAAGCAAATTCATTGAGGTAATTTGAATAATACTTATTTGCAGTGTAAATTAGGTGGTATCAGTCAGGCACACTCCTAAGCATTGCAATTTGAGTTAATGAATAAACCATTGCATTATTTGTGCAAAATTGTAGTGCACAGTTTTAATGCATGTTTTCAGTGTATTATTTCTGGGACAGAAATAAGTTGACTTCCTCAAAAGATTATGTTTTCCATTTCTACAGACTGCATTTTTTCCATCACTGTGTCAGATCCTTTGTTGAAAAAGGCTTTTCATTTTCTCTGTAACTCATTTATACTTCTACTACTGTTGCTCATAAAGCATAGATCAATCAAATGAACATAATTGGAATTTGAATAAATAATTATTTCAGTAATTTTGGTTTCTTTGTAAAAAGAATCAAGGCTATAAGGCAAACTGATCAATATTTCTGTTTTGTAATTGTAATTGTTTTTCATTATTGTTTTTCAGAAAGTCCTTTTTTAGAGTAAATTTCATAGCTGGCCTCAAAAACTGTTTTAGCTTTTAAGGTACTGTGGTTTATGAATTGCAGTAGATAATTCTCATAGCACTAAAGGGCATTACTGGTGTACAGGAAAAGAACCAAAAAATGTCTAGAATGTGGTTATATAACTGTATCATCCTCCTAATGAACTTCCCACAGTGTGAAGTAAAAGCAACTAGAGTTAAGAATGCCCTTGCCAGACTGCTAGTATATGTGAGCTAGCATCACATTGTATTACTGTCTAAAAATAGGTCATTGAGCTCCCTATGTGGGAAAGCAGTCACTGACTGTCAGCTCAAAAAAAAAAAAGTCATGTTGCTTAGATATCAGAGAATATTATACCATGTAGCCTTTTCAAGTTTATGATAAATCATATATTTGCAAATTTTCAGTGTTAAAATTGAATCCCATTAGTATTTTGTACGTATTTAGTCTCTGGGCATACTCTTTGCACTTGCTTACAATACACTGCAGCTGTGGAAAATGCAACATGAAATAACAAAACTAAATAAGTGAGTTTCCATAAAACATGAAATATTTAGTTAGTGGTTCAATGAAGTATTTTCAACATTTCAATAAAGTTTTTATTTATTTACATACATTTTATGTGCCAGAATTTCCTTCTGTGTCCCAAAGAATGCATTTGGCATCCTTTATATCAGCATCATCTATGTTATTTTGGATGAGGGCAGTTTCTGACTTTTTACAGAGGTTATGCCAGGAGTAGGCAATGTTCAATTTAAGCAGAAGTTTGACAGACATCCTGTGATAATAGGCCATATATGTGCATAACCACTCTGTGGGACTCCACTGGTTCCTTCCACCAGTGTCTGATTGCTGCTTTCTTCTGACCTGCCAGCTGATCTGTTGGTGTCCCCAAGAGTCTTCTATTGATGCCTGGAGAGGCTGACCTAGAACAGAGACTAGACAGAGTTAAAGAATTAAATAGGTGTTTATTAAAAGCCCTTAAAGGATACACCTTGGGCAGCACAAGAGCTGGGCCAGGGCTACACTCAAGATGGACCCAAAATGCTGACAAAATGGACAACTGGTCACGAGGTTTCACACTTTTATAAATTCCAGTCCCTTTACATATTAGGGTTCATTGTCCAATTACAGCCTCAGGTTATGAAGTCCCATCCTCTCAGTTTACTCTCTTCAGTTCACCATTGTTTATGCATTTTGGGCATGAGGCTGTAACAGTTGTCCTTGCTTCTCAAGCTGGAAAAGGATTGTTTTGTATAACTACCCTGTGAAGAGAACTTGCTAACACTTTATATGAAGTTCAGGGTTATACACCAAGGCAGCACAGAATCTGAAAAATATGAAAGCTAAAACTTAAGGCATCACTATGGTTAGGTGTTTTTAATGATAACTGACATGATCTGTGTTTGAATAATATTATCTGGGCTGAGTACTTCCATGTGCCACAGACTTTAGGGAAAGTACATTCTGTTTCATTGCTTGAAAAAGGTATTTTTATGTTGCTCATTCAAAAATACGGCGTTCTAAGCCGTTTTCTCCTTTGAAGCTTAGCCAGTGCAGGCCAGCAGAGTTCATACATTGGAAAGAGTTGACCACCAACTACATTTCCAAGGAAATTTGTCTTCCAAGGAAGTTTATCTTAATTGTGTGAATGAAGAGGACTTCTCTCTTTCTTTCTGTGATTTTGTTTCAAAAATCATGTGTGAAAATATGACTGAATTATTTGCCCAAGGGCAAATTAAAAGCAGGGGACTCTTGCACTAAATTGCAGTTGTAACCAAATCTCTGATGGTTAGGACTGACTCTACATAAGTTACACCAGTAACCAGTAATGGTTATACCAGTAACCATTCCATTCAATAAAACAGAATAGAAGCTTTAAAGAAACCCTGAAACAAGTAGCTCCTTTGGAGAACATAGACTCAGCTGTACATCCATATCATTCTTTTAATGGCCAAACACCCAGTTTCCATGATATATCTATTTTTTTTTTTTCCTAAAAGTGGAAGAGATGCCTTTTGCTTTTTGGCAGCTTACGTGACATTCAGGTATTAACAGAGATTATTTTTTCCACATAGGTTGTCTAATAGTTCTATCACTGGAAGAATAACATTTCTTTTATTTTTCTTTTTTTTTGTGTGCAGAAGATTAATTCTCTTTTCACAGAGCTCTGCTTTTACCCTCTAAAATCCCCTGTTCAATACAGGGAAAAGCCTTCTCCTTTTTGCTAGTGCTCCTGGGTGAGCCAGGGCTGTGGTATCTGACATGTTCATTGGCTGGGAGCTCACTAGGGCAGCTGCATCCCAGAGCTCATGCTGTCACATTGCATCTTTATATAGATCAGAGTATGACTTGATGGATCCTGTATTTAGTAGCTGAAAAGTAACTGCAGCATAGAGTGACCTTATTTAATCCTAAATTTTCAATGAGATTGATAATTTAGTCTAATGAAACCAGAATTTGTTTGACTGAACTATGATTATAATCCTCTGATATTCAGAGACCTGTTCTTCAAGAAATCTAGAGAGAGCTCATAATTATAGGAGATAAGAGCATCTGCAATAATTTTATAATTATTTACCATAGACCTCCCAATGGAGAAAGTAAATTGTCATGTATGCAATACAGAAACTTCATTACAGTCAAGGAAATTTTCTCTTGACTCCTTAAAGATAGCTCTGATCTGTTTCAAACATGCTATTATGTATACCTATACATTTCAGTGATGTATTTTTATTAATCATCTTTGTGATCTGCCTTTTACATGTCATTAACTAAATTTCAGCAAGAAACTCACTGTACACTTACCTGGCATATTAGCAGTCCCCATGGGGTACACAGGATTTAACATACAAACCCTCCATGTGCATCTTGGCTTCGCCAGAATGGGTGAATTTGTTCGTTTTATAGCTATGGTAAGATACACTTATTTTGTTAGTAACTATTTTTGTTACAGTGTATAAGAACACCTTCTAGAGTGAGATCAAGTGCATGTTATTATCAGTTCCCTGTTTTAACTTGATGAGTGTTATTAAATGCAATTTCTTGTATTTATTCATTTGTTCCTCGGCTAGTAAGCTCTAGCAGATTGTTCTGCCCTTACAAGAAATATATTCAAGTCATAATTGTCCTTATGGATGTATTAGACCATAGCAGTTTATCTAAATACACTGTGTACTTACTCTAAACAGATACCTCTGAAATATCTCTAAATGACAGTTTTGGAAAACGGAAGTCTATCTTCACTTTTCTAAGGAAATAGAAAAGTATACATACAAATCAGTGTATTTGCCAAACTGAAACTGAAGTCATCAACACTGGTTATATACCAAATGCCAAAGTGAGGATTTAGTATAGAGCATGGAAGGGCAACAATCTGAGGCCTCTGTTCCCTTTTCATGCTGCTTTCAGTATTACCATTTTTCTATTTTTTTAACTACAAATTACCAAAGTTAATAGGAAATTAGAAGTTAGTACAAGATGTATTTTAAATCTGTATTAAAATTCAGCATAGAAAATATATTTGTCACATAAAATTAATCTTCATTACTTAGTGGTGAGTGCTACATGACTGCTTTCATCCAATAGAAAGGGAGGACTTTATAGATAGGGTATGAAGGATTGATAGTGTACTCTTTAGCAATACCCATTTTTCTTTTTCCTTTCTGTATAAATAAGCTTTTTTATTTTAACAATTAAATTATCATTCTTTCTTCATTAGCTAAGCTGTGTTATCTGCTTCATTGTGAAATTCCCTCACGAGTGGAAAAAATTGCTATGGTTCTGCTTTAGCATGAAAGCAGATGGTGGTGTATTACTGGAAAGTTCATAGCAATAGTTTGGAATATCAGTGTCTTGCATGTGTGAAGATAGTATATCCTTGACTGTTAATTATAAGATTAACATTTTTAAACTCTCCAAAATTTTAAGTATTCCGTAAAAGTTTTATAAATTGTTCAATAAAAAGCGTATTTAAATGTCATGTGTTAAAACCAGGAAATCTGTTGAATTTGATATGTTGCCTGTGTATATTCTGTACATTACTTAAAGGTCAACTTCTTTGACAAAGCTGCAAAAATAGCAGTAAAATGGAAGGCTGTTGCAGGCACTTAGGTTGGAACAGTCACACTAAAGACTTTGCTACATTTGTTCCCCAGGATACACTTGTTGAATTCATGATTTGTTAAGAAATACTTGAGAATATCAGCCTGAACATTAGAAGTTTCTTTTACAGATGCTTTTCTAGATGTCATTCCTAATTTAACATTTCTAACTTGTGTCATTGACTACCATAATTCATCTTAGACAAGTATAGGGAGTTTTGTCTTTATGTCTTTGACTGTGAAAAGAAATGTAGTTGGTCCAATTTCTTTTATTTCAGTCATACTTAGAACAATCTCATGTCTCCAGTAGAACTATTTATCTCCTTAATAACATTTATACTGTCTATTTATGATTTAAAACAAGTCTGTGACATTTTCCATCAAAAAGAAAAGTGAGCCTGTGAAAATGATATAAAGAAAGAAAATTGCACTTTCATCTCCACATTCAGGTTTCAGTTTGAGGTACCCAGAAAGAAAAAAATGGGATGTGGTTACCCCAAAACCTCTGTTTTTCCAGGGTTCCAGGATTTTTTCACTCATTTTGTCCTCCTTTAAAATGATTCATACCTTGTAAGACTCTGTGAGCAGGAAGAAAATAATGTGTTTAGAGATATCTATAATTTCCCAGAGTCACTAATTGGATGTTATTAACCTCAACTTATGTCTAGACTCGTGAGATACCTATTGATGTCTCACAGTTTGTGTATGTAAAACTTTCAAATGAACTCTCTAGTTTTTGGACTAGATTTGAAAAAATGTAGTAAGTTTTCCCCTCAGACTTTTTTTTTTTGTTTTAGGGAGCGGGGTTGAAAATTAAGAACACAGTAGTCTCGTTAAGAACAATCAAGGATTTAGCCAGTGGTTAACTTTTTGTGCTGGGTTTGATACACTAGTTGAGATTATAGCAATTTTCATAGGAAATAACTAGACATTCCTACAGTTTGTTCCATTCAATATAACTCAACAGAAATATTATTTGGGTGAGCAATGCAAAAGGGAATTATATAAATTAAATTTTCTTCTCTGCACTTTCACTTGTGGATATATCTTTTCACTTTGATGTCAGACAATGCAAACCTTGTGAAGTGTAACTTAACAGTTTATAATACCTTGTGTCTGTGAGTAATCATACTAGCTGCACAGTCACCTGGACTTATCTTATGGTCCTTGCATTTTTCCATCCTCATTCACGAAATTATGGAGACTTTTTCAAGATATCTGAAAGATCTCCAATCCAATGACATCTTGTTCTATCGGTTTTATTTTAATGTGGGTTAATTTGCTGACGTGTTTTTGAAATCAAAGGAAAATAGAATTTTGAGGGAAAAGAAGCTGAGTTCACAAGGAAGAGGTAAAGCAAATTTAGACTAATCCTTCTTATGCTCTCCTGAACATTTTTTGTAGAATTTTGCCACTTCAGAAATATGTCAGTATGAGCTTTCATACAACTTAATATTTCATTTTCAACTAATTTAGATGTTATGTCCCATATTCAGTGAAGCATGTAAGCTTTACATATATTTCATTTTAAGAATATAAGGAACCTCTGTGATTCATGGGATTTATGTTCAGGATGCAGGTATTCTACTGCATCAGACCCTGATTTAGGATCCCTCCATTCTGTTACTTGTTTGATCACTCACATAAGCTTATTACTTAAAATCAACCTACATCTCAAATCCCTCCAGAGGACTTAATGAAATTGTAAAGGGATGTGACAGTTTTCCATGATTATTAAGACTAAAGATGTGATTAAGTGAAAGTTTAAGATACACCTAAATTATACCTAGGGGGAGAATAATAAGAGATTTTGTTGAGATGTGAAAAGAGCTCTTCAAAGCACCAACAAACTCTTAAAAACTGCTGTCCCAGTGTCTGTAAAGTTATTTATGTTTGCAGCTGCCATCTACCCACAACAAATGAGCTCCAGAACAGCTGTAGAGTCTACTGCTATAGCATATAATATAGAGCTATATACTATACTGTAGAGCTACAGGGTTCTCTTATTTAATAGGGATGTAACATATATTTCACAAGTCTGTTCTGTGAAATAGATTATGGAGCCTGTTGGGCATAAGTTTCTTTGAGAGATTATGATGAAAAAAGCTAATAATTATAGAAAATTGTTATAGAGTTGTCAGTTTGCTAGTACATCCTCTGTCTTTTATTCACATCCATTGACATTCAGTTATGAGCCATTTAAAATAAGAAGTATTGGTTTTAAGTGTTGTTTAAAGTTGCTTATTTTTATTGGGATTTCATTAAAAATTAGATAGCTGTAGCATTTTGCTATAAGGATTTGCATGAATGAGCATTTCTGGAAAAAACAATTGATGAAAGAAGTAGAAAAATCTATGTCTTCTCATCACATAGACCAGACTCGTGAAATTTTGCCATTTCTAGCATTTGGCTTTTGAATCATTTTTTCTTTAATGTGGATGAATGTTTTCTTGTCATAATAATTTTTATGAGAACTGTAACAATTTGGTGACAAACTCTATTCTGGGCAAGAGCAGATAGCAGAAAAGGAAATAATGGTGAGTTTACAATTTGCAGGGAACAAGATTTCTCCCCTTCATTTTCCACTTGAAAATGTCGATATAAAGTTGATTCTTTCTAAAGCTTGCAGCGTATTAGGCTGCAATGTCCCAGTACTTTGAGTAGTTTCTCATTTGAGGGTAATCATTGTTGTGCCAGTGACAAATACTGGTTTTTTTCTTCCTTTACTACTCCTTTTATGACATTTTCTGAGAAAACCTTCTTCCAGTAACTCCTGAATTGCAGCCATTTGTTCTGTTGCACTAACTTGCTAATAATCAAGTCATCTGCAAAAATGCTGTGTCTCCCCTGGCAGTATGGCAATGCTTATTTTCTGAGCTTGACTCATTTGAGTTCTTCCCCAGGAGATGCTGTGTAATAAAGCAGGTGAGGTATTAAATAATGTTTTTGGGCTGTATTATGTAACATGTAAGAAAGAGACATAGAAGACTGTGTGTGCTTTTACAGCACAGTTAATTTGTTAGCTAGAAGTCTTCTGTGGTACTGAGTTAGGATAACAGTATGCTTTACTACCTTGACATTTTGATTTCAAGAATGCTGTGATTGAAAACAGAGGGATTTTCATTCCTTCACACAGGGTGTGAAGCCGTGGATCTGCTCCCAGACCACTCTCTGGAACTTTCAGCTAGCTGAGAGAGTGGAGTCAACATCAGGATTCCCTAGGGACCTCAGTAAAGTGTCCTGCTCAGGACCATATCACCTGGCCAATCCTTTCATGTCACCTCCCAAGCCCAGTGGCCAGTTTGGAAGGATGCTGGCTACTTACATAATGTGGCTAAAGAGAAAATGGCTTTGCTGTTTCCTGGCCTAAGCATAAATTTCTGACTCATGCATGAAACCCCACATTATTTCTAATTAAGAGTGCTTGACTCGTTCTTTTCCATGCATCTTCATGGAACACTGGTGCCTGCATTTACATAAAATCTTAAACTGCTGGTGTTTAATGAGAAGGAAAATTTATAATATAGGTGTTAGGAAGTTACCATTGTGAGGCTCCTCAAGTCTCCTAACTCCTTCTGAGGAAGCCACTTCTTTTATGTAATATAAAAAGCTTGTTTTACTTTCCACCATTGTATTTTCTTTATATTTTTGTAATAACAGTTTGTGGTGATAAAATAAGCGAGTAATTATACAGCAAAAACATTTTAGCTATTTAGCATTTTAGTTACCCAGGAAATCTAGGATTCAGAAGGTGAATTTCCTAACAGTACGATATACTTATATACTTAAATTCTACATGGATGTAAATCAGTTCTGTGCAGAACATGGAGAGGTTCAAAACTTGTCAACATGTAGAGTCTCCCTGTGTTTTAGTGGAATTACTGAAAGTAGTGAATACATCATCAAACAGACTAAAGGACTGAGACACTGCCCAAACACACACTCTGTTATTTTTATACTTCAAACAATGACTTCCTTAAATGAAAAAAATTTCCTCTGTGACTTGTATTTCCCTGTATCAAGAATTTTCTTTATTGGATTTTTTAGCCCTATACATGACAAAAATAAAACTACTGTATTATAAGTAAATAGTAAAAAACACTTGTATATTGAATACTATAGAAAATATGCATGTATTTTTCAGGGAAAAAAAAAAGACAAGAGTCCTATTAGCTTCTACCAACCAAAATGGAAACCTGTAGATTCATCTGACTGCCAAAGCTGTTTTCCAATATGTGGCATTATTCCTAAGATTATCTAATGGAAATTGTAAATGAATGGCTGTTTCTTTTTATTTCTATGTACAGTTGGCTTCAGCAACTGGCGAATGTCAGCAAAATAAAGAGCAAAAATCAATCAAAGATTTATATAAGTAAAATATGTACAATGTGTACAGCCACAAGCTTTTAAAGTTCATTTTAGAGTTTGACAGCAGAAGCCCAGATCCTGTTGTGCATCCATTTTTTCCCGAGCATTTTCTTGTATTAAAGGGAGTATGCTACTGAGTTTTGGATTTTATGCAGCACAGTTGCAAAATTTAAAAGTTTTATCACTGTAGGTTTGTGTGAGGTATAAATTATGGGGTTGTTGTTGTATTAGGAAAAAAACCCACATAAGTTGGGAGTGTTCTTACTAAATACATGTGTATTTCATCAAATGTCTAGCTAAAAGCATTGTAGAATCACTACTCAGCCCTCTTTGTTTAGAGATTCTTATACAGGAATTTTACAGAAACTCCTATAAATTAATTCTTCCCTTGATATAATAGCATTCTAAACCTCTCATAAAAAAATATTAATGTAGAGAAAAGGTGCAGAAAATCAAGAATTTTCGTGCATTAAAACAATTGAGTATGAAGGGACTTTTCATTCTTTGTTCTTTGAGGTCCAGGAGACTGCATAATTTTCCTCCTTTTAAGTTGAATTCAGTGAGACTCAAGAGAGGAATTGAGAATATGAAATTAATTTCTGGATGATCAGAACCAGTCTTCCATTTTTCGACATTTCTGGATACCAACCTGAGTGCAATTGAGAATAAGAGAAAGAATGTCAGCCCAGATTTAAAGCCTGAACATTCCCATGAATAACCCAGCCACTGATACTTGTGGGTCTAAAATTTATCCAGAGATGCTGGTGAGGCAAAAGATTTAAAAGGAGCAGTAACAATAAATTTTGTCAGAACTGAACATTTTGATCCAAAATATTGGCTCAAAATGTGTCTGTTTCAAGGGTCATCCTGGGGTTTTGTTTGTTTTGCTTTGTTTATGATTTTAGGTCCATTTAAAAGGTTATTAAGCCTTTGGTCCCAGTTAGATATGCTAAAATGTTGATAAAATTCAAGAAAAGGAGGGGGGAACAGGATAAAGGAATTACTACTGTGCACTTAACAGCAAGCAGGACAGATTTGTGAGATTGTGTGATAGGGCAGCAGCTGAACAATGAAAATATTTTATAAATACAAATTTAGAAAAGGAAAATAAAATGAGCAGTTATAAAGAGTAGTCATTGGAATTGTACTTAATTCAGCTGAAGTTCTCTTAAAAGGATAAAGAAAAAATTCTTGATCACAGGAATGCTAATAAAAATTCAGAACTCTCTGAGGAAGGAAATTACTGTTTTATATTTGCTATTTGCACAAACTCTTTCAGCTTGCAGTGTTAATGATCCTATCTCAGAGCAGGGAATGCCTGCCACTTTGTAGTTGCTAAAAGGAGATTTCAAATGGAGCTTTACCAACCCCTGCACCTGTTTGCATTTTCTGTTACCTGTGAAAAATACACCACATTTGCTGCATTTCCACAACCACAACATTCTTCATTGTTCTTTCTTCTGGCTTCAGTAGCAGAACCTTGAAATCCTTCTGCTCTGTTACAGTTTCAGAAGCAGGAGATTAATACTTTGCTATTATATTGCTGTAGCTTATTTTTCACATGAACAACTTGCCAAAAACATTCAGGACTCTTTGAGTAGTGATGAAGCTTACTTGTAATAATCAATAAGGCTTAGTCTCTCTCCATGACTTTTAGGTTTTTATAAGTTCTGGCAATATCTTCATTTATCTATGCCACAATTTTTTGCTCATAGCATGGCTATTTTCATTTTCTGCTCTAAAAGGTACTCCCCTAACAAAAAGTGTCTTTCTCCTAAATATTTGGTTCATTAGTCTTTTAGAAAGTTATAATCGATATCTGTCTACTAAAAACCAAAAATTGAAGGAGAAAAATGCCAAAAGCATCTCTGACAATACTGGGAAATGTCATTAAAAGTGGATTCTTTTTTGAAACCAGAAATGTTTTGGTGTTGAAACCAGAAATGTTTCATACTGACCCTGACCAATGCTTTCTTCTTTTCTTCCTTACTTCCTTCCTTATGTTGCAGACCACATAATACTATATTATATCCTTTTTTATTTTCTGGCTTTATTCTCCCAAATAGCAAACTATTTATATGCTATTGTGTATATTTATATAGAAAACACAAGAATCTCTATATTTCAACTTCATAATTGTTTTGTATCTTTTCCTGCCACCATTTGTTGTTTGTTTGTTCTCCCTCATTTTTGTTGTAGCTTTTAAAGTTCTTTTTGACTTGACAACCTCCCCAGGGCAGTATGAGCAGAAATAAAAGAAGCTGACTCAGCATCTCCTTTTTTTTTAGGAGCCCCAGTATAAAGAAAGGGACATTTTTATCATCTTCTATTTGACAATTTACTTGTCACAGAATTACAGAACTTTTAGGGTTTGCAGGAACCTCTGGAGATCATCCAGTCCAGCCTCCCTGCCAAAGCAGGGTCACCTAGAGCAGGTGGCACAGGAACACACTCAGGTGGGTTTTGAATGTCCCCAGAGAGGGAGATTACATGACCTCCTTGGGCAGCCTGTTCCAGTGCTCTGCCACTCTCAGCATAAAGTTCTTCCTCATGTTGAGATGAAACTTCCTGTGTTTTAGTTTATGGTCATTTCTTCTCATCCTGTCACTGGGTACCACTATAAAGAGCCTGGCACCATCCTCCTGACACCTGCATTTGGGATCTTTATATGAATTTATGGGATCCCCTCTCAGTCTTTTCTCCTCTGGACTAAGCAGGCCCAGCTCTTGAAGTCTCTCTTCATAAGAGAGATGCTCCAGACCCCGAATTATCTCTGTGACCTCTGCTGGACCCTTTCCAGTAGCTCCTGGTCTTTCTTGTACTGAGGGGCCCAGAAGCAGACACAGTAGTCCAGGTACTAAGGCCAAGTCTCTCTTTAATTTGCACATTCTTCCACTCAGGTGGAAGTCTCCTTCCTGGAGTGTGGCCACTGTTACAAACTTGTGTCACCCTTTTTGTAATCCAACTACTTGGAAAACATTTCTGATTTCCAGCCCAGACCAGTTTAATTAACTAGTTAAAAGTTAAGTTAATTTACAGATGCAGCAAAACATATGTGAGCACGTCATGTACCATCTGCCACACTGCTTTCAGAGGCAGTCTGGCCATGCAGCACCCACCTAGACAAGCATTCCTCTGAGCTAACCTGCTCATTTTGCATGAGTCAGCAGGAGATGTATTCTGTGATAAAGGTGTTCACTGTGGTCGTAGCTACAGGTGTTTGTAGTGGTCCCTGTGGTGGGGAGGGCAGGTCAGTAGAATTGTTATGTGTCCCATTTAATAGGGAATGTAGGTGAGACTAGAAGTGAAAGTGAGATTCTTTGCTACTGATGTGTTACTGAATGCTTAGCAGATAAAATGCTTTTACTTTAAATACTCCTTCAATATTCTTCTTGGGTTTGTGTGCTATTGACACATAATTTGTTTTCTCTGTGATTATCTATAATTGAAAATGAAAGTAACTTTTAAAATTAGACAATACTTACTAAACAAAATCTCAATTCAGTTATCATTTGGTATAAATCTGAGTGCAATTTCAGAACTAATAATATTATTCCAAGTCTTATTTAGACTGTTTTTCTTAAAAGTCCTTGAATTTTTCCTAACATCATCACTGAATGAAGACTGAACTATGGAGTTTCTTTCTTCATTTGTGGAAAAAAATGAATGGGTTTGGACAACATGTGTAGAAAAAAAAACAGGGATTATTTTTGGAAAAAGTGAGTTTTCCAGTTAACACTTCACTATGTAGTATTTTGAGGTCCTATTTACTTCCTTTTCTAACCCTGGGATATCTAATCATGCAAAGCATTGTCTTATAAAAGCCAATATACTATCATAGCAAACAAGGGGCTCAATTTAATTAGCAGCCATTGTGATCTTTAAAAATTTTTTTTCAATGGGAAAAATGGTGGTGGGGCAGGGAAAAATTCTATGAAATTTTGGGCTTGAAATTTTGTTAACGTATACACCACCTAAAGAGACAATGCTAGGAAATAATTGGGGAATTTGAATAAAAAGCTGAATACAGTCGCTGCTATCAGACAGATTATTTCAGAAAGTATATCCAAATACTTGTGTTGCAATTTGACACTAGCAATCATTGTGCTTTATTCATTCTCTCTTTGACCATAAAACCTATGGCCGGTACTTTTTGTTGTTCTGATGGCTCCATAAGCCATTCTCTGGAAATCTGCAGGAGCTTGTTGCTTATTTTCCTTGTTTTTGTAACCACTCGACCATCACACATATGATGCAGCAGAGAATAGAATCCACCTCTCAACTTAACTTGATGCTCTGCACATGACACATCAGAGCTACAATAAGGACAAAGGAAAGGGGGAAAGGATTTAAGGAGGAAGAGTACTTATATTCTGAGATGAACTGAATCTCTCAGAGACCACAAAAATAGTTTTCTTTGGCTATACATAGTGGATTATAAAGCTGAATCAAAGGTAGCGAAGAAAAATACCCTCACAAAATTGGATTATATAACAAAGAGTTTGACTTGAAAGAGATAAATTTTGGAGATAGATGATGTCCTGTAGCTTTGCAGAATTAGCTTCCTGAAGTAAAATGTTCAATTGCTTGACATCAATACTAGAAGGGATACTTGCACCGACAATGTTCAGTGTAATGGAAGAAATAACAAAGCCAAATATTCTGAAAGAAAGGTAAAATGAACTGTCACAAATCAAAGAATGCAACTGTTTCTCAGTCAACACAGTGTATTTGAGGAAAGAAAGAACAATCAGATAAAGAAGTGATCTTGCCTCTGTCTCCAAGTAAACCTGAAGTCATTTCATAGGGCAAAAACCTGTCCGTAGGAGCAGTTTAGGCAGACTATGTCAGGACATTAGAAGCAGCTCAAAGCATGTTCTGTAATAACTGATTTTCCAGTTATGGATGCATTCTATTTTCTATTGTAGTCTAAAAAATACAGTGCAAGACACAGAAACTGTACTTTTAAATAGCATAGGAGACTAAAAATCAAGTTCACCTGTATTCTTGAATTGGCCTCAGACTCATTGTATGACCTTGGAATTCTGTTCCATCACTGCAATTCTTCCTGCGTTTTCCTCAATAGTTTTGTTTGTTTGGGATGGTTTTTTTGGGAGATCGTGATGATGTGATTGTGCTTGCTAATTGATAATTCACTTGTCCATTCTTTATCTAGATGACTTTTCAAATTTCTAGGGTTGTCTCAAGGAGGTCCTTATTTACATCCTTTCCTAATCATGGGACATCTGATAATTCAGATCAGCTGCCTTTGAAAGCTAATACAATATCATAAAGAGCAGAAAGCTCAATGAATTAACAGGTGCTGTAATCTGTCAAATAAAACATATTTGACACCAATCATATTCCACAAAGGTTATTTTAAATCCATTTTTTCTGCAAAGGATTAGCTGATCACCCAGAGAGAGTCAGTGTTTTTGCAGTCCAAACCAACTGTCCATAACAGTCAGCACAGACACGCTCATTCTGACAGTGCTTGTCAATAGAAACATTAGATTGTGGATACAGATACTCCTGATCAACAGTTTTAAATCCACTGCCCAGTATCTAAGACCAGCCACAGAGGATCTGATTCATTATGTATTTTCAGAGAACACAAGCTTTTTGGGTTTTTTTCTCTGGAATGGTCTCATGTATGTCATCAGAGATGTTCTTGGTTTTTTTCCTTCTTTATTTTCCCAGAAGAAAATTTCTTTCCTCAAGGATTTTAAAATGTACTACATTAATGGGAAAAAGTAACTTTAGGATTCATTTGCACTGAACAGTTTTTAAATATAAATTTTCCTATATTAGCACTCTCCATATATATCAAGTATCCATAATTCATTCTTGGCAACAAATCCTTTTTGTTATTAATAGAAAATATGCCTGTCCATTAATTATATAAATGCACTTTTCTGCAGTTTCAATGGAATCAATTGCACAAATAATTTTTTAAAACCTTTATCTTGGTGCATCTTTCCTTGGTGATTGGCTGACATAAGAGAAAACATCATCTTACAAGTTGGATACAGACCATACATTCAACATGTTAAGAAACCTATAGAAGCTCTGATATGTAATTTCTCTGGAGAGAAATCTAAATTCAGAGTTTATCTGGTTTGGTACAGATTTCAGACTCTTATAATGAAAGAAAATAAAGATCTCATACTATAAGTGTTACTTAACTTGCTATAATATATGTCTGGTTTATGATACAATAACTTTTTCATATCATAGTCCATATTATGTTTCCTTATTAGCCTTTTGAATCATACTTTGACCAGATGCTGCATGATTGCTCCATTCTATGCATGTCCTTATGATCAGTGACAGATGGTCATGCTCTGACTTTATCTGAAAAATCACTTGTCTTGAAGCAGTGTGTGAAGAAATCATAAATAATGTGATTTTATTAGCATAGGAATTCACACATTTGGCAGAATTACTACCATCTGTGTGCATTAGTGTAGCATCATGCCTTGTAGATCAGATCTGATTCATGCCCTGCCAAGTTTGAATAAAAATTGAATTACTCAGTATTTTTCTGCATAAGATCATGCAGACAGGCCTCTGTATGTCCATCCAATTTCTGGTACCAATTGCTGAATACCAGAAATATGTTATTGTGAACATTTTCATATATGACTACATGCCAGAGGACTCTGCTTATGATCATATATAAATAAATACAGTAATTTTATTATGTGCTATATTCTCCATGAGGATGAGGAGATGATTTGCCTGGAAGTTGATCACCCAAAACCAGATCATGTTTCTTTTGACTCACGCATCAGGTCTACAGAAAACCTTGTAGAAAACTTTAGCAGATATACTCTCCTCAAACCATCAGTGGAAAATCAAAGGCTCCGTATGACAACATATCTTTTAAAGACTTGGACATAGCTTTAGGTGTGTATATATTTAGGCTCTGATTATTCCTTAAACCATGGATGCCATGCAGGATTCAAATAGTTGTTTTCTAGAGTTCAAATCCATTCAGCTCCCCTCCTCAGCATTCTGCGATTCTACTTGATTCTCTGATCGCAAAACAAAGCAGCTCTATAACTAGACAATCTTTTACAAACATCACAAACAGGTTCACTTGTGTCCATCAGAAAACCATAGGATGTGCAGTATGAGGGGTACTTTTTATGTTATTTACAGAGACATCTCAATAGGTTTCCGATTCCAGTGAGGTTTTGGTGCCTTCCATTGTAGGGAGCTTATTAAAACTGAAATAGAGCAATTAGGCATTAAATGTGGTCAAAGATTGTTTGGCTGTTACCAGCTTCACTATTGTTTTTGTCAAACAAATTTCTCCCATCCTCTCTTAAAGTAAAATTATTGGCAGTTTTGATTTAAAAGGCTAAGTATTTAAACCTATTAAAGACCAAGTCATTACTAGGAACTTAATTTAACATTTTCAGCCTATAGAAGTGTCTTAAATGAGTGACAACATGATCCCTCATAGACCTAACACTAAAAGTCACTTGCAGTTTGGCTAGAAAATAGATTTCATTTATCTTTACACAAAATTGCCATCTAAGTTGTTGAAAGTAATAATGGAAATACATTCTAATGCAAAGTCTTAATGTATCAGTACTATTTCCTATTTTTTTTTTTCTTTCTGTGTTGTAAGAGCTGGTAACAGCTCTCACATATTCTGTTTTTTTCTAGTCTTCTGGCTTCAAAAACTGAAATCATCCAGATATTTGCCAGTGCTTTCTGCAGATGTCTCAAAAAGGAATGAAAGGCAAAGCTGTCTGAACTCAGACCGATAAGATCATTTCCATCTGAATGAAAACTTGCTATTGAGTAGTCTTTCACTTTGGAGTCTCTTAGCCAGCACTCTCTGGTATCACTGGAGTATGTATTCAATTTGAATATTGATACAACAGCTGCAGGCATCTGTTTATATTTCATGAAAGCTGCTGTCATTAGATCTTCAAAGGGTTGAGATAATATTTCTCTGGGTTTTTCTCTCTTAGCATAAAGTACAACAATTTTGTGGTGCCTCTTGCATGAAAAAAAGTTCAAATAAATCTTCATACAAAATGTAGACACTATGTTTGAGTCATTAGGGGAATATGAAAACACGCAACACATTTTGAAGTATCTAATATGAGGTGATTAATTTTTTTTCTAATGCATGGTCCAGAAATTATGAGAACGTTATCTACTATATAATTGAAGTTATGCAGATATTTGAGCAGTAATTTACAGAACTTGCTTTTGACTTATGTCTCAGTCCTAGATGAAGTACTGTGTAATAGGGTAATTTTTGCTACAGGAGACTGTTCAGTATTATGTATACAAATTAAACACTTGATGAAGAATTTTCTGTATTAAATATGCAAATTAAACTTCAGGAAGACATGTAACTGAATTAGCATTGAGAAGTCCTTGGTATTCTGTAACTTACTTGGAGATTGCTTCAGAGAAAAGCCATGAAAACTTCTGCCTGAGAGACAAAAGTCCTTAGCTAAAGTTTGAAAAACTTTAAAAAGAAAAAGTATTAATAATAGTCACCAAACTAGGGTAAAGTGGAACAGTAAACTTACTCTGCTTTGGTACTATTGATTATGGCCTCCTGGAATGCTTCATTATCAGCCAACTATGCATTGCTTATAAATGAATTAGAGTTTTGGGGCAAATCAGTCATTGTTAAAATTGGCAGTTTAGTCCCTAAAGACAGGCAGTGTGCAGAGCCTGGTTGTGTGTGGTCCCTCAGTAACATCTCTCTTGTACTTCTACAACTTTCCAGATAATTTTTTTACAGACTATAAAGTATCTTATTGATTGAATTCTGAAAGTTGTAAATATGATTTATGAGTTATATTTGATTAAAAGTGTGGCTGCTCTAGGGGACACAGGGATTTCTTCCCCCTGGTCTAACACTAAGTAAATCACTTAAATCCATTACCTCAGAGAGTATTCCCTTTAAAATGACTAGTAAAAATGGAAAGTTGCATTGGAAAACCATGTAGGAGAGCTTTATTTTAACCAGAGTGCCAGGTGAAAAAAGATGCATGAGGATAGGATAACAAAAACACTGCAAACATTACTCACTGGCAGGTAAAGTAATGCAGTTTTTCCAGCAATTTTGTAAGTACAGCAGTTTGAAGATAAAGTAAAACTTGACAGCAGGGTAAGTAGCTAAGTTGTCACTACTGCCACTGTCCTTTTAATTATACTTTTATTTGATGTGCAATGCTGTGTATCCTGACAGGAAGGAAACTTTATCTTCTAAAAAAAAAAGCAAAATGGGAGAACACTAGCTTCTAACCAGACAGCACATTTTCCTAGCTTTTTAGAAGTAAGTATTTGCTTTCAGATTGTTTACATATGAAAGAAGAGATCTTTACAGGCTTTGGAGTTGCACTGCTTTTAAGTTAGAACCAAGGGAACATAGAGTGAAGATTTGTGATGTGTGTTGGTGTCTCTTCTACTAATTAAGATTAGGTGTTTTGTGAGTGCCCACATGACTTATCTCTTGTGGCTGATATCCAGTGAGACTATAGTCTGTAAGTTTAAATGAAAAATGTCTCTCTCTTTATCTTCAGCCTATAAAATTAGCTAGAAGACTCTACTTGCTCTACCAATTGATCAAACTAACCTTGCAATGTACTGCAACTTTTTTCCTACATTAATCACTTTCCTAATAAGACTCATTTAGCAAGAAGAATATTTCAAGTCTTTGTATTTCAAGGTGTGAAGGATTCAGGAAACTAATAATTAATAAGGGTTGAAAAAGCATATTTAAAAATTATTGGACCACTTTTCCCCAGTATGCATGAACCTTCATCTTTTTACCAAAACAAATATATTAGTTGCATCTTTCTTAGACACAAGATGTCAATAGCTGTACTGAGGTAGCAAACAATTACAGAAACCATGTGATAATTTTTTAAGCATGTGACTTAAAAAGAATGAACCTTTAGGCATATATTCCTGTACAGTCTCCCCATGAACTTCCTGTCATCAAATCACTGACAGCTTTACATACTTCTTAGTTCAAACAGTGCAAAAATTAACAGCTTCCTTCTTTTGAATCAAACGTGTAATTTGTCATAAAAATACTTAGCCTGAACTGCTGGATGGATAATATTTAGTCAAACACAAGTGTAAAGTTGCAGACAATAATTTATTGCTTTTCTTGGACTTTCTAATATGACAAAATGTACCTTAAAAGAATTGCATCACTCTTAAAGATGCTCTTTTGTTTTCCTCAGAAAGCTCTGCATTTGAAGTAGGCTCTTATAAAATGTTGTATTGAGCTTTCTCAACAGAGGAGTCTAGGAAATAGCAACAATGATATTTTAAAACTCTTCAGTTATAATTAGTTCATCTATAAACCTGTGCTTCCTTATGATAGGTGGAAACCTGTGGTAGGACAATACCACACAATACAAGCGATGGTAACTCACTTTTATGCATGTCTGTACATATATATATATATATATATATATATATATATATAAAAACATTGACCATATGCAGTTACTCTATCTAGCCCCTCTGTGCAAAGGTGTAATTGGGAAGTGAGCACTAGAGGCTGGGTGATTTTCTTCTCTTCTTAGCTCAAACCTACCAGCAGTTTTAACTAATGTTGTCAGATTTCTCAGTGTAGTTTCAAAGCAGTGAAGTCCCACAGATGTAGTTTCTCTAAATATCTGCTTTTCTGATATTTAGGATTGTATTTGTGATATTAAGCTAAGTCTTCACTAATGCAAACAGAAACCTGTAAGCCTGCTACCTTAATTAAAAAAAGACTTAAGCAAAACTCTGGAGGGGCCTTCAATTTGATTCATTATTAAATAACTTAATTTTGATAGTTAGGACAGGGGTTGCAGCTACAGGCGCTGATTATCTTTCTCATGGTCTCGTGATAATTAGAATTTGTGATGTATTTTATGTTAGCTGTTTTTACCAGATTTCAAGAGAATGGCTTGAGTTTTGTTAAAAATTCAAATGGCATGAACCATTAAAAACTCAATAGCTTGGATTTTTATAACAATGACATGAGTTTTCTAATGTTTTCTGCTCCTCCAATATATGAAAAATATGCTCCTCACTGTGTGATAGCTTGCATATATTTCACTCCTACTGCTCATGCAGTGCCAAAATACAAGTTTCAATTAATTAAGAATGTACATTGTGGTTTTGTTTATCCATCATACCTCTGCATAACTACATAGGACTTTATTCACCATCCTGCACCCCAAGCCAGCTCTAGTCAGTTATATGCCTGTCAGGCCACTGTCCTACCTGCTAGTAGAAATATCCAGTGACTGATCTCCTCGATTGTGCCCTTCCTATTTCACTGCATCACCAAAACTGCAGTCACAGTTGTTCTGGAGCCTCTGTAAACTTAGTGGTTCTGACTTCACACAGCTCTGTGCAGAGCCAGCTTTCTGAATGGATCAGTGCCCATGCAAAAGGGCCAGCAGATAGTATAGTTCTTTCCTTCCCTTCCCTTCCTCATTCTTTGTTGTGCAGGCATTGCAAATCTGGGAAGTAATACAATTTTAAAATCCTTAAAACTGAGCAGAGTTTTCTGAAGTAACTGTCCTAATACCCTCTTGCATGTTTTCTTGCTTGCCTGCTTGGATACTTTTGTCATTGCTTGCCACTGGCAGAAAGGATTCACCAGCTGTGTTTGTACCCTAGAGGTGTACAAAAGAAATAGAAATATTTTTTATAAGACTATTAAGATGCTAAAGGAATTTAGGAAATATGAAGGTGCTCAGTCTTAAATCACCACAGGGTTATTTTTCATTGCAACTCAAAAAAGTGTGAGTAAAGATATTTATTTACCTGTCTGTCTATACATGCTCTTTTCAAATCTGAAAACACAGAAACTGTAAATGAATTTTAGCTGTAACAGTGCAGGACACTGAACACTACACCAGAGGATGTTAGACTATGATTTTTAAGATTTAGACCAGCATCTTCAGTGATTGAAACCACTCTTCTGCTGAACAGCCTGAGGGAAGGCAGTTGTGAGACAACTGCACAGAAAACTGTAGAAACAGAATGGGAGACAGGTGCAAGTCAAGACTTAAAAACCAGGCTCAAACACTGAAAATATTAATATGATTCTAATTTATTATTCTTTAAGTAAAAAAAAATTCATTTGAGAATATTGCATACAGCATTTGTCTATGCAGTCCATTAAAGCTATGGTCAAGCTTTTACCATGGAGAGAGCTAAGCGTGAATCTGGTTTTGCTCCAAAGCAGAACATCTGTAGTGATGCCATGCTGGTCATGGACTTTGCTGAAAACATACTTTGCAAGGAACTTAATTTTTTTAGAATTTAATATGATCAATGTGGTATAAGCAATCGCTTCATAATTGTCAGTAAGTCCTTTTCTAGTAGCCTTTCCTTGGGAGCACTGTAAACAACCAGTAAATTGGGATATAAAAGTGTCTGAGACTAAACTGACATGTGGAGACCAAATGGATACAGACACAAGAGCACTGCTAGTTCAGATCTGTCCTGACCACTAACGAGGGACCAGCCTCCCTGCCTGTGGTGGGGGAGATGAGACAGTCTCAGAGAGGGGCCAGGCAGATCAGGGTAAATGTTCTTCACAGAAAGCCCTGGACCCTTGGCAGGGGTACTGGTGGTGATGGTGGTGGTGTCTGGGCAATAAAGTTTGTAAAGGAGGTGGGACAGGTCAGGGCAGCATTCCCAGCCAGCCAGAGTCCCAAAGCTCTTTGTCCCACAGTGACCAGAGCTCCTCTGTGTCACAGGAACAGAGAGTGAATGCCTGGCTCTGACTGAGCCCAGTTCCTGAGGCAGATGGCAGCAGGCAGCTGCTCCCCACCTCTCACTCTGGAGGGTTCTCCACAAGAATGAAGCTCTCTTTAGCACTGAGGGACAGGATGGGTTTTTTGAGAGTCAACAGGGTTTAGCCCATCCAACAGAGAGTTAAAGTCAAAGCTAAAACCAAGAACTGAACTGTAATTGCTATCCAGACAGTAGTGTGTTATGTTTGAGCCTGTTGGGCCATTGCTGAAGGTGTAGATTTCCTGACTGCCCTGATGTGCAGGACTGACTGCTCTTCATGAGTGTAAACGCTTGTGCAGGAACACTGCTTTTCCACTATATCAGGAAGGTTATTCTTATTTAAGAGGGTTATTTGGAAATTGTCTGTTGTTTCATGATGATGAAATGGTAAACTCACACGTGAGTCTTCATTGTTATATTCCCTTGGATTTTGTTTAGCCCAGGTCTGCATATATTTCACATTGGAATTATTTGGATTCCTTTAACACTAAAAATAATAAACCAGGAAATTTTATAATGAGCCCTCATTTCATTGAGGCTGTGACATCAGCCTAAGGCAAAATCAACAGAATTTTTTCATTATTACTTTAATGTAACACTCAATAAAAGCAAAGATGCAGGAAAACAAGAAATTTTTGTCATTAGATACACTTTAAAGACTTGAGATTTACAGAAGGATTAAAAGATAAAGAAAGTGTGAAGATACTTGAGGGTCATGCAAGGGACAACTCTTAAATTTCTGATAAAAACTGAAGTTTTAATTTATAGCAAAAAGCAAAAATGTATAATCTACAAGTGCTATATCACCACTTTATATAACAAGATTCATAAATGTCACCTTACTTTTAAAATCACTTTCCCCAATTGCACTGCCCTATGCTTTTGTTGTCACTCTAGCCCAGGCTGCCAAATACAGAAGTCTTAGATTATCCCGTGGTGATGCAGCTGCTGCTGGGAAATTTTGACTTATTGTCAATGCCAATCTTCACTTGATAGTGAAGCCCAAACAAAACTGAAGTCTTTGAACCCCTGTGGATCACTGTTCTCTTTCCAGTGGTTGTGCCATTTTTCATTCATGGGCATAGGTCATTTTTCATGAAGTTTCTGTGGCATTTCACCTTACAAATATGCCAAAGTTGGCTGGCTGTGCATGACTTCATAAAGGAATCCATCGTCTCACCAGCATTCCCAAATGGCTTTCAGGTAAGAAGAACACAGACTATAATATTGCATGTTTGAAGAAAATTTTCACTCTGTCTAGACAGGTACATTTTAGAGTATGTTCTGAACAGTTGGAAATAGATGGTTAAAGAATAAAACACAGATCCATCACTAATGAAGGGATCTCTAGTGTAAGATGTGGATATATCAGGTTATGCCATCATGCAGATGAAAGATTTGCTGATTCTGACAAAATTGTAGCTGAACTCTTTTAGGACTCAGGGCCATCAAATGAGCCTTGGCAAGCAATTTTTTCATTTGAACTCTTTGGGGAATATGATACAGTAATATTTTTAAATGTTCTCTCACTCAATGCTTCATTTTTATGATGCAAAACTTGGTGCACTTTTGCTTTGGTCACTTTGTGGATAATTTTTTTGACAGAGCTTCTATTAAAAAAGCTTACTGTAGTAGAACACCAGCCATAGAAGATTTCTACTCAAGGAGGAAATTGGCTCTTATCTCTCAGTAAATGATGTACCATGAAATATGCTGTAACTGATTTTGTGATGTGCCTTCTTTTATCATTACTTAATCATAAAAACTTTGCAGTAAATAAACTTCCCCAACTGCTGTTAATATGCAGAAAAGTCTCTCACTTGAACAAGAGAAAAATACTATTGTGCAGAGTGCATCTCAAAACCTACTGGCTGTCATAAGGCACCTCAGTTTTTGTCATCACTTGCATATATTTAATATATAAATTGCCATATTTTTTTCGTTATTTATGTATTTGGCCTATGATTTACTTATAAACACTTACAGAGTGATAAAGTGATATGTATGAAATGTTCATTAAATGTGTCCTTTAAAAGAATGACAAATTGACAGAACCAGTTGCTGTCTTTTGTTTTTCCATATTGTTCTATTCTGTTTCCACTTGTTTTCAGTCTTCTGTATCATCAGTTCTGCCTTATAATGCAATTTTTATTTATTTGGTGGGGTAAAGTGTATTTTTATTTATTACAGCAACGAACACTTTGAATTTACCAACACATGTTCTACTGCTTGTGTACTTAGGTGTTAGGTTCCATTTCAGCGGATATGTCAATAATTTGAAGAGAGTACTGATGCAAAAACATATACTCTTCTTCAGGAACACATGCAGATTTTGTTCTGTTGATGGGAACCTATCTATTTGTAACCAGTTAATTTTGCTGACACAATGCAGCCTAATATAACTGTCACACATGTTGACCAAATATCTAGGTAAAAAAAAGAAGAAAAATTATAAAGAAAATTTATTAGGAGTTTTAAGTGTACTTTCAATAGCTTTTGGCAGTGTCTGTCTGCAAGCTGAACAGCTAATTCCAGTCCTAACTACTGCTTCTCTGGCACAGCCATATACTTATGTGACAGAAATCTGAGTTTCACTGTTAATAGTAAAATTTGTGTTCTTAGTGGATTTCTTTAAAAATTGAGAGAAAAGAAATTGTGATGATATTTAAAAAACAGATCATTCTTAAAATTTATTCATCCTTTGCAATGGCAGGCTGTTTTTCAGGATTGAAGTTTCATGTAGCAAAACTATAAGTTCCCTGCTTTTTCTCTGTGAGTGAGCAGAACACTTTTAACAGGTGCACCATCTATACTAGCATCCTAGTCAATTACTGACAGTAACATTTAAAGCATTTATCTCTAGCACATGACAAATCTGCCTCCAAGCTAACTGATGGATTTAAAATTATTCATAGTACAACTTGTTATGTTGTGATACTGACACTGAATCATAAATTAGATAGCAGCACCATTTTTTTTTTAATTTTTATGTAGATCATTGAAAGCTCAGTGGTGTCCCCAATGCCACGTTTTACATGGTTAGTTGGTGTGCATAAGCAGCTTGAGATTGGGCAGCTCCTGGTGCTGTGAGTGTGTGGCAACCAGAGCTCTACCTCCCTGAAGCATGAAGGTATGGTGCTGTTCAGGCTACTTCCCAGCTGCCTTATGTACAACATGGAAATGTCAATTGTCTGGACACTCCTCAACAATTCTCACTCAGGTGATGAATGTTGAACTAGACGGATCCTTAAATGACCCTTCCAATCCCAGCCATTTCATGATTCTAAGTGTGGATGATGGTTATTACTTCTGAGAAGTAAAAGCCAATTGAGTCTAGCCAGACTTAATCTGTGAATGTTAATTTTTTTTTGTTTTCCTATAGATCTCTGCAGTTAAATACTAGCATTCTAGGAACATTTTTTGGACATGAGTCAGATTTTACATGGTCAAAATTTTCAGGTTTTTTTCATTTAATGAAGTGCTGAACAACTGAAACTGTATTTTTAGTAAATGTGAAATAATGTCCCACTGATATCATGATACAATATCTATCCCACCTTTATGTGTAAGGTAGAAGTAAGAAAATAGAATCAGTCTGGTGCAAAATTTATTATACCAAATGTTAGTGGTCAATTTGCATCAATATTCAATGTCATACCTGTAGAGGTTGAACTGCAACATCAGCTGTCCCATAACGATGACAGAAACTTTGTCACACAAAGTGATGCTACTAAAATTTCTTTGTAAAACACAGAATCCTGAAAAAAAAAAAAGTGTTGTAATTTATTCCTGTTATTTTATGTGACAGTACACTCACATAAATATAGTACCATTTTGATTATCTGAAATATAACCAGTGCAAACCTCATCATATTTGAGAGTTTGGTGGGGTTATTTTGTATGAAAAATTCTGATCAGGATCATTCCAAAATACCTTATGCATGAGAAAGTAAGAACTCTTAAAGAACTGAGTTTAGCAATGATAGCCATAGGATTATAATAATATAAAATACAATCTAAGACAGAAAGCATTCATTAAGTGAGAACAGGACACAAAGATCATAGAAGCCTGTGCTGAGTGTGTGTTAGGGGTTATTATCATTATTCTTATTTGGGGCTAATGAAGCTGTCAAGGGTGTTCTGGTTCTTTAGAAATCCATGGTTTCCACATGCCTGCTCAAGGCAATATTTGTTTAATTCTTTGCATAAAATTTTAAATCTCCAAAATTTTCTGTTTTGTAAAAGACTGAATGCTTATTTAGCTTTTGGAAGCACAAAATTGAATGCATGAAGCAAACAACATATTTTTAGATATTTTTTAAAGGCTTGGTAAATCGTACGTCTACTGTCTAATTTTTCTCCTAATTTATCCTAATTTAGGATATTATTGTAATCTATGGTGATAGAAGTTGATTCTGCAATGCTCCCATTTGTATGATTTAAATTAACAGTGTTTTACTGTGCACTGAAATGTACTAAAAGGAATCACCATTTATATGATTAGATCTTATTTGAGGGCACAGTAACGAGCAGTTGAAGAACAGTAACATTTTAAGCTACTACATCTAATTCAGAAATGAACATGAATATAGTATCAGCATTTCCACTACTTCTAAAATTGTAACTCATTTGGAAAAAGATTTTCCTTCTGTCATTTTAAAATTAACAAGTTCTTATTCTCTCTATGTATGTCCTTTGATATTCTTTTTCAGACAAGTTAGTTAAACTTCAATTCTTTCATTAGATGGTAATATTACTGAGAAGAATAAAAATGCAGTGAATTGGGGCATGAATTAAATTTCATTTACAGATAGAGAGATGAAGAGTAGACGTGTCTGGATGAACATGAGGGTTTTGACCAGGAATTTCTCCCATGACACCAGAATGCATACTCTGTGAAGAAATAATTGAGGCTTCAGGGCTTCTTGAGCTCTGACTGTAAATTTATGCTGGTGGAAACCAGTTTCATAACAGATGATACTGTCTTTTATTTCTTTTGACATTAGAAATGGTAGTTTGCTAACTTTTGCTATGTCTATATACTTTTTAGTCATCAAGATTTTTTTTAATTTGCATTTGGCAACAGTATAATTTGTTGCTTTCCCTCATTATCTTCAGCAAATGTGCTGAAAGTTATAATGGGTTTTTTGAGTTTTCTGATTCTGAAGATAAATATGAAGTTTTTCAGGAAAAAAAAAAAAAAATCAGTTCTAGAACTAATTTCTTGTCTGCTAGAAAAATGACCAAAGAACTATTTCATATTTTCTCACATGTTTGAGTTGTATTGCCTTTTCAAAGTCACTGTGTTCAGAGAGGAAAGAAACCCTCAACCTAACTGAAATAATTTGAGATTCTTCTGCTTGAATTCTTCATGTAGTGCAATTAAGCAGTGGGACTTTTTTATTTGTAGGAAATTGTAGATACTAGAAGTTACATCATGGTGTGAGTGACATGACATCTGAGTAACAGTCCCAAAGGGACAAGGGGTGGATTTTGTGTAAATTGTCCATTTTCATTAAGTGCTGTGATTATGTTATTTTGCTTTTGTATGTGGAATTTTTGTCTTGCTTTGTTTGGTTAGTTTTGTTGATATGAGTGTAGGTTCTGTGATGAAAGTGGCTTTTTGCTGATAACTCTTATATATGTTATTCACAGAGCTGATGGGTAGAATGTATTGGGTTTGCATGGCCAGAAGGGGGGTTNTTAGCAATGATAGCCATAGGATTATAATAATATAAAATACAATCTAAGACAGAAAGCATTCATTAAGTGAGAACAGGACACAAAGATCATAGAAGCCTGTGCTGAGTGTGTGTTAGGGGTTATTATCATTATTCTTATTTGGGGCTAATGAAGCTGTCAAGGGTGTTCTGGTTCTTTAGAAATCCATGGTTTCCACATGCCTGCTCAAGGCAATATTTGTTTAATTCTTTGCATAAAATTTTAAATCTCCAAAATTTTCTGTTTTGTAAAAGACTGAATGCTTATTTAGCTTTTGGAAGCACAAAATTGAATGCATGAAGCAAACAACATATTTTTAGATATTTTTTAAAGGCTTGGTAAATCGTACGTCTACTGTCTAATTTTTCTCCTAATTTATCCTAATTTAGGATATTATTGTAATCTATGGTGATAGAAGTTGATTCTGCAATGCTCCCATTTGTATGATTTAAATTAACAGTGTTTTACTGTGCACTGAAATGTACTAAAAGGAATCACCATTTATATGATTAGATCTTATTTGAGGGCACAGTAACGAGCAGTTGAAGAACAGTAACATTTTAAGCTACTACATCTAATTCAGAAATGAACATGAATATAGTATCAGCATTTCCACTACTTCTAAAATTGTAACTCATTTGGAAAAAGATTTTCCTTCTGTCATTTTAAAATTAACAAGTTCTTATTCTCTCTATGTATGTCCTTTGATATTCTTTTTCAGACAAGTTAGTTAAACTTCAATTCTTTCATTAGATGGTAATATTACTGAGAAGAATAAAAATGCAGTGAATTGGGGCATGAATTAAATTTCATTTACAGATAGAGAGATGAAGAGTAGACGTGTCTGGATGAACATGAGGGTTTTGACCAGGAATTTCTCCCATGACACCAGAATGCATACTCTGTGAAGAAATAATTGAGGCTTCAGGGCTTCTTGAGCTCTGACTGTAAATTTATGCTGGTGGAAACCAGTTTCATAACAGATGATACTGTCTTTTATTTCTTTTGACATTAGAAATGGTAGTTTGCTAACTTTTGCTATGTCTATATACTTTTTAGTCATCAAGATTTTTTTTAATTTGCATTTGGCAACAGTATAATTTGTTGCTTTCCCTCATTATCTTCAGCAAATGTGCTGAAAGTTATAATGGGTTTTTTGAGTTTTCTGATTCTGAAGATAAATATGAAGTTTTTCAGGAAAAAAAAAAAAAAATCAGTTCTAGAACTAATTTCTTGTCTGCTAGAAAAATGACCAAAGAACTATTTCATATTTTCTCACATGTTTGAGTTGTATTGCCTTTTCAAAGTCACTGTGTTCAGAGAGGAAAGAAACCCTCAACCTAACTGAAATAATTTGAGATTCTTCTGCTTGAATTCTTCATGTAGTGCAATTAAGCAGTGGGACTTTTTTATTTGTAGGAAATTGTAGATACTAGAAGTTACATCATGGTGTGAGTGACATGACATCTGAGTAACAGTCCCAAAGGGACAAGGGGTGGATTTTGTGTAAATTGTCCATTTTCATTAAGTGCTGTGATTATGTTATTTTGCTTTTGTATGTGGAATTTTTGTCTTGCTTTGTTTGGTTAGTTTTGTTGATATGAGTGTAGGTTCTGTGATGAAAGTGGCTTTTTGCTGATAACTCTTATATATGTTATTCACAGAGCTGATGGGTAGAATGTATTGGGTTTGCATGGCCAGAAGGGGGGTTACAGGGGAGGCTTCTGTGAGAAGCTGCCAGAAGCTTCCTTCGTGTCCAGCAGTGCCAATGTCAGCTAGCCAAGACAGACATGCTGTTGGCAAAGACTGGCCAATTAGAAATTATGGTAGTGCCTTTGTGATAACATATTTAAGAAGAAAAAAAAGGTTATTGCTCAGATGTAATTGTAGTCAGAGGAGAGTGGGGTGAGAATATGTGAGAAGAACAGCTCTGTGGACTCCAAGGTCAGTGCAGAAGGGGGAGCAGGAGGTGCTCCAGCTGCCAGAGCTGAGATTGCCCTGCAGCCTCTGGTGCAGCCCATGGTGAGGCAGCTGTGCCCCTGCAGCACATGGAGTGCAACAGGGTGTAGAGATCCACCTGCAGCCCTTGGAGGAGCCCACACTGGAGCAGGTGGATGCCTGAGAGGAGGCTGTGACTCCATGGGAGGCCTGTGCTGGAGCAGGCTCATGGCCCAGACCTGTGGACCTATGGATAAACCTGCTAGGGCTTGTGACCCCATGGGGTATCCACATTGGAGCAGCCTGTCCTTGAAGGACTGCACCCCATGGAAGAGCCACCCATGAGGCACAAGTTTGTAGAAGACTGTTGCCTGTGGGAGAGACCCTGTATTGGAGCAGGTGAAGGATTCCTCTTCCTGAGCAGTGGCAGGAACACCTTGTGATGAAGTAACGATAACCCCCACTCCCTGTCTCCTTGTGCCACTATGGGGCAAGGAGTTAAAGCTGGGAAGTTATTTTTAAGGTCTTGTTTTACTTCTCATAATCCTGCTCAGATTTTTTTGGTTGTTTATTGTTTTGGTTTTTTTGTTTGTTTATTTGGTCGGTTGGTTGGTTTTTTGGGGTTATTTTTGGGTTTGTTTTTTTTTTTTTTTTTTTTTTTTTGTTTTTTTTGGGTTTTTTTTTTTGTTTTTTTTTTTTTTTATTTTTTTTTTTTTTTTTTTGTGGGTTGGTTTTTTTTTTTGGGTTTTTTTTGGGTTTTTTTTTTTTTTTTTTTTTGTTGTTGTTGTTGTTGGGTTTTTTTTCTGTTTTTTTTTTTTGTAATGTTTTATTAGTATCTCTAATTAGAGCCTGCTTCGCCCATGACAGTATTTGTTGAGTGATCTCTCTTGTCCTTATCTCCACTCACAAACCCTCTGTTACATTTTCTCTCCCCTGTCCAGCTGCAGAGGGGAGTGATACAGAGTTCTTGGTGGGTGCCTGGCATCCAGCTAGGGTTGACTCCTTACACACGGGTTCAAAGAGCAACATGTATAAATTCATGAGATAAAGGTTCTTAGACGACATTACATGCAGAGACAAAACCTTTGTCTCATAAAGTCCACAAGTTGCTGATTGATCATTGTAGGCTGGCAGAATACTTTTCAGAAGAATCACTGTGTGCTTGCCATGTTTCTGTCTTCTCTGTGATGTCCACTCAGCCCCTATCATAAAAAGAACCCTGAGTTAGGCTGTGGCTGCACAACTTCTTCTTTTGTCTTCTTTTGTCACCGAGATTTCAGCTCAGCTCGTATGCAAGTTTCACCTCCGCTTGGCTATTTCTAGCCCCAAAAATTAAGATCCCTCCTTCATAATTCCCCATTTGGAAATCCCATTTCTGATGTTTCTCTTAGCAGAGCTTTAATCTATGATCTGCAGTGGCTGGTTCCCACCCCTCCTAGGAAAACAGAAAGATTTATTCTCTAACTGAAGAGAAAAAAATATTAACTTAGTTTGTTGATCAGGACTTTGGGTTTTTTTCTCCTTGACACATAAACATAAAAAAAGAAGGATCAACAGGTTTTGGCTCCAGATAACTCCTTATGTAAATATGAGAATTTAATTGAAGACCAGGCAGTACATTTTTACAGCAGTGGTTTAGTCACCACACCTTCTATTTCATGGCAAAGTTGTATGTCATAGTAGCAGATAAATTCATTTATTGCCAAAGGAGGCCACACAGTTCTTAATATATATGAAAACTTCCCATAGATTAAAAAGCAATTATGTCAGCTTGTAAGACTTAGGTGATTGGGAAAGGTGCTAGTCTATATTCTGTATTTCTCTCTTGTTCCTCTTCTACAGTTTTAAACAAGTCCAACAAAGCCAACATGGTCTCTAGACCACTACTGTGTGCTCTTAGCAATGCCAGCATGATTTTAAAATTCATTTTATATTTGGATATAATTTTGAAAGTGTTCTACTTATTTCACACAATTCATTCTTTATAATCATCATGAAACTACTTTCAAAACATTTGCTGCTCAGAAATAAAGCAACATGCACTATATAATGAGGTTTTAATCATTCATTGTTTATTTACATGCTGTGAATAAAAGAAAAAAAAAACCAAAAAAATTTCATTCTTTTGGTCCAAGATATGAAAAAAGAATAAGTTTATTTTTATGATATTTATATTGTTAAAAATGGTTGCCCACACTTAGTGGTAGTAGTCACTATCATACATTGCTTTACAGACTCTTTATTTTGGATTTATACTACTTTGTCTGACATAAGTAAGCACAGTAGAAAAACAAGTGGCAAATTTCAAATTTTATAGGCATGCATTAAAATAAATGTGAATTTAAATCAGTCTAAACAAGACTGCTCACTGTCTGAGTCTACTAGACATTAGATAATAAAGGTGAAGAGTATTTTGCAAAATGACAGATATTAGTTATTTTGTGCCTTATATCCAAGTTATAAAATGGAAGTGCTATACTAATGACATGAGGATTTTTTCCACTTATTTTTTTACTTTGTGGGAGGCTATTTGACTTGAGGAAAGTGGGTAGGAGTATTTTTTTTCAAATAAGTGTTTTCATTCATCTTTCTGTTTTAAAAATCTGGAAGAAATAGCTGGCAGTCCAAAACTAATTAAAGTGATTTAGCAGATAAATTAGATTAAAGTCGTGTTGGATCATTTACCTGCAGTTCACCCATTGTGGTACTTTTTAGTAGGTTTGTTACCAAATGAATGCAAAATCCAGAAAAGCAATTACATTTTCCAATATGAAATCCATCAGCACTGAGACTGCTAGAGAGAAAATATCTGAGGTGTGACTACATGTAAGATATAGTTCAAAGATGAAAACTCAAACAGCACTAAAATGCAGGAAGTACTTTTTAATAATTAGATACCACAAGTTGAAAGGGCAGGTGTTCCTCATGCTGGGACATGTTCTTCTGAGCATATTTTGATTTTGTTAACTTTTAGTGTGACTTGGGATTGTGTTTATTCCAAAAGAATAACCAGCACTGCTACTGGTCTAAGCTGCATCTGAGCTATGCAAATGATAGTTCATTTAAACCTTGTTTCTTCTTCTCATACCAATTTTGTCATCTATGATTAGAAAAATAAGTAGTTTCCTACATTGCTATTTATAGCCTAGCAGATATTAGTAAGGCAGATGGAGAATGTGTATTTAAAAGTAGCAGTAAATATGATTGCAGTATTGTTTTATTTCATGTAGTAGTTTTTTTCGTCTACCAGAGAGCCATGATATTGTGTGACATTAGTGGCAGAGCTGTGACATTGTAAGGTTATTTTATAATTGCTTATTAGATTGGGAAAAAAAATTATATTACAGTAGTGCAGGTAGTTCTCAAAATGAAACTTAATTTTAGTCCTGTCAATGACTTTGAATAAGATTTCCCATCCTAAGGTACATGTCCTATCAGAAAGGAATTGTTAGTAACTGTGCTTTGTTTTATAAGAGCAGAGCCTGGGAGAGGCTCCTTTCTGCACTGTTCAGGTCCATAGTTTTTAGAGGTAAAGAGTTAAAAGTTGAACTATACTTGTGAACCAAAAAGTAACTATAGTAAATTCTTGGTGCAACCTCTAGCTGTTCTTTGGTTGCACCAGTGATGCAGTTAAAATGGTGTGGTTTATTGTTTTTTACAATGGCTCTCAGAAATATCATCTGCCTCCTTTATTTCTCCTTTTCAATAACTCACATTGCATTTTGCCAGGCCTGTCATTCTCAATGGCTTTTTAGATTTTGCTGGAGGAAAAAAAAAACAGTTGGTATACAAAGAGGACTGTCAAGGGAGTGATACCTCAATTAATTCTAATCTAGAAATTCTTGTTCTGAATTCTGTTACCTCTGACATTTCAGATGCTTTTAGAAATTCTTGCTTTTACCAGTCAATGAAGATTTTTGAAGAAAGTTTGCTGTTCAGCCTTATTACTGCAGGCAGATGCATACCTTCCAGCTATTATTTTCAGTATCCAAGGCTAAGCAAGGAGCTTCACCTTCTCTTCAGAATTATTGATGGTTGATTTCTGTAAAATGACAACAACCTGCATTGCAATGCTTTCTAGAGAGCCTGAAAGTATTTTTCCTAGAACACTGTTGTGGTTTAAGGAGCCCAGGAGGCAGCCTAATCCAGTGCAGCTGTTCCCTACCTCCCTTCCAGTGGGATGGGGAAGAGAAATGTAATGTAGAAGTGAGGAACGCTGTTTTCATCACAAAACCAAAATATAGCACCACACAGCTATGTTTCTATCACAGCTAAAACCAGTGCAGTCATGCCAGTGAAGTTTACTGTGGAACCTCTGAAATTTAAAATTGAAAACATGATAAGTAACAACAACGAGAAAAGTACTGAACTTCATTAAGTAGCTCTTGACATTCTAATTAATGTGGCAAAAGATTGGCCCATTGAACAATTAATTCTATTCTAGATTATCAGTTAATTTTAGCTATAGAAAGGCAAATTTACTCTTTTTATGTTTTGATAGTATGCTGCAATATCTTAGGTAATAGAAATAAGTTAGTGTAAAATGGTATATAAACTGTTATTTAATAGGTGTCAGCCATAGGCCAGTGATGAATGCAACAAAGTAGAAAATAGCCATCTGTAAAAGATTGGTCATTTTGCTATCAGTACATCAGGTTATAGGTTTATTTTGCTAGATGCCAGTTATACTATATTACATAGCTAGAAGTATTTGAGTTGCAAACATTTGCTGCTAATAAACACCTGCTGCAGTGTAGACATCAGTGCTTTTGAGTAAAAAAAAAAAAAAAAGCAAAAAAGCTGACCGATCCTCTTGCATATCATGTCCTTTGTCAGCAGCTCTAAGGTCAGAAACAGAAATATACCAGCTGAGAACCTGGAAGGGTTTTTAGCTTTCCATTAAAGAGGGCAGCAGACTTTCTAGCTCCAATACTTTGGGATTTCTGGTATCACATAATCCTGATGAACATCTTGCCTCACGTATTTCTGTCTGCCTTAGTAGGCAGCTGATGGAAAGACTGTCAAAGCTAAATCTAAAATTGATATCAAACCTGAGGTGAAGTATTAATCTCTCAGTCTTGGAATGGGTGGGAATATATGTTCTGGAATCATCATGGATGGAAGGAAGAGAAGGCAATCAGAAGTGTTTACTTTGAAAAGGAAGGCATTTGTTTCCTTATTCTAATACACCAAGGATATCTTTGAGAAGCTGCTATGTGGAAAGATGTACTAATCAAATAACTTATAACTATGAACTTTTGAAGCATTTTTGTCTAAATATGTAAAGTAAACTAATATATTTCATATAAATTCTTATGGTTGGTTCCATTCTGTCTTTAATACTGGAATGTATTTCCTATCTAAACTTTTGGCCTGAAAATTTCCATTTTTAAGACAAGAATGAAAAAAAAATGTAGACTATTTTATCTGCTCCTGGTTGTTGGAAGCAGCATATATAAAAATGTGCAGTGTGACAAAGTAATAAATAAGCAGAATAAAATAAAAATTTACAAGTAAAAAAGTTACTTTCACAATGTGTTCCATGGATAGTTTTTAAGCTTTGCTGGAGAAATACATTCTTCAACTGTGGGGAAAAAATTTAGGAGTTTGGTTTTTTTCTTCTAATTTCAATTTGGAGCAATAAACCCAAAATTAGATGGTTGCTGGGACCTAGTACTTTGAGATTATTACCATCAAAAATTCACCACGGCTTTTGCAAACTTGAGACAGGTTGTTCTTCAGTCTTGCAGAAGTTCATTAGTCTCCAGAACAAGTAGACCACATTCTGTAAACTCCTGTATGATCTGATTCTGGGTGTCCAGAAGTGTAGGGTTTTCTTCCTGGAGACCGGGACATCTGCAGATTTCTGGATACTTAGTAAGGAGTTTGACCTAGTGGACAGCCCAGACTCCAAATTCTTCCTGTTCTGTTTTGGGTTATTGGGGAAACAGGTGGACAGCCCAGTGTAGGTCACTTTTTAGGACAGGTGTGAGAGATGAAAGCCCGTCTGAGAACTTTTTAAAAGTCATGTTTTGAATGTAATTGTCATTTCTCCTTTTGGTAGTCAGTTGTCCTTCAAGCTGGTAGCACGATTACTTCACATGGTGTAAATCAGTACTTAAGCATCTCTTATCTAAAACATGCTTCTGTCCCGTGAGTTCAGCTGTTATATTTACCATCAGCAAAGTGTGCACATGGCTTTTTCTTCAGACCATCCACAGACACTTGCACTAATGTGAGGAAGAGTATTTTGGCAAAGCAGCAGAAGGGGTCATCCATTTTTCAAATGTATACTTAGTTTACTTTGGCCTCACTTCCAAAATATGTAGAATTTCCTAAATATTATAAAAGGATTATTATTTATCTCCCATCCTTTTCATTATCAGGTTGCAGGGAAGACTGTCCAGATTCTATATTACATTAAAATCTTAAATTTTAAGTTTGCTGTCTGTTCCACAAAGAGTTCAGTATCAGCTTTGCAGTGCTGGGTTTTTTTTGTAGTTACTACTCAACAGTTAAACAGACAGTTTTCTGTCTCATTACAGAAAACTGCTAGAATTATCACTTTTCTCCCTAAAAATAAAGTTAAAGTCATCCCACTACTCGAGAAAATCATTGACATCAATGAAAGAAATAGACAGTTTGAAGATCTCTGAGAGAACACGACACACTATTTAAAAATAGAAATTTAATTGAAAATAAGATACCACAAGATGAATCCTTAGCTCAACAATTACTAAAGCAACAGAAAAAAATCAAGCAATTTTTTAATAGTACATTCGTGTTTTTCATAATGAAGCTAGGTATACTTGTGATCTACTGCTGCTTCATACCTTGCTTAAGAAATTATCTTTTACATGGTGTTGAGGAACAAGGATTACTTTAGTCCATGAAAAATGTTTCTTTATTTGTATTGTTGCCTGTAAGAGATAATTATTCACCTCCTGCAATCTTTTGTAGGAATATCCATGTACACAAGAAATTGTTTCTTAACTATTGGCAAGTGCTGGAAAATAACTTGTCATTTGCTTTCCATCATTTGTGTCATTTCAGTTAGTGCATTTTCCAAACTGTATTCTGGTGTTGTAGCTTGGACACCTGGACTAGAATTGCTATCAAGCAGAAGTTTTGCTTATCTTGAAACTAATGTATTTTAAATCTGCAGTAAGCAATGGAGAAAAGGAAATATTTTATGCGCACATACTTTTCTGTAGGATAAGATTATCTCTATCCTTTCACTGACCACCTTGCTATTGATTTAATTTCAACAACCTGCTGAAGTAGCTCTACTTGCACCAATGCAAAGAGGGTAATAGTAGTTCTAAAACCTAATTCTGTACAGTTAAACAACATGTGGTGAAATCAATAGGTATGTGATATTCAATAGGCATGTGATATCCTGCACAAAGTGGGAAAAGAGCACCAGAAGTGATTTTAAAACAAAATGTTTTAGTCTGGAGCAACCACTTTTCAGATTCCCAAGTAAAGCTAGAGTTGAAGCACTGTTTTGCTGCTCTTTCAGACAGAACCCCAAAATATGAAAGAAATCTTTGTCTAAAATTATCCTGCATGGAACATAAACCACTAAGTAACTCCTTGTATAGACAAAAGTCAGATCTGCTCTCCTAAGGAAAAAAAGACTGCAAAAAGATCTGTTCAAAACTGGTGGCTTTCCTCACAGGCCTTTTATTACCTTTGGGAAACAATTTAGGCAGGCATTTTTGGTCAAGAAGAATGGAAAGGGGGAAAAAAATGAAGCTGGGGATGCTGTGTTTACAGCCATGCTGTAGGCTTCTTTTATCTCCAAATGGAGCTTGCTGCATTCCTCGGGAAAGCAGTCTGCCCCTTCCTTCTGCCTTCCTCCTCTGGAAGGATTACACTGACCCAAGAGGCAGCAGCTGTGGGAAGGCAGTTGGTGTCTTGTCTACTGCTCAGTCACTTCTGCTTTAATAAAATCATAGAATCAGCAAGTGGTTTGGGTTGAAGAGTACTTTATAAGCCATTTGGTTGAACTCCCCCTAAAAAAAGCAGGAATATTTTTAAGTAGAACAGGTTGCTCAAAGCCCTGTCTAAAAATCCATGCCAGAGTTGGCACAAACAAGGCAATGTACAGATATATTGAAGAGGTGCTCTCTTTGTTTCACCTACACCCACAGTAAAGGTTTGCTAACACTGTCACATCAAATCAATGGAAGAAAAGCAAGCAGAGGAACTGAAAGCTTTAATACTGAACATCCATCTCATCTGGAACTTCTACCAGTTATGTTTTAGAAGTGGAAGAATGAGGATACTATAGTTAAATATAGTCAAGATAAAACCTAAGATGTCAGAGTATTTCAACTTGGCTGAATAAAGCTGCTAAAAAATTAGGAATTATGCAAGTTAATTCCTTTTCAATTGGCCACCTCATTATTTTAATCCAGATAAGTTTGTTTACTTGATTGTAATATTCTTTAGCAATTTCATGTGACTGAACTGGTTTGTGTGCCCACAATGCTGAGTCCAACTAAAACACTTTGAAATTAGTGCTGTTGGGATTAAGCAAACATAAATATTTGCAAATGAACACGCTTTCCCCAAATATTGCTGTCTTGTAATTGCCAAGAAAACAATCAAAGTTACTACGATTCAGATTTGTTATTATCGATTCATTATTGTTAACTATTAACACAGTAAATGTATTAAAAATCAATTGGAAAATATTTTTCTAAGACCAACATTGCATATGTTGTAGTGTTAATATTTAAAGTGATCATTATATGTAAGTGATACTTCTAACTTAATAATTCCAAGCTAACATAACAGTGATAAATGTTAGGAAATAAAGGAAAGGAATAGGTAAGTTGTCTATATAGATTTTTCTCCATTTTATACTTTTTGTATTTTTGGCTAAAGATAAATAAATTGCTTTTGCAAAACGGGGGGCAGAAAACTGCTGGGTTTTGAATCCTCAAAGGAAAGGGCAAACAGAGTGAAATATCTGGTTTTCTAATCCATGCTCTGATACTAACTTAATTTGTTAATGACTTTAACCCTTAAACATCCTTTTTTGCCTGTTATTTGCTGATTTTTCCAACAAGCCCTTGAGTTAGCTACATGATTCCCAAAGGAAGACATAGCAAGATATTAATATAATTAAGAGATGGAGAAGAAATTGCTTTCACATTCCTATTTTTTTTGCACCCTGAACCTGTAAAAACAAGCTCAGATTAGAACTCAGATTAGATTTACACAATTCTGTAAATTATGTACCTACATAGCTAAATAATAATAGGAAATTCTAATCAAAATCTCATCAAACTCTCCCAGGAAAGTAATAAAAACCTGTTGCATACACAATGTAGCAATACATAAACTGTGCTATTTACATGAGCACATTAAATTTAGTGTTCTTGAAACTACAGCTTGCATTTCACTTTTAATATTGATCATCTAATATCTGGTGCCAGCCATATGAAAAATTAGTCTGCAGTGTTATCCAGATGGAAGATTCCTCTTCAACTGACTAAATATGACCCACACTGAAAAAAATCTGAATATCTTTCCAAATTAAACCTTCATAGCCAATTGCTCTTCAAGTATTTCTAAGATCCTTTGGGATAGGAATGTTTGTTTATGTGTTCAAGAACCATTGCAGAGAATAAAATTAAACTTAGATGGAAGAGATAAAATTAAAGTGGCTGAAAACACATTGATACCCCATAAAACAAAACAAAACAAAACAAAGAAGACCTTGGAATTTTGATAAGCATAAGAATTATAACATACAAATACAATATGTACACATTTAGCTGAGACTCACTGCAAACCAATAGAAAATTAAGCTAGTTGACCCATTCGTTTGTGGAACCAAAAAGTGCTCATTACAATGATGATCTCTAGTACTTCAACTTGTTATGAAAAGTATGAGTTTTCAAAAATATTATGACAGCTGCCTCTTTTCCCACTGAAAACCAATACTTTATTTCATTTTCTTCTTTTACCAGTTCATTAGATGTGAATCAAAACTGTGAAAGTTCATGTTCAAGTAGATCTTCTGTGATATTTTACAGAACAAATATATTATTGAGGGAGCTTCAAAAGATTTTTACAAGTCTTGCTTCATTAAATTTTGCCATAATATGTGTCACGGTGACCTTCAAAGCAACCAGCATTTCAGCACCAAATATAGCAGTGCAATATGACAGCTCCAGTTTAAATTATGGTTTCATATTAAGAGTTTGTCTTAGATTTTTTTTCCCATAATTGGGAAAGATAGAAATGTATAAATTAAGGTATAAAGGACATTATTTTCCCTCCTAGATGGGGTGCTTTTTAAAAATAGATAAAACTCTGGTGTTTTTGCAGGAAGATCATATTTCCTGTCAAATATATTCAGCTTGAAAAAAAATATTAGATAATAGCTTCCCAATTTCCTCCATGTCAAATTCAGGAAAAGAAAAGCACTTATGCATCATTTTGAATGCAGGTGGTAAAATACATCTGATTAGGTACAAGTATCAATTAAGAACATTCTTTCCGCTTTGAAATCCAATGCACTTAGGAGAAAAGTAATAAATTTTGGAGATTAAACTAATCAAACAGAAAAAGACAAATCACTGTGTTGTTTTCAAAACTATGAAAAAACAGGCAGTAAGAAGCTAATTTTGTTTGTGGATTTGGGCTGACAATAACTAGATTGTTTGGGATTTTTTCAACACAAAACATTTTCACTACTTTTTATCTTTCTGTGGAGGTGTCATTTCTATTTTCGCAAAATCTTGAGCTGAATATGAATTAATAATTTTCATTTTTTCTATTTCATGTCGGTCTGTTGTACTTGCTGGCACATCTGGACTTTACATGTCTGTGCAACATCCAGAAAAATAAAAAGAACTTAATAATTACACAGCACATCTCATCTCAGACATTTATAATGTGTCTTGAACATTAACTGAATAAAATTCTTCTTATTCTGAGACAGGTAATTTTCATCCTTTCACACAGACAGAGTAGTTGACTAAATTCTCTTCTTCTATAAATGAATGCAGTTATAACTTTGTTGATGTAAAACAAATGAGGGTATAGGGAAACAAAAATTAAAAATTATTCCTCCTTCCTAAAATGTGAGATTGGAAGACGAATATTGTGTGCTACAAAATAGGAATATGAAAATATTTTTTGTTTTGTTTTGTTTCTCTCTTTTTCACAAACCATGTTAACATCAAACTGATTTACTATGATCTTGTTTTTTCAGACATGCATCTAACTCTTCAGATTCTTTTTACTTAAGGAATGCTAAAACTATCAACAATTTTTTTTCTTGTAATAAATCTAATAACATATTTACATTGGGTTGATCTACTTATTGAAATACAGCTGTCAAAGGAGATGGGTAACTCTAGGCACTAGGTAATGACAATTGCTATATGCTTCAGATATCTATGGAATCATTAATTTCCTTTATGTTAAATGGTCTGCATCTCACTTAGTTTCTGTCACACAGTCTTAGTAGTGATGCACAGAGCAGAACAAGTCACACAAAAATCACTAGCCAGATCAAGCCAGGAGGGCATCTAGCTCAATATCCTGTCTCAGAGAAAAAACAGTCACTCTTTAAAAAGAATGTATAAAACAGAACAACAGAGATTTGTCCCCAAGTGCATTACTTCACCTTCCACCAGTCAATGAGACTAAGGTTTCCTGACCTATGATTCCATTATATTTTCTAGTTTGGTGGATTAGTTTCCCTTGTTCTTGTATTGTTCTTAATTTTTCATTATTTCTATATACTTTTGACCAACATAATATCTTTTGACAATAAATTACCCCAAACATACTGCAAAAAGTTAACAAGAATTTCCTTTGTTCTGCTAGCCTGTGACCTGATAGTAACAATAATTGAGTGATTGAATTGAACACAGCCCTTACCTGCTGTGTTCCAAGACATGGAGCTGCCATTTCTTACTCACATTTTCCTCTGTATGTTGAATAGGCCTGTTCTGTTCCTCCATCTGGAAGCAATGCCATCCCTTTGATCATCCCTATTTTGTTCTGTGTTCCATTGTACCTTTGCAGCTGCATGCTTGCCAAATATCTTCTGCTTTTATTTTCCTAATTTTTTAATGTCTTTTCTTCTATTACTGTTCCATTTGTATGGCAGTTTCCTTCAATGAAAATGAATTGATGTCCTGCTCTAAGGATTGCTTATGTGACCCATTGCCCCTAGTGCTTTTCTCTCAAGTCTTCACAATTAAATGTACTGTCCTTCTGCCATTCAAAGGCCCTAGCAGTCTGCAAAGTAAGAGATTAAGTCAGTGATCTGATTTCAGACCTCCCAGTTGGCAGCAGAGAGCATTATCAAAAAGGAACCAGGCTGGCCTGATAGAGGAAAACTTGTGCATTTTATTTTTTAAGGATTTTGTATTTTGTTATGTTGGAGTTCAGTTACAGCAGGCAGGAGGCTTTTGTGCATTGAGACAAATGAAAGCAGCAAGGGTAAGTTTTATTTTGTTTCATATTTTATTGTCTTGAAACAGCTGAACTCAGCTAATCAATTATTTCATAGGAAATGGTTCCTGTATTTCTGTACTGTTGTAGGTGCGTGTGATGCTTTATGAAATACCCAAGTCAGATTTCATATGTACCAGACATAATCCCTAGGAATTTTCTGAATCATATTTATTTCACTTTGATTTTCTTCACACCATGAACATAAGATAAAAGAATGCATTACTCTAAGGTGGTTAAATTTGGTTGCCTGGTATATTCTGTGAGCATAACATGGATAGAACAGATCTTGTATTCATCAGACCCTCAATATTGTTTCTTAACTGACTTTCTGCCTGCTGGGAACACCTTGATTCTTGATAATATGGAAAAGGTTTGCTGCACTGCTCATAAAAGTTTTTATCAAAAAACTGTGCTTCTATTACATTCTCTGAGTGATGGAAAAGAAGAACAAGCACAGAATCTGTCCATAAGTTTCAGGGTATGTTTACCGTTGTAATTGAAAGTTACAAACAGCAAATTCAGAGTTTAATCCCCTGACTAAATATTCTAATATGCTGTTCAGTTCATAATTCACATTTAACATTTCAACTCAGAACTACTCTACTAATTTGGTTTTGCCTAAAGAAAATCCTTCTGCAGGTCCTCTATCTCTGATGCATAAGCAACAAGAATTAGAATTGTTCATCTGCCTTCAGATCTTGCTGGCACGCATGTTTACACCTAAACTGTTGACCCTTAAGTCCTTTTATAGCAAATAGAGAGAAATAGGCAGGTTTAAGTCATGATTGGGTAAGGATAATCACATCCTAGGATTACCTATTTACTTTCATTACTAAAGAGGACCAGGGACATTCAATGAAGTTATCTACCTGTAGATTGTAGACAAGCTTAGTCAGATGTTTGGTCTGATTTTTCTACCAGAAGATGAATGCATTTCTACTCTTTCTAGGATTTTGTGATGTTAAAAGACTTTCTTGGTTCTCATTTGAATTTATTTAGTGAAGGCTGGTGTAGTTGATGACTCTTAACATCTTCAGGACTGAAAAATATGTTTTAAAAAGAATTCAACAGAATTCAAATTCAAATTCAGTGCTAAGCCAGACTTGTCATAAAAAATGAAGAATGCAAAAGGAAAATTAGAGGTAGGAGTGGAAACAGATTGATTCCATTTGAGTAGCAGTACAAAACTATATTCTTTCCCTTAATCCTCCTTATTTTCTGACTAAGACAACGTCAGGTAGAGACATAATACAAACTTGTTGGTGTTTCTGAACTTTTTCTTGTTGTACTGTGTTATTGTGAAAATTTTCATTAATAGTATCCCAGCTAATTTATTTATTTCAGTAGAAAATTTGAGTCTTCAGTTAAATTGTCAAAGTATAATTCTTAGCAATATGTGTTTGTCAGGTCATTCATACCCAACTCTGTGGTCTCTCTTACAAATTTTTTCTCTTGAATTATTTGTAATGTTTTTTACCCTTAAAATGTCAGAAAGTTTCTATTTCTTCCTGTATCCTAGTTAATTGTTTTGAGAACCCCTTAGATTGCACGTACTCACTTGGAGACCATTGCCGCAGTGGAAAAGAGTCCCTTGTGATCATGAACAGAGGTGACAGTGTCAAATAGTGGACCCAGGGTGGAATTAAGTAACTACTTCTTCTTGTTAGCCTGTCCTGTGAAATGTATTAAATACTAAATTATTTCTTGCCAGCAACCATCTTAAAATATGAAGATCTGTAAATATTGCTAGGAAGCACTACTAAAATACTCTCACAATGTGGAAGAGAATTATCTCATTTTAGTTCAGCAGATGCTCTTCTTTGAATCTGATTCATGATCCTACCAGTGTGCAGCCATGGTCAATGCTTCATGGGACTTTAATTTCTGCTAATTAAGAGTTTACTAGAATGAGAGAAGTGGAAAAAATTTGTCCAGACTGGCAGCTTTGCCCATAGTGTACTATCTGTGTACTTTATCACAGACATAGATTTTAGATTCTTAATACACAGACTCAATCTGTTTTCTCCCACTTAGACCCTTCATCCAAGCAGAAGACTAATCCCTGTGCTCTCAGTGACCTCTTTACTGATGTTGTAGACTTGCAACAGATTGCAGCTGTTGTACAGCTTTAGGGCAGAAAATGACTGTTAAGGATCAGCAGGCTAATAGCCTGCACACCATAGGGAAGAGGATGTGCTCTGCATCTTGGCAGTTCTGGATGGCTT
>VZRH01005091.1:41536-100386 GCA_013397555.1 Urocynchramus pylzowi | reverse complement strand
TTTTTTTTTTTTTTTTTTTTTTTTTTTTACCAGGTGTGCATTTGTTTCTGATGCAGTTGCTGTATTTGCTGTGTCTCTTCTGCTGATTTCTGAGAGGACTTCACAGCACTGGTGATGGAAACCTAGACTGCTTTGGGCACAGCACTGCAGATGTAGACAGGACTGTTGAAATAGCAGCTTTTCTCAGTAGTTTTGCCTATACATCAATGCAAAGACTTCTGGATGCAAGGTGCTGGACTCCCTGGAAAGTTTTACATCTTTAGGGGAGATCCCTCCTTTGAAGAGAGCTATCCTTCCTGAAGGACTGATGAGATTGTCCTTCCTTTCAAGATTGCCCAGATATACCATGGTCCCTTCCCCTCCTCATTCTTCTCCCCCTTCCCTTCCCCTAGCTGAAAGAAACTTCACAGATTAATTTTAACTTAGAATATAAATTGCAGACAGTTACTCCCCAAGTTAACTAGTTTTGGGGTTTTTTTTAACTACCAAATAAAAGACAATTTAATAGCTTTGTTGCTCAGTGTACCACTATATTGTGAGTACTGAATTACACTGAGGTTTCTACAGGAGCAGCATTTGAAGAATAATAATTGAGTGCACAGAACCTCCCTGTGAAGGATAACAGAATCACCAATTTCTTGAGGCTGGAAGGAACCATCATCTTGAGACCATCAAGACCAACCCCCTGCTCAAGCAGAGCAGGATCACTTAGAACAGGTTTCTCACAACCATGCCCAGTCAGGTTTTGAAAATCTCCAGGAGCTGAGACCTGGCAAACCTGTCTGGGTAACCTATGCCAATGTTTGACCATCCTCGCAGTTTCCATGTGTTCTGGTGTAATTTCTTGGGTTTTGATTTGTACCCTTTGCTATCAAGTACATTGCTGAGAGAAGTTTGGCTCCCTCTTCTCCATCCCCATGTATTTACAGGCATTGTAAAGATCCACCTGAGCTTTTTCTCCTGCACCCTTAGGAGTCCTGGCTCTCTCAGCCTTTCCTCACGTGAAGGAGAACCAGCTCTGAATCCTGTTTGTGGCCCTGCACTACACTGCTAGATCTCCTAGTACTGTTTCTCTTGAAAGTTTGAATTTAATTAGGCAAAAAAACCACTCATAATCACGTAGGTCTGCTTCTGAGTTGTAGTGCCACTGACCTTTTTTTCATCCCATATCTTTTTCCACTTTCTCCAACAATCCTGACTTTTCCAGACCTATGTTTTAGAATCATAACTAGTCATTGCTTTCCGTCCTGCTTTTGTTTTGCTCTCAGGGTGTGGGATTTTTTTAATGAGTGTCCTTCCACATGTGCTTGTTTAGCTAGGCCTTTCCTTTTCTCCTTTTTTCTTAAGTTCAATAAAAACAGCAGAGGATAAACAGTAGTCAGATTCACAAAGAAAAAAAATTCATAAAGTGAATACAAATTTAAAAAAAGATGCTAGTCATGCCTGTGTGTAATCATCACTCACAGATCCATTGTATAGTTTTAGTTAATTAAACTAAAAATTTCTTTGCAAAAATATTACCTGAACTCAAATGTTGTTTTTTTGGTTTTTTTTTTTTTTGATACTCATTCCTTATTCATATCCCTGGTGATCAGTTTGGGAAATCTTCAAGGTATTTTGTTTAAATAGGTTTCTTAAGGCATTGGGAAGACATTCTGCCTAACCTCAATTAGTTTTAGTTTATTTTTTCTTGCCTTCATGATACTATTATCATGTCTAAAGGGTAAAAAAAACCCAAAAACCATTATGACTACAGTAATGAATGCAATAAACATTGTAAATGTTAAGCCTTCACACTTAAAAATTTTCTTTTAACAATTATTTGTTTCCAGACTAGTGTAGTGGAAAAATGCATATTCTGCCCAGTGGCATTCTCTTTATAATTTCAAACCCCACAAATTTGAGTATTCTGAAAATGAGGAAAAACTGGGTTTCCAGTCTAGAAATAAATATGAAAAGTACTTCACAGAGATGTCATAGGACAAAAGGTCTGTACTGACACATCTGTAAAAAAGAAAATTCATGACAGTCATTTTGACTTGCATCTTCTAGCAGTAGTCCCTCCTATAATGGTCTTTTCACATCTGGTAAAAGGCAGATGCTAGAACTTTTTCATTTTCTGTGTATTTGATTTGAATGTTTGAAATGAAAGAAATTTATATGCATGCTCAGCAAATAATATAGTTGATGATGCTATTCACAGGTATAAAAAATGGCTCTTTCTTAAATGCTTGCATTTCATTACTTTATTTTGTAATAAATTAATAAAATTAGCTTTTTGTTGTTCATTTCAGACATAGCACTGTTTTTTCCATCCTTCACTGGAAATTCTTACTTGGAGCTACCTTCTCTGACATCTGTATCTGATACCAGGACTGCATCTGGGCAGGAAGCGAGCAATCTGACGACTCTGTACTTGACAGTGAAAACAACTGCTCTAAATGGCACAATTCTTTACAGTGAGTACCAAAGATACTTGAAGCTAAGTATCAGTTTTAGCTCCTTCAGGTCCTTATTAACTTTAGTGTACATCAGCTGGCATTTCCTCTTCAACAGCAAAATGAGTCATTAAAATGCAGTAGAAGCCTTTTGGTATTCTAATGCATGCTGCATTATAAAATTTGAACCATTGTTCCTTGTGTTCCTCTGGAAAGTTCTTTAATTTATGACTCATTGAGCAAAACATAACTTACAACAGAAAATGCTGCTTCCTGACAAGAAAGAACATAATAAGCATATGACTTTAGTTGTAAGTTTTACAGTTCTAAAATACAAATGTTGAAGAAGTTTGGACAACTTATAGGGAAACAACTTCTCCATAGTTGGATTGAGTCTTGCTTTTTATAATTGTGATCTTGGTTCCAAATTCTTGATTTATAGAACTATCTTAAGTTCTGCAGTTTTGCCATATTTTGAAGTACTTACTGTGATTTCACACTTCAGAGAATTCTTTTGTGATCCCCAGAGAGTACACTTGCAGACTTGGATGTATGCCTGTTAATACTACATAAAAAAGTTGCTTCTTGCCTGCATATTTCATTCCTCAATATATGGCATAAACTTCTGAGACAGAAGTACACTTTTCACTAGTCAGCAAGAAAAAATAGACTTCTCTGCCAGTTGAGTATTTCATTACATATTTTATCTTGCAATTTCTTGCAAATGGAAAACATGGAAAGTGAGGTGATTTCTTCCCAAGAAGAGCTAGAAAAATATGATTATTTGATAGATTTACTCCACAAAGACAAAATCATTAGGAGTATTTTCAGTTCACTGCAGCTTCCTAGGGCTTCTCTACACAAGAAATCTTGTTCATATAGCACAAATAATTCTGATTAAATTTTGTTGCATTTCTATTAATCTGGTAGTAGTATATGGGAATTCACCTGAACTATGTACATATTTGTAATCCAGGGTTAAAATTAATATAAGCTTTGTGGTTTTATTTAATTATGCCTTTTATTATTATCTGTACTAGGTGTTTTTTTAGATGTGAAACCCTCTGGCTCCAAATTGAAAATTAATGTTTTCTTCTTTTCAAAATAGTATTTTAAATCCTTGTATGTTATATCTGGGCTGTTGCTGCAGCTGCCTAAGCTACAGTACTGCAAAATTTGCTAAGAATTATGGATAAGTGGTGATGTGGCAGTCCTTTATAGCAAAATGTTTCATACTTGTTAGTTATGTCAATTTCAAGAGGAGTTATTTGCCCTTGAAGAAGAATTCAAGGAAGGTTATTGGAAGTACTTTGAACATATTTGGCATTTAGTGATTTTGTTTGCTTCATCACTGCAAAGTAATTTGGCTCCAGCCAAAGTTAATTTTGCTATCTACACATAAGCCCTGAGTAAGCATCTCTGTGAACCAAAAATCTCAAAGAACTTCAAAAATAAAAAAAAAAAAAAAAAAAAAAAAAAAAAAAAAGGAAGATTCTCTGCTGTACTCAGGAGGAAGTGGTGTTTTTTGAAGCTAAAGGAGTTTGACTTTGTTCAGCCTGGAGAAGAGAAGGCTCTGGAGACACCACATTCCAGTCTTTAAGTATAAATGGGTGCTTATAAGAAATATGGGACTAAACTTCTTAGCAGGGCCTGTTGCAATAGGAAATGGGGTAATCTCTTTAAACTAAAAGAGTGTAAATGTAGACTAGATATAAAGATTAATTTACAATGAGGAGATCAAGGTACTGGAATAGATTGCTTGGAGAGGTGGTAGAGTCCTCATCCCTGGAATCATCCAAGTCAGGTTTGAGAAGATTCTGAGCAGCTTGATCGGGTCAAAGATGTCCTCCCTGCTCATTGCAAGGGGTGAACTAAATGACCAATTCATATGACTCTATGTATTTTCTTTTCTAGATAATGTACTCATTCTGCATCTAACCGAATTAGATATTAAAACCTAATATAACCTGTGCAGCTATTAGTTCATACTGTCTATGGAAAATTGTTAATATGGTATTTTTCAGATGTTTGCAGAAATTTTGCTTCAGCAGTGTTTGAGGACTTCACATTCTTTAGAATATACGTGTTTCTGCTTTCTGGAAAGATAGAATGACATTAGTGGAGAACCATGAAGTTTTTTGCTTTCTAGTTACCCATATCTGAACTTCCATGGACTGTGTCACAGCTCACTTCTTGTCCCTCCAAAAAGGAGGCAGTGTGGGTCAGGATTAGTGGTATGAGTTCAGTTCTCGCCCTAAAATTGAGCTGGGGTGGCTCCAGGAACTCGGGATAATTTTTGTAGATTTACACAGAGTGAAAACTCACCTTTTCTTTCTAGGTTCTCAGTAGTGTGTCATACTTACATTCTCATGCCCTTTGTTACCCTAAAATGGAATTTAACTGATTTGCAATATTCCGCTCTTTTAGTGACCAGTGAGGTTTCTGTTAAGATTAGATTTCTGTTAAGCTAAATAAATAAATAAGTAAAACTTGTATCTCTGCCTGGCTGAGGAACACAGACACAGAAAGTAATGGATGACTTGTCAGAATTCTTGTAGAATTCTGATAAATCATCCATTACTTTCTGTGTCTTACTATCAGAATTCTTGTAGAATTCTGATAAATCATCCATTACTTTCTGTGTCTTACTATCAGAATTCTTGTAGAATTCTGATACTGTGTTTAACATTAGATGGATCTTTGCTTTACATTTCCACTTCAACTATCTCTGCCCTACTTTCTATAGTACCAATTCCTTTTCCTTGTTTTTACTCTTTCTTTTTTTGTTCTGTGTCTCCCTGGTAATTAGATTCCTTTCCAAATATTACAAAGGGTTGTTACAATGGTTCAACTCAATATTCTTATTTAGTTTTAAATGAATGTAAAACAAAACATTATATAAATTTGGAAAGATCTCTCCAGTGTTTTATGAATGAACTCCATGTGCCTATACAGACAACTGAGAATTTTTAAATTACTTCAGTATACTCTTCTGTCAGATAAATATCCTTTGTGAGTTCCCTCATATGCTTTCACTCTATTTCCTTCATTGCCATTTTTTCTCCCTGCTCTGAGTTTCATTTTCACTTCTAACTACTACAAAAGAGAAGCTGCTGCTGTCAGCTCTCTTGTTTTTAATAGTAATACAACTCCTGCCTTTACTGCTGCTTTTTTGAAGCTGTGTTATGACCAATCATCCAAGGAATGAACCATCAGCAGAAAGCCAACTCGTGGCTATTGCACTCAGTAGGTACAAGAGTAGAACTTCTTACACTTGTAGGTACAAGAACCACTTTTAAGGGTTAATGTTCCCAACATTTTCAGATTCTGTTAACTTATGCATGTTAGCAACAATTTAATAATTATGGTTACAATAAGCTTCACACGTACATAAAGCAAAAACCTTTATATTTGTCAAAATAACTTTTTAAAAATAGAAAGATCGTTACAGTGATCTGCTTCTTTCAGATGTATTTTACTAGAAAATTGTTGCACATTTCTGATTTTTTTTTAATTAATCCACCTTCAGATTACACATTTTTTTACAAACACACCTGTTTTTACCAGGTGGTGGTGAGGTTACATCTGTTTTTTCTGGCAGATAATTAGTAGACATTTAATTACAGGAAAAATCTCAGACAAAGATGCTACTGATACACAAATGAATTTGAATCAGAAAGCATGTATAAGAAGACTATTTAAGTCAAAATCATAAAGATAATATAAAAGGATTGAAATTTGCATCTGTCTTTACCTAGTACATTAGCCAGTGAAGAACAAAAAACATCTGAGCCTTCTTCAACTTTTCATGTCAACATGCCTTAAAATGAAAAGAACACTGAAAATATCAATGCATTATTTTAATACCTTTTAACAGTTAGTGCAATTATATATATGCAAATATATATTAGACAAATAAAATAAATGTAGAGAATACAGGAAATAAGCTTGCTTATAGGCTAACCAATAGGCAGAATATGAGAATCATTACATTGCTAGGCATGTCACTTTAGTAAATCATACCATATTGTTAAAAAAATTTTACTATTTGATGCCTTTATTAGCAAGAATTTGATCAATGGTTTGTTGAAATTAACAAATACTAAGGACTTGTAGAGGCTTCCAAAAATATGTTTTCTGTTAAAAAAATGGGGAAAGAAATAGCATATCATAGAAGCTTATGTGTGATTTTTAGAAAATTACTATACATACATCTGTTTTAATACAAAGCAAAATGTATTTACATTCTCAATAATGACATTTTCCCTAATTATTTCAGTATGTATTCAAGAAATACATACATTCAAGAATGTTAACAGTAAATGGACTAAAATTGTCTGGAATTTTTGCAGTTACGTTATGTTTCAATTGTTGATAGAATGTGACAATTACATTTGTGCCAATAAAGATTAGCCATCATTTGAGAAGATTTATTTGTTGACTACAGAATGCATTCATAAAAATTCTATTCTATTTCTTAATTATTTTATTTGTTAGCATGATTAAATTTCATCAACATGTCAAAGCAGATTGTGATACTTAGCCACAAAGCAAAATAAATTGCTAGTGATCATAAAAACCTGATACAGTTGTAAAGTTTTACTTCATCATTTTCACTTTTAAGAGAGTCAGCATAATGCAGCTCACAATCCCTTCAAGGGTAGAGTGTTTAGCTTCTGCTATATATGGTAACCTATAACTTCTGACAATTTGATTTCAGATATCACAGCCCATGTTTATAGCATTCCATAAGGACAACAGCTCCCTTTTCATGAGTTGGGCTCATAAATTATTTCCTTTGATTTCAGAAGCTCTGTTCCCCAGATCTTCCCATATTCCCCTTACCTTTATGAAACTAAATAAAGACCATTCAGATGTTTCAGTTGTTGTCTGTCTCTTATTTCAGCTGGCATTTTCAAGTAGAGCATTTCACATTATCCTTCCTCTGTGTCAAAATATATTTTCTTTCTTGATAAAGCTTATCCCACATTTTAATGGGACTTCAAATCTGTCTTTTAGATAGGCAATCATTTAAGCTCAATGGCCATTTGCTTGTTGACATACTGATATACAAAAATAACAGCTAACAGTTTTCCGTGAGATTCTTTAGCCAGAACCCTTCACATAATCTCTATTAAGGTCAAGATGATTTACCCCTAATATCCAACAAGGGGTATATCCAACAATTTAACTCAGATATTTCCTGATCTCTGCCTCTTCCCAGAACCTGTCTGTGTTGCTTATGACTCGAGCTTTTCCTATGAAGGTAACTTCCATCATATGCACTAGGTAGTATATGCTCTTTCACATTGCCAGAACAAAATTCTGAGTCCTCATGCTCACTATAGAAAGATTTAAAGGACTGTCCTTTCAAAGGATTTCATACCACCTAGCAAATAATATGAAGAATGCAGTTAGTCACCTGTAAGTGTGACTTAAAAGTGCTCCCTAGACTGAAGTTCAAGCAGCAACTCTCACTGAAGTTTCAAGAAGTAATGCTGCCTTTGAGAGAGCTGTCCCAGATTTTTTACTTTACTGGTAATAATGAGAACATTCTTCCAAGTTTTTACTAGTGGGCAATGTGAATAGACAGACAGAGTCACTGGGAGAAGGGAAACAAGCTGTTCATCTGTAACTTCACTTTTTCAAGACATGTTATATACATGCACATATACATCCACTTCATTCTCTCTGAATCAAAGTGACTTACAGTTCTACTTACTGGTAGAAATTGGAAATGCCAGGAATGACATGTGCAGGGGGGGGAGAAGACTAGGAAACAAATAGTACAATATGTGCATATATCAGTTATATGATGGATAAAAAGCAGTGCAGGTGCAATATATTTTGAAAGATAATTATCAGACTATTGTAGAAGGAAATTGTAAAAGCCAAAGGCATGAAATTCAGTTAAATTAAAATAGCTTTGGAGTTAATTAGGTATTCAGAATACAAAATATGTCTAAGCATAAAAGACTTCAGTAGGTCATCAGGATTTGTGACAGACTGAAGACATGCAATATTGACTAGAAAGCTGCTCTCAAGGAGGGAGTTTACATTGTGAACTGTTTCTGCTAGGAACTATACAAAAGGAAATGATCAGGCAGTTGCAGGCCCTGTTGTCTCTCTCTGTCTCCTAAAAAATCATGTTTTTGCTTTTTTGTTTTGCCCTCCAAAATAAAGTTGATTATTTTGTTTTTACAAATTAATATGTTTTCTAAGTCCAAAGTATGCCCTCATTATTTTTACCTTTCTGAATAAAAATAACAACAATAACCTGTGGCCCCCTGCAGCAGCTCCAGGTCTGGGAGGTCCTACCCAGCAGCTGAAACCCAGCCCAGATCCCAGCCCTTCTGACCCACTCCAGGGCACTCCTGCTCATGGTTGATGGGCAGACTCACTCAAGACTCACACACCCAAACCCTCCACAGCTGAGGGTCCCCCAAATGCTAGCATGAGATTTCTACTTGTCTGATACCCATGCCAGCACCCAGGACCTCCTATTCATAGGCAGTAGTATAAAAAACAATACATGCAGTATTTTCAGCTTCTTGACCCAGTTAGTAAGTCTTTTTTACTTCAAACATAGTAAAATACAGTGAAAAAGCAGATAAACATTTTGACTATTTGTCTTAAAGGTGAGTAAAAATTTTAAACAGGAACTGTCTTACCTTTTATGAAAAGTAAATATAGTTAAATTCAAAGAGCAAATTCACCCAATAGCATTTGAAACTTTAGATGTCAGTCTTTTTTTTGTAGAAAAGCCATGTACTATCCATCACTTAAATACAAATATTTTGCTGTCATTTTTAAAATGTATAATATACTATTTAGTGGAAGTGAACTTCAGCATATTTTTTCATTCATATTTTTAAGAATTCAAGTAAAAGTATGTTTGATGTTTTGTAAATAATTTTTCTTCTCTTCAAGTCTGAAATACAAAATTAATTGGGAAAGGTGAATTTTTCATAATCTTTAAATCTATTTTAAGAGCTGTCCTCTTATAATTTTTGTTTTCTCTAACTTATTTGAAAAGCTGAATGAATGTGAATTTGTTTTTTTATTGTCATCTATGTTGCTTTAACGATACTGCTGGATATAGAGAGAAGTTCGGTTAATGTAAGATCTCTGTAAGATCGATGCCACTGCAGTGGTATTAAGTAAATTTTGTCTTTTAGTTATTTTCTTTTACTTTTAACTCTTATCAGCTAAATACAGAGATTTACAGTCTGATTTTTTTTTTCTCACAGTCACTCAAGAAGAGTCCTGTATACGGACAGAAGTGTCCCCCAGGTCACATAGGCATCATGTCTGAAGATGATGTTCCAGTAGTGTGACATAGTTCTTTGAGGTCCTACACTTTCAGAAGTGTGACTATCTCCATTTTTGTTTTCAAAGCTGGTGAAAGAAATTTTGGAGAGCAGTTTCTTCACTTGTATCTTGTGGAGGGCAGACCAACAGTTCGATTAGGCTGTGGAAACTCCCAGAACATTCTGACTGTGTCCCTGAACCAGTCTGTCAGCAAGGGTATGCTCGTCCCTATCACAATAAGGTAAGAACTTACCACTGGGTTACACTAAAAGAGTTTTATTTTAGTTATCAATATTGAATAATAAAATGTAATTTCATTTTTTTTTTGACAATAAAAAGGCAAGTAAAATTGGAAAGCAAATTTGGAAAACTTTTTCATAAAGTTGAAAATATAATTCAATTTCAATTCTCCTTGATTGAAAACACATTTTAGTTCACACAGATTACTTCAGTCCTTTGGAGAGCTTATGAATCATTCAAAGTCTTCAAAGACCAGATACGTTTACAGATACACATTAAGTCTGTTTGAGAACTGAAACAGCTTAAACATAATTTTTGAAATTACAAATGGGGGTCTCATATTTTATGCTTATTAGTTAACACATTGAATAAATTAGATTTGTCATCACATTTTAGAGCTAAATATAAGACTAATCTATTGTTTAAGATAAATTAAAAATGGGCATGCTAACAACATCTTACATCACAGGGTGGACTTGGTGATTTTAAAAGCCTTATCCAAACAACTATGATTCTAAAAGTTGTCATATCTACATTTTCCACTGTATTATCAGGGTTATACAAGAGTGGCTAATCACTACTGTCATTTTTCATCTTGTACAAATGACAGTGTTCAAAACGGTTCATTTATCATTTTGAGATGGGTATTGGTATCATGCTTTGGTAATGAATTAACACTTTTCCAGTCATGGAATTTCATATGTGCAAGCTAGGTAAGAAGGAAAACAGAAATAATGTAGGGTTTTTCATTATATTTATATTATTAAGGTTAAATAATGGTAAAGTATTCAATCTTTACTTCAGAAATGTTTAGAAATAATTCTGATCCATATAAAATATCAAATTATTGTGATTAAGATAATGTTTTAATTTTTTACATAGTTTAAGAATTAGAGATAGTTGCTGCACCTGAACTGCAAACACTTGTGGTGTGAGGGAATGTAATGCACAAATTACTAAAGTAAAGGAAGCCTTAGCTAGGACTATTTTTGCTGTTAGAGGATAGTATGTGAAGGAGACTGCTGCAAAAGTTACCATGAAACATGCATGTTAGACTTCTCAAAGTTTCCTTTTACTACCAAAAAGGAAAATCAAAACAAAATCTGAACATTTTTGTGTTTTTCTTCTGAGCTGTTTCTCTGTGATGTAAATGTTGATAAATTCTGAAGTGACAGAGGTTTGTTGATCTCATTTTATAGAGTAGATTGATATGGGGAGAAGAGAATGTTCGGCGCATTTTGTTAGATTGTGTGCTTAACTCATAAGCTTTACCACTTCTTTTAGAAACAGACTTGTTAAAATTTAAATCCTCTTTTCAATATATGGAAGGCTAATAGGAGCTGCCATTTAAGAAATTGTTTAATTTCTATCTTTTATTTCTTTTCAGCTACAGGTCTCTACATTACTTTTTTTCTACATTTAAAACAGGGATGATTTCCTTTTATGCTTAGTATTAACATCTAGTATTAATGCAGCAAAGTCACATAGCATACGTCAAAATCTTATTAGCTGGCAGTGTATTTATTTTTGGATTTTTGTACAGATTGTAAAAGCATATAAAATTTATGAAGAAAATTATATCACTTCCCCTCCTTTAGATCTATCTATTTATCTAATAGATTAGATAAAGAGTTTTTTTCTCTCTGAAAATACTCANTGTAAAAGCATATAAAATTTATGAAGAAAATTATATCACTTCCCCTCCTTTAGATCTATCAGATAAAGAGGTTTTTTTTTCTCTCTGAAAATACTCGATAGAGTTACACAGCTCAATAGTAATAAACTATTCTAAGTTCGTTTTTTAATCCCAGAGACTTCTCTTGTTTGAGACATTGGTCAGATAATTGTCTGCACTGCAGACAATTATGATATATCACAGCTGTGATAGCATTGTCTTTGCTTCATACATTTAATACATTTGCTTCATACATTTAAGCTTCATACATAAGCATTACAATGCTGTACAAATTTCAAAGCCTAATAATATCTTAGCAACAAATGCAGCTAAATGGCAATTTAAAAATTGATTCTAGGTATAGAGCTCAAGTTTACACTGAAAAATTTATTTCCATCTTTTTCTACCTTAATATTAACACCTCTGTATTAATGGCCTCATTCTTCTTGTTGTTACACTTTAAAATAACGTCACTTCAATTTATACATTTCCTTTAGTTACTAGAATTTTATACTGCTATCTTTGAAACAGTGGCATACTAAATGACTTGCAAGGTGTGATTGTAGACTGTGACTAGCAGGGATTTACATGAATTTGAGTTTATGGGCTTGGCCTTCAAAATGACTTGTGATTATTCTTGTGAGTCCTTCTAAAATGGAGAGCAGTATATCCTTCACCAAGCAGCAATAAAATTGTAATCCTTCAGCAACCATCCTTAACCTCTGTCAAAGGATAAAGCAAACTTGACAAGGCAGTTGTAGCCTCCCAAGCTCTTGTATTATAGGATATAAAATATGAATCCATGACAAACTGTTGAGTTGTGTTCTCAGAGGCTGTTAGAGGTAGATAATTCTATCTGTACGCCTTACCTGCAAAATCATGTGGGTTTTTTTTTCCCTATAATGCAGGAAAATAGTAGAAGAGTAGAACAAATGACCATTTTTTGTTACTGTTTCAAAGCTCTCCAACAGGGGAACAACACATTTGCTACATTTGACTTTGAATTAGTTTGGAAGATCATATTTGACAGTTATTCTGGTTTTGGATGCAACTATGACTGCAGTGGTTAAACACAACAACTAACACATCCAATAACATCTATAGAAACAGGCTTTCTCCTTTATGAACTTATTCTTTTTAATCCACATGTGCAAGAAATGAATACATTCCCATAGTTTAGAGCTATTGCTTTCTTTTAACTGTATGATTAGTTTCCTTAGATATGGCCATTTTCTCAAACCTGATGAAGATTAAATGAGTTTTAAATGTTCAGTCATTGTCTTTATGACACTTGTGAAACGTCAGCTTTATAGAAGAAACTCAATAAAGCTCTGATTGCTTACTTTTTTTGCCTTGCCTAAAGAAAATAGAAACCTGTTTTAATGCAGTTTCATTTGTGTTTCTATTTCTGTTTATGTTAGGATTATTTGATTACTGGTTTGAAAATGTGCATTCATTTGAGTATAATTTTTTGTGATTTCATAATTGAGATTGTATTGGGTTTTTTCAGCTAAGGCTTTGAGCACATACTTGAAATGTAGTTTGGATTAGTTTTATGGATTTGTTCTTTAAAGTTATTCAAAGAACATTAATCCAAACACATCTCATTCCATGAGTAGGTTCTGAAATGCATTTTCCTGATGTAAAATTTGCTCTACTTTGTGGTTAAAGTGATATTACTGTCATGGGGGCAAATGATGTTTCTTCAATTCAGTGGTTGAAGGAAGGTAAGGTAAATTTAACAAAGAGATTGAAATAATCAGGTCATTAGGATTTTGATTTTTCTAAATAGTAAGGTGGATTTTCACTTTTAGAAGATGAGTACTGATATTTTTTAGACATCTTAGATTTTTGCCTCTAAATTATATTTTTGTCTGTTCTTCACATTGACATGATATAGTGGGTCCTACTCTGTTTAGGAGATTCCAAGCAAGCATTAATTAAAATCTTCCCTGTGTGTGACAGCATCACTTTCAATCTCATTTACCTGCAGAATTTTCAGAATTTTTCTGTGGAACTTAGTGAACATAGTGCCCATCCCCACAGAGCTGTATCATGGTATTATTTACATTTACATTTCATGTATCTTCCAAGTGAACATATTGAAAGCAGTTGTTTCCAGTTTTCTGTCACACTTTAATCAGTAGTATGGATGTGAGCATTTACTCGTGGCTGAGAAGGGCACCTTTAGCTGTCCTTAAAAGGGTTTATTTGTTAAATACATTATCCAGTTAATTTGGCCAACTCTCACCTAGACCATGCAGTGGTACAGAAGCTGCTGAAGTTTATTATTTGGTCTTCCAGCTTCAAAAGCAGATGGCACATTCTGAACTGTGAAAGTCCTCAGCATGTTTTTGTACCTCCACATGGAAACTTTGGCAAGGTGTAACATATTAAGTGCTAATTACATGATTGTATTATCAGTGTCCATGATTTTACCTACACTTCTACTTCCTCCCTTTCCACAGAAGAAGAAAATCACTGCTTGAACTATTCTACAAAGTTTTTTCATGCATGTGCATTCTGAAAATGTATTTCTAAACTAATATGTAAATCACCATCCATACAAGATGTTGTGTCATTTTCAGTCATGGTGTTTGCCTATTTCATTTCATTATTTCAGAGATATATAGCTTTTCATATTAGTACATATTTTTATTATTGTTTACAGGTGTTTGGTATCCTGCATAGTGTGAAAGTATTACTTAAAATTACATTAAATCATTAAATTTAATTAAAATTACATTAAAATTACATTAAAGTACACAAAAAAAAAAAAAACAAACCAAAAAAACCCCAAAAAATAATTATCTGATGTCTTGCTATTGCTTCCAGCATTACCAGTTACCTAGAAATATTTTTTTATGATTTGGAAACATCTGAGCAGCAGGTTTTGTATCTCAGCAAGTACATAGTGTAGCCTCGGTTTCATGCATGCCATACAGATTTGCAACATAATCAATTATGTGATGAATGAAAAATGGAAAGGTGATTTGGTAAATGACAACTACATACAATATCGCTGTCATCACACCTCATCTTTTCAAAATTATTTGAAGATTAATGGTGAAAGCAGTCTGGGATAAATTATAGAATTTTTATTTTATTATATGAATTTATAAAATTGTTAAGGAAAACACATTTAGATGAGGTTTTAAGAAGGAATATTTTACATACTCTATATATTAATTTTGAATTTTAAGTCAGCATGTAGATGAATTATACCCATGTGGTGTTGTATAGAACTGGAAATGCTGTAAGGTATTATTTGTACTTAATTTTGAAGAAAATTTGTGATTACTTCTAGATGGACATATTTACTACTGACACGAATTTATGTTTACTGCATTTTCTATAGCAACTGAAAATTTCATAAAATCATCGTATTTGCCACATGAGGTAGGAATGGTTTTGCCCTGTACACCTATGTGTTGCTTGTTCTCTGAAAGCCTTAATCCCTGTTTCATTAAGCAAGCTGTTACAGTTTTACACAAATAATCACTACATCTATTCAGTCTTAAAAATAGTCCCATAAGAGATGCATTAAATCAAGCTAATGAATACAAATTCTTGTATAAGCAATTAAAATTTAAAACAAAAATTGGGAACATTGGAATCAGCTGGTTAAATCATTCCATGTAGCATGTTATCTGGAATAACTCAAATAAGAAAATGGGTTCTCATAAAGAATATAGAAAAGGTTACCTTTTGTGTTTGTTTCAATTTCAGTTTTTGTGTAGGAACAGAACATTCAGTGTGTTTAGAAACATAAGCCACTTTCTGAAACTTTTTTTTCCTTCATTCATCAGCAGTATGCAATATTTCATCAGTGATCTGTCAAAGCCAACAAACCAACTGCTATGGCTGTTCAAGCTCATTAGCTACTGACTTGAAGAACAGATGTTTGAATTCCAGTACCCTTCATGCTCTGGGTTTACACTAGATTTTCTTACATTAACTGCCCTTACAGGAATGACCCAAGAACACAGAAGGACAAAATCAAGTGATTTTTTAGGCTGGAAAGGCCCTCTGGAGGTCCTTCCAAGGATTCCTGCTCAAGCCAGCTGTCCTGGTCTCAGTGGGGGTAGAGTTTTCTTCTCAGTACCTGGTATAGTGCTGTGTTTTGTTTTCAGTATGGGGGTAAGGCTGATAACCCATTAATGCTACAGTTGTTGCTAAATCATGTTTATAATAACTCAAGGGCTTGTTTTTGTGTCTCATACTCTGTCTGTAAGGAGGTACACAAAAAAATCATTAACTGGTTTTGCATGGTTCATTGCAAAGAGGCTCACCACAGACCAGTTCACAGTATATGATGTCATAATATTTTCATCTTCCAATTCATAGTTGTCATTGTAGATTTGTCTCAGATGAAAAGGCTATGTCACAAAATAAGTGATATCTGCTGTGTTTTCTCATGGACAAATTACAATATTGCATTAAATGTCATTTGAGTTCCTACTAGGATGTACATTCCACAAGCTAAAACTACTGACCAAAATCAATGCTTTAAAGAAGCTTTGAGGTAGGTTCCTAGCAAGAAGATTCTCTTGCTAGGTGTGAGTTTTCTTCAGTCTTTTTCAAAGCTGTTCATATCTATATAGATGTCAGAGTATGAACTGTATTAGCAGTTCAATAATACAGAGTAACATCAGGCATCCAGAGCTCCATATTGAACTGGGCTCTCAGTCACAGCTGGAGTGCTATGACCTACCTGGAACCATAGAAGTAATAAGGAAAAACAATAAATATTTACCATATTTCAAAAATAAAGCTTTGAAAAAATATGAGGCCATTTATTATTTACATTATTTAAGAAAAATTCTGATGAGTCATATTTACTCCATCTAACCTCACCCACTTTCAAGTAAGGTACTAATCTAAAGGAGTTTGTCTGTATAAGTACATGGATTTATGGCAAAATTTAAAAATTAATGCAGTACTCAGACATTTATTGCTCACTAGCAATTTTTGACACTCAGCTGAAAACTGACAGTTTGTCTTTAGGTTACTTCCCTGAGTGGTCAGTATTAAATGGTAAACAAGATGAAAAAGTAGAAAAAATTGTTTGCAAAATACTCTTTACTTGTTTCTCACAAATTTTTATCCCATTGATAACCCCTTTTTTCTTTCACAATTACTGCAGCTTCAAACCTACTTAAAACTAAAGATTTTGTTGTTGTGTTAATGATAAAAGAAATATTTTTTTAAATGTCTCTAGTATCACAGAAAATAATACTGGAAAGTATTATTTGGAAAGACCTGTTAGCAGGGCACACCTTCCAATCTCCTGTTGATCATGGAATTTTAAAAATTAAATTTTGTTGGTAATCTTATGTATTTAAATTTTAGGCCAACTCAGGCATTCTGTTAAATCAAATTCTGTCTGGGGGGAAATGCTGACTTTAGCTCAAAAAGATGCTCGAATCATGAACTTGAAATTGACTTAGTAAATTCCTGTTTACACTTCCATGTCCAGAAAAAAAATAAGAGAGCATCATTTAATCTCTGTTCCTGAAGGTATCTACCACTTTTTAATTGATGGAATAAGAGATGCTATAGATGACTGTACTTCCTGTAGGAAAAAGAATAGCTGTTATTTTTAGCCATATTTAAGAATATATTTTAAGAATGTAACATATTTCATTTGAATTACCAGTGTTGCTAAAGGATATCTGTATTTATTAGTGAGTTCAACTTGGCATAATAAAGCGAAATCAAGCAACACAGAAAAAATGCACTAACCTTCTCAGTATTTTATTTTGGATTGTGTTTACCATTGTAGGATGAATTAATTCATCCTAAAAGATGCTGATAGGCATAACTGGCTCACAGCCATTCAGAATAATCAATCATTCCCCACAAAGACTTGAACATTTAACTTTCCATTAATTTTTAAGAAATACAAAAAATGTTTTATGATGGAGAGCAAAAAAAATTCATAGATCTGAAGAAAATTCTGTCATGGCAGTGTTCATTTTTACATTAGTCCAACTTTATATTTTATATACTGACTGTCCCATTGAGAGTGCTTGTATAGACTAGTGGTAGAATGGAAAGGTTTTCTCAATCTTTCCTGTGTTTAAGGTGCATTCCTGCCCAACTATTGTATTGTTCTACCACCATTCTCCCTCTCTAATGTAAAGGACCAGACCTGAAAATAATAATGCAGGTTGATGTTATCGGGTTGGAGCAATGTTTTTATTATATCCGCTTTTTCCTAGGATAAGTCAAACACTTCAGTAATACCCTTCATATTCATACTCTGAATTTCATTGATTCCAGTTATTGATTTTTAAAAAGTCCACTTGAACCAAGTGTTTCAAGACAGTATATTTACTTTGTATTTTTTCCTACAGAAATGGTAAAATGCAAAGGACTAATGAGGAATGCTTAAAAACCTTGTCATATCAATTTTAACATTTTTAAACAGAATCAGATGTTTAATGACCATGGTAATCTCCAATGTGTGTTTAGTATTTCATTGTTAAGCATATTACAGATATGTTGGTAATTAGATATGTTAATAGATTGTTAGGTTTTCATGGTACAACATTCAAAAGCATGACTAAAGTATTGTATAATTCAGAAAATTCTAAAACCTTCCTGTTTATCAGACCCTCTTATCAAACATGAAAAAATAATAGCTAGTGTAATTTTCAGAATAACCATAAAATTTCATTTTCCAAAGGAAGTTGTAAGACTAATAATCACATTAAGGAAACAGTTTCAATGTGCTGTTGACAATTGCAGTAATTATTTATTACTTTCTTAGTGAGTGATGCTGTTAACAGCAGTTATTTCTCTATGAGATTTTACTGAATCTCTATGCCATAATTTATCAGGCCTTCTAAATATAATGAGTTTTGAATTCACCAGAATTAAAGTATACATTATAAAGCATAATGAATGCACATTTCTTTATCTTCTACTTTTAGGTTTGGCTATGTGTTATAATTTTAAAATTCCATTATTCAAAGAATCTCTGGGCTTCTTCAAGAAAAATAGGAAGAATAAAGTTCTAATAGTCTGTATTACCCAACTTCCATTTTCTGGATACATCTGCTTTGAAAATTATATTATTTGCCTTTCAGCAGTGTTGCAGATAAAGCATATGTAAGAGATTTTTTATTATATCATGGAAATTCTAAGCTGCATTTAACCTAAATTTCCAAAATTTGCTAAGTTCTTTAGAACCCTCACTTTCTGTATTAGAGGAGACACTGCTTTAATGGTGCAGACTTGTACACAGTCCTGTTTTTCCTGTGTGCTGAATAAGCACTGTATTCCAGGTACTGCTGGTGTGATTGCTCACTCACTGTGGTTTCTCTACATGGACAGTGATCTCATAGGATTCACTCTTCCATCTTCTTGTGTCTGAGTCAGGCTGAGTGAAAAAGCAAAGATTTCAAAATATTTGGCTACTCCCACTGTTCCAGGGAGGAAGTGGGATGTGTGGCCCTTCTGATCTGCTTGGAAGGAATAACAGTTATTTCACATACATGCCAGTATGAAGGGATTTCAGTACTGCTGAAGGGACACTAGGCATTATGCATGAAACAGTGCAGATATCATTGACATGAAGGGAAAAAAGATGTCACTGGATTACAGAAGGAATAATAAAATAATAAAATTCAAGATAATATGATGTAATGTATCAATATTTTTATCAATTCATTTTTTTCTTTTTATTTCTAATATATATACATTCTCTAAAATTCATCATCTGTGTCTGATCACCCAATGATTTACACAGAGGATTTTTCAGACAGCAGTTTACTTTCTGTTGGTTTGGCACAGCACATGGAACTATAGCATTAGATTATAGAGCCAAATATCTTATGAAGGTGCCGTGTTGCCTTCTTCCTAAGTGAGATGGTGGTTTACACTGCTGTATTTGAGAGTTCTGAAGAGCTAAACAAACAAATAAAACTGTGAAGAGCAATGAGTTTTTTAATTCTCTTCCTCAAATCTGTTCTTCTGTATGTGGAAGATCAATACAGAAATAAAATTGGTTCAGTGTGCTTATAGCAATTGGCAATTCTCTTCAGGTTTGCCTTAGCTGAGAGCAATAGGAAGTCCTATTTGCTCTGCAGGTATTGAAAATCAGTAGAAAATAAAAACCAGCAGTCAGCCAGCCTTTGTATGAATGTCCAAAAAAGCAGTGGTAGAGGGAAGGGCAAGAACATGTATCTATCTCTCAACAAGCCAGTTTTGCTCTCTCTGACTCATCTCATGAGCATCAATAACCACAGAGGAGTCAGAAGGCAGAGCTCCACTAACAGTGAAGCAGGCAGAGAAGTCCTGCAGTCCAGGCTGCTGTGGGATTATGCAGAATTTTCTCCTGTTTGCTGAGAAGAGGGCAGTTCTTCTTGGCCCAGGTGACCAGCTCCTAGCTCAGCAGCAAATTTTCAGCATGCTTTCAAAAGGTTTGGCTAATCTTAGTTTGTTGCTTAGTTCACACAGCTCTAAAGTGGGAATACTATTTACCTATCTCCAAAACATATTCAAAAGACTAAATTTTCTGAGGCAAAGAATTTTTAAAATGTGACATTGAGCTTCTGGTGCATGATCTGTATTTTGCACTATACTCAGTTCATCTCTGTGACCAGAAATTTTCACAGGACGTCAGATGTACTGGGGATCTTTGTTTCATATAGTTTATTGGATAACCTTTTTCATGTGGGCTGAGGGAAAGAAGAAACAGAGATAGTTATTAATTAATTTTAGTGGCTATAATCTTATTTTTTCTAAATTCTTGCTTTCTAAATAAATTTCAGGTAGATGTTTAATACATAGTTTTCAGATATGCAGAGAAGAAAGAACAAAACAGGACATCAGACAGCTGTTTGTTTAAAGACTATCCAGTTTAGGTCTAGTTCTGAATACCAGCACTAAGAAAATTTGGTGCAGCAAATTGAGTCACTTGATTAGAGAGACTATTCAGTAAAATTCACACATACATTTATTAAATAGTCCTCCTTGATAGTCGTGAAAGAGAGAGAGGAAAAAAGAGAGAGAGGTCAACTTCATCTTTCTGAGAGAGAGAGAGAGAAACATCCACTGCATCTTCCTGAAAATCTGCAAGAAACTCATTTTTGGAACCCATCATAGGAAGGAAGGTATTTCTCTTCCTTTATCTGAAGTACACCAATTTCGGAAGGAATTTATATTTTGGTATCAATAATTCAGGTGGGAGCAGTTATTTTATTTATCTCTCCACCACTTTGATTGTCACTACCATTAGCTTGTTCTTTGAAGTATACATTAACCTGTTTTTTCTTAGACTGTAAATTGCTTGGGAAACTTTTTTCTCTGCTTGCTCACCATTGTGTACCACTTGCCTTCTGTCCCATGCTCTTTAGCTTTGTTGATCTATTTTCTATGGAGTTAGTGATGCTGCTGTTCCATCTGTGATCAGCTTCATCCAAAGATGCTTTGTCATTTTGTGACCATTACTTGATTACTTAATATTTTAGCAAAGTGCTACAAAGGTTATAGAAAGGAGATGTACAGAGTGTAGGTGCCCAGGCACTGGCAGGTGGGTATTTCCTGGAGGAACTGGGACCCACAGAGATCTCACACTGCACGAGGGGGAAGGTGTGAGAGGCAAGGAGCAGCAGAGAGGAACTCTCATAACAGAGCCGTATACCTCATCCTCCTTCTGCACTGTTTGTCTGGGGGAAATACAGAAGTTGGGAATGGAGCAAAGTTGAGCCTGGAAAAAAGGGGGTTAGGGAGCAAGAGGTTAATTTTTCTATTTTTTTCTTACCATCCAAATCTATTTAATTGCCAATAAATTAAATAAATTTTCCCCATGTGAGTCCTGTGATGATAATTGGTAAGTGATCTCCCTGTCTTTATCTCAGCCCAGGAGTTTCATCATCGTGCTTCCCTATACTCACTGTCATGTTGGGAGGGAGGGGAGAGAGAGCAGCTGGGTGAGCAGCTGGCAGCTGATTGAGGTCAACTCACCACAGAAGGAACAGGGAAGTGATACTGAACATGATTTTCCTGCATTCCTTCCATGTGTGGTTGTGCAGGCAAAATTTTGTAACAGATATGTGACCTCTTCTGTTTATTTGAATTACAAGTAGGGCTGCCTTGTGTTGGATAAGGCTGTATTCTGTTGCTCAACACAACGTAAATATGAGTATATTGGAGAATTCTTGTAGTCACATGATAAGTGTTAGCATACAGTGAACATAGAAAAGTAATTATTGTCTCACACTCCTGGTGCTATGGCCTTTCCAGAGGTGTGAAAAACATCTGCTGCATTAGAGAGTATTTCCAGATAAAGTAACTGTTTCAACAGTTTGTAAACAGGTTTTCTGTGCTTTGATATAAAATAGCAAAACATTATGTAATGCCAAATCTGCTTTTGAGCTCACACTTCAAATGAACTGTATTAAACAGACATGTAACTGTTGGAGGTGTAGAGTGCATTAAAAAAATATATTATTCTGGTTGTGGACTGCCTTTTCTGGAGGCTTTGCTCAAATGCAGTATCACATGTTGGCTGTACATTTCCCTGTTTGGGGAAATGGTATTTATATGGCACCAGCTCACATCTGTGCCTTGGGATATGTGTCTCTGTGGTTTTTCTTCTGCAGCTTCATGCAATTTGCAGTTCTGCTCTGCTGTTTGTAGCAATGGTGGATGTGACTTCCTACTGCACTGAGGGGTTTTAGTGAGAACACCAGGAGTTAGGGATCTATACATTGTCACAGAAATTGTTTTATCCCCCCTAGGGTTCATATTGTCTTGTCAGAGCTGCCAGCACCTAGTAGACCAATAGTAATGAAAGATGTGAATGTGAGAGCTACAGTGTAGCCTGCTGTGTTGCTGCTAAATTACTCAGCAGCCGTTCAAAACACCTTCAGAAAATACATTTTCTCTTGATTTGAATACATTTTATGTAAATCTGACATGTGGTTTGGCCCCTGGGTTTTGTTCCCAACACTGTCAGAAACAATCTTCTGCAACCTCTTTTGTTCATCCATCTGGAAAATAACAGGATTATGCTTGCCTGCCTTCTGGGGCAGGTATAAGTTTTGCTCAACAACAAATGTTGTGAAAAGCACAAAACTAAACACCAATCTGTGCCTGACATAAACCAAGGTATGTTCTGACCAATTTTTTCTTTGGCTGAAGAGTACCCATCCTCAACCAGCCAAAGAGGAAGGTATTGATTATTAAGACTGAGTTTTTCCTTCACTTTTAACAGAAGAGAAGAACCCATTGATTTGTTTTAATGGATTTATTCCAATCAAATACTTAAACCTGTAATCTTTCAAGATTGCTTAATATATTTCATGAAGGTAATGAATCTGGCACTTTTATCTTACTGCTTTCTTAATGACATTTCTTCAGTTCTTACGTGGAGAAGCAGGTACTCAAGCAGTTTTACTGGAAATTTAAGGTGGGGATGTGTGAGAAAAAAAAAGGCTCAAATTAACACATAAGTGGAGTTTGCTGATTGCTTGATGCAGACAATAATCTCAGCAGCAGCCTATGCCAAATGTATATCTGTGTTTTTCAATTTTAGAACTCAGTTTGGTGATGCACTGAGGTTGATGTGGTATTGTTGGTCTTGCTAAGTACTCAGTCTCCACTCCAGGGGCTATGAATGCTTTCTAAAGCCCATATAATTACATCTGTTTCCTTTTAAACACTTTAACCTTCACATTTGAGCCGGAAACTTTTTAGGGTTATTTTTGGGGGTTTTGTTTCTTTCTTTTCTGTTTTTTCCAGAACAAAACCCTCATATTTAATAATTGTGAAATTCTCTATTTAATAATAAAGAAGCACTCTCAGTATGCCCATTTCCTTTGTCTCAAATAAAAATTTCAAAGCATGTCAGAATGCTAAAAAGTAATCCTATAATATTAAGGTATTCACACCTTCCAATACAAGAACATTCATTTATCTTGAATAGTAAATGGTCTTCAATTATTGCATATATTGCATTTTACATAAGGTATTTTCAGACAATATACATCTGTGATGTTTTATTTTCTTGTGAATTTTACACTGGTCAGCATCTTACAGTAAGCTTTTGGAATTATTATCTCTTATTAAAGTCTTCTTTGTTCAGGAAGATAATGTCAGTCTTACTAAGCAGGCAATTAAACAGAAGAGTGATTAACTTGGTTTGATTAGTTTTGAACTGCTGTAGAAATTCTGCTGATCTGATGAAAAAATTATCTTTGAGGGATTTGGTCATTTTGTTTTCAGTCAGGTCAGATCACTAGTTACACTCCCTGAGCAGTTTCTTCAGTTGGACACCATTCTTTTTGGTAGCAACACAGTCTCATATTAACTAAAACTGCCCCTTATTAACAGTAGATTAAATATGAATTATTTTACCACTCAAGCAACAATGGCAGTTGGATCCAAAGGAGAGACATGGATCTTGGAAATTCCTCTCATTCTTACTCTGAGGAGTTAATGCGTAGACAAATATTCAATGTATCCAACGCTGTAAGAATTAGTTCATACCATTGCTTTGTGATTTAAAGTAATTAAGTGATTTTTCCATAAAATTTTTTTTATAGCTTAGCATGTTTTTTGACAGGTTGGCAGCAAGGTTGTGAGATTTTTTTGGTAGCTTTTATCTCCTTGGTCATGTAGTATTATAGTAGTGAATGCTGAACATGTATTTTTGCTCTCACTTGGAATTCTTGCCATGATATTTTGTGTTTCTTCCTTTTGTACTTTTTCTTTTTAAATTACTAAAAATCTGCTGCAATTTTTCTCAGTTATGAGCAGAAGACAGTTAAGTACACCAAAGGTTGAGTACTGAGTACAGACAACCAAAGGGCCAAAATATTTACAGCTGTATTGAGTGGGAAATGAAGCAGCGCAGAATTGTTCAGTTTAAATTCAAGATGAGCTGCAAGAAGCTAGTATATTTCTCATCTCACCTTACACAAGTTCTTGAACTAAACACGAAATAACATTTTGTGACCTGCAACTTTCACAGCATAGTACTGCTGCATCTTCAAATGATGAAATAAATTACATTGCCTAATAAGTGGGAAAACTTTATGTATATTTTCTATACTTTTAAACTACCATTACACACCTTTAAACAAAAAGTAGACAAAAATTCAAATATTTTGTTCTTCCAAACTGCATTTTGAGTTGTTGAAATATTTTACATGTCAGTAGCTGAGAGTATCCCTGCTCATTTTAATCCCAGATAGCTGAGGGTGGTTTTCTACGGGCTCCAAAGAACGTCTCCTATAAAAATATTGTGTTTTAAATCATTATCATGAATAGAAGATTCCAAAATGTTGGTTGATCAAAGATGAGAATTAAAAACTTTGCTTAATAAGCTTTTTCCTCTTTCCTTTTCAGTTTTCCCTCTAGAAATAATAATGCTGTCTTTTTATGTCAGTGCAGTTTGTATCTGATTCAAGCCAAATAAAGTCTGTTTCTTCCCTACCTGCCCAAGCTGCACCAATATTCAGCAGTGACAATAGAGGACAAACACAGAACTTCCTTTGCTCCCTCAACCCTTCCTGAATAAGAAAGGATGATAAAAGAAAGACAGGGAAAATAAAAAAATAGGTACTTGTGAAGTAGATTTTCCATAACTGATTCCCCACACAATTTATTCTGTTTATCTAATTATGTGCAGCACATATTACAGTTGAATTATCAGCAGGTATTCTGCTTTTCATATGTCAGGCACAGGTGTATGGGGTTTTTTTTTTTTCCTTCCTGACCAACAGTAGCCTATTTTGGCTGGGGTTTTTGTTTGCATGCTTGTTTGGCTTGGTTGGTTTTGGTTTTGGTTTTTGGGTTTTTTAAATTTGAAAAAGCAGTGCAATAGTTGTTTAATGAAAACAGTGGTAGAATTAGCTGACCTAATCCCGCTCACCCTATCTTCCTGCCAGCTGTCTTCCTCTGGCACACAGATGAGAGCCAGATGCATAGCAGGCAAAGTTTTCCAGGTTCATCATTAAGCAAAGCACTTAATATTGACTGAAAACAGGCAAATATTCTACTGATGCAATTTAATAAGTGCAATGGGTATGTTCTTTAAAATCAATTTCTGTTTAGATTAATTCATCCTAATTTCTAGCAACTTAACATAAGATCAATAAAAGCATGTCAGTCACAGAACTTGCACTCATTACCTTACATATCTGGCATTCTTCGGAGAACATCTTGGGCAAGTCTGTTCATCTCCTTCAGCTCTTTCCCTGTGATACAAAATTTACAGAGATCTTTTTATTATAAAATTCATTATTGATCACAGGGTTCTGAGGCACATAGATGAAGACTAAAATAATTTCTAAAAAAAACTCATGTTGGATAGGTAAAGCTATTTCCTAAAGTGCACTGCCACTGAGATAGAGCATTCCTTTCAAGGCTCTCCTAACACCCTCATATCAAGATCAGCTAAGTGGGTAGAAAATTTTTTTGGTGAGCATTGCATTGTCTATCTGGCAGTCAGTTACCCATGGCATCCCTTAGTGCTCAGTGTGAGCCAGAGAAAGAATGAAATTTTTCACTGGGTCCTTCAGAGGAAAAGAATCTCCCAGCATGACCTCCTAGTGTTTGCCTCAGAGGCATGTCTGAACTATATACCCATGAATGCTCTTCTGACCACATTGGAAATGTTTTTGCTATGCACAATTATCTTAAATTTTTTCATTTTTCCATTTCTATTTAAATTTGACAACTTTCTTCTCCAAACCTTGCAACTATCTGATATATAGGCTGGGATATGTTGATATATTTATTTTGATCATTTTTTAATAAGCTTGGCTTGTTCTTGTGATTTTGGTGTTTGAAGCTTTAAAGAGAGATTTGAAATGAAAGACAACTCTTTTTATTTCATTCTAATGGAAGACTTCTTGTTTTACAACCTATTTGATGGATCTCAACTACTGGTCAGTATTGAATGCTCTGAACCAAAAGACATCTATGATGTGATCCTGTTGCCATCCATTTTTCTAGAGTCCAATACTCTTTTACCTATTGCAGTAAAAAACAAACACACAAACAAACCCCCTAAAATAACCTTTGGTAAAGGAATGCTGTGAAGGGACCAGCTATAATCATGAATACAAACATACAGAAGACAGCCAAGAGGCCAGAACCTGGAATGTGGGAAGTTCCACCTGACATGGGGAGGAGCTTCTTTGCTGCAAGAATTGGATTGCTGAGCAGTAGAACAGAGTGCCCAGGAAGACTGTGGGCATTGTCTCCTTCTGTGGAGATACTCAAAAGGTGTTCAGATGCAAACCCAAGAAACATGCTCTAGGGGACCCTGCTGCAGCAGGAAGGTTGGAACAGATGACCTCCAGTGGCTCCTTCTAACCCAGCCCATTCAGCGACTCCGTGGGAAGTGTAAAAATCAGTGTGTAACTTTGGCTTTATGGTGGCCCATAATGGAAGAGTGTCTGCTTTTAACACCCTATTAGGACACTTAGGTGTTAGAGTACCTAAAAATTGTCTGTCCAGGCTCATTCAGGCCACTTTGGCAATTTGTTTTTGCTGTTGACTGCAGAGGCTGCCAAACACTCATGTGGTGAATGCAACATTAAATATAAGTGGGTAGGGAGCAGGACAGTGTATGAGACAGGCCTGGGTCACACAATGTGGATTTCCCTACCTTTCAGGATAATGAACACTAACTCTCCCAGTCTTCAGGGATTCCCACTCTGCAAATACTGATTTAAAATGCTTTTCATTAGGGCTGAGGCTATAAAGAAGAGACTATAACTGGTAACTGGTAAACCCCTGTTGTGCATGATTTAATTTGTTGCTAATTAGAGACAGCTTAATCTGAAGTTAATTTTTGTCAGTTAGAAATGTTAATTCTAATAAATTGATACATTTTTCAGTGCTTGAATCTTGACCTAAAGTATCTACATGGTTAATACAACCAAGCATCTCTCTGAAATGAAATAGTTAATCACAAGGTAGTTTTGTAGTGAAAGAATTTCCAAATTCAATATGTGTGTAGTTGCATTTGTAATATATAAGTGGAAAATTTAGCATCAAAATCAAGAAATAACCTCATCTGTAAGAAAAAACAGATTTTACGTATACAGCAACGCATTGTGGTGCTTGTTTACACTTCCACAATTTCCTTAATGACTTGCATTCATAAAATTTGATCTTGTTGAAAGGCCTATGTAAGATTTTGACTATCCATGAAGAAATGTGACCCATTTCACATCATACAAAATTGCTTTTTTCCATGAACCCCTCATACTTTTTGTTTCTACAATCTGATGAAAATAATCTATCTTGTTTTAAAAAAAACAAATCTTCCTAAAAGATGGCCTGTGAATATGCATTTACATCTACAAACTAAATGTATTATACTTAACTTGCTTTTCTTTTTGCAGTTTATAGTCACAAATCTTGGCCAGTATTTATTTTCCAAATACTACATTTCAGCTCAAACATATCACTAAACAAAGTTAACAAAAAAATTTCTAATGCACTCGGAAATATAATTCTGGCTATTTAGGTAGGTTCTGCTGAAGCACGTCCAAATGACATTATAGTGTCATGATTATATTATGCCTTTTGATATTCAAATAGGCAATAAGCATCATAATCCTGTACATTCATGGATGTTTAAGATTGCAGCTAAAATGTATATAAACATACCACCATAAAGCAGTCTCTTTTTTCTTTAAAAATAGTTGGTTATAGTTTAGCAAAATGTTCCTAGCTTTTCATGTTGGGTGCTTTGATTTAGATAGGTTCAAGTACAAAATACACATGAAATTATTATGAGAAACTTTATTTCTTTGACAGAGCAGTTCTAAAGCTCATACTTTCATTCTGATGGGGGAAAACACAGCACATGTGTTATCAAAAGCAGACTGCAACAAAACATTTAATGAGTCTGGTCCAGATAAAGATGAGTAGAGAACTTTAATCAGTTTTGATGACAACAGTAAGCTTCAAGTTCTGTGAAATTCTGTATTTTTGAATGTATTCTGAAATCAGAATTCTGCTCTGTTCTGTTCCTTTGTGTGTTCAAGGCAATAAGTATCTGTCAAAAACCATTTTTTTTTAAAAATGTAATGAACTGGTTACATTCTGTGGCCATTAGGCTTCACAAATCAATAAATCCTAAGTCCAGTAAGTGGGAGTGTTATTTAATGTTTCTGCCTTGTATTATTGACTTCAGGTGAGTTGTTCATGCTTTGTGAAAGTAGATTTGGAACATGACCAGCACTTCTGGCAATGATGCTCCTCATTTCTCCAAAAATCAATTATTCTTACCTGTACTGAAAAGGGCCTGAAGGGATTATGATGACAAGGCCTTAGCTTCTTTCTTACTGATGGTGTCAAAAGGAGAGACATAAGGTTGGTGAAGATTGGAGGTGCAGAGATAACTCTCTTAACTGGTGTTACAATTTAATAATAAAGATCAGTTATTAATTTCTAATTTTATCTGGGTTACAAATGGTGCATTACCCTTCTCTGCAGCTCTCCATGGCCCTTTGCTTGTGACAGCATAAGTAACACTTAACACAAATAATATGTTAGTGATAATTCTTGTCATAAATAGAAACCTTTTTATTTGGCAATAATATATTTGTACCTTCAATTCTTAAGCAACACAGTGGAGAATTAAATATCCTGTTTTAAGACACTACCTTTAGCTATGTGTCCTCTGACTCACATTCTCTTGCCATATTTACAGTTGATCTTAATGTAGTTCAATTGAATTAGGCATTCATAGACCATTATAGAAGAGTTGAGCAGAGGATATAGTTGTTTCAGCAGTTGTTGCTGAATTATAAGAGAGATCAAGTGTCTGCCTATTTCTTTTTTCCTACTGGGATGCTTCTGAGAATGTCACCAGAAGGGACCAAGAAAGGGCTGTTTGAATATTACTATGAGAAGCTGGCACATAAAGTTTGCCTAAGTCATAATTAGAGAAATGTGACAGTAGCTCCAAGGTCCAAAGGCTTAAGGTTACAAAGGATTAGAAAACATGAGCCTTAAAGAGTCTGAAAGCAAAATACTTTTTTTTTTTTCAATTGATACTTACATGTGTAAATCTGAAATACAGCAGGATGTCTCTTGGTCCTGAGTATTAAAAAAATATGCCAGCCACTACCTCAGGGTTTGCACTAGTTGGCAATAGAAGGCCTTTATTCTCCAGTCTACTCAGGATTTCCTGTACTAGAATACAAATTGTTCCTTCTCCTGGTGTACAAATTGAAGAGTCATTTTCTCATTAACCACATTGCTTAACCTATTTTTCCTCTTAGTTTTAACATGTAGAGGGGAGGTAACAGTTCATTTTATACCATCAGGGTATGCAAAAGAAAATTAATTAGTGCTGCCTGGTAGAAGTAATATATGTTACTGATCATTGTATTTCTTCTGTCTCTAATAGGTAAGAAAGATCCTCAACAGGAGATCATTGTAGTATTGCAATTATCTGTACAGCACTGCATTCACAGGGCTTTATTCACATGTCAAGTGGCTTCCTAATTTTTATTCATAGGATCAGACTTATGTAAGACAATAGGTGGAAGACTGTATCTGAAGATGGTTAAACATAATCATTAATTCCAGTGCTCCAGTGCAAAACCAAGCTGTTGCCAGAAGAGTCTCTATGCTGCTGGGAGTGAGAGCCCTCCTCAGGGAAGGGGAGTCATATTTTGAAGACTGCCTACTATGTCTCTCTTCAAGCACTTTTTCAATGTTTTTTGTGGCATTTTCTTGATGAGGTGTTAGGATAATTGAACCTTCAGTATTGGTATGATTTTACCTTTTTTTCTTAATGTCTTGAGGGGAACTTACTGCCCTCAAAATATGGTGGTTTAGACATGTTGTTTTCCTTTATTCTTCTCTTTGTTCTGGTTTAACCATTCTAAAAAGTACAAATTATGCATACATAAGTTGTGTACACACAAGAAAAATTTTTAAACATTGGTTGTTGTCAGAAATATGTGTATATGTATGCTTTCTTCAAACTTTGTATCTCATAGCCACTGCAAATGGGACCATTGCTTCTAAATGTACATAAACTGTTCTCTTGTTTCTCTTTATTTTCACAATCTATTCATATCCATGAGATGCAGTTACCTGATAGGTAGATAAATGGTATAAAAATAGTCTTAAGATGTGATACCAAAGCAACAATGTGGACAGGTTTTGAAATTTAAAGTTTTACCAAGAGATCTTTTCACATTTTGCCAGGCTTACAACAGTGTTAATTTGCTCACCAGGAGACATTACTGAATATTTCTTATATGAAGTTATGCTCCACTTCTACTGATATTAATGTTTCCTTAAAGAGAAACACGATCTAAGGATATGATCCTTTTCAATGTGTTCAAAATCATTCTACCTATAAAGGATCTTGTACTTAAAGAGAAGAAAATGCTTGATAGTGTCAGAGTGGTTTGATAGTGGTCACATTTTGCTTGAGACTAAAAGACCTCTGAATTGGTACTTTTTTAGGGTACTCTTTTAATTAGCTTTCATACGTTCCACGCAATCAAATTTTATTTAATATTTAGCAGAAGTCTTCCAACTTCTTCCAGTCTTCATCAGTGTCATATTTCATCATTGCACTTGATGACTATTTTGGCTTTTTTCTAAATTAATTCCCTAGCATCACCTATTACCCCTAGACAATTTTTCCCATTTCTCAGAGAGAAAGGCATGTGAATTTTGAGGTAATATGTCAACACAGCCATTTCATTTGCTGAAATTATAACATCTCCATTTAAGGGAAGAACTGGCCAAAACTTATTATCTAATTACTCCTCATAAAAAGGGTCTTACTATTTTCACACCAGCATATTCTTTCAGTAAAGATTATGGTTGAATTTTCATGTCTTACATATTTTGTACTAGTTGTTGCATAAGCTTTAGCTGGAGGCTTTTTACTGATAGAGGAAGGCCAACTTTCTTGTCTGACATTATATAATTTTTAATAAAATTGCTTGAATGCAATTACATCTATATTAAATATCAGTGAATTAGAGAAGCCAGATTACAGGGTAAGAATGAGCTGTGCAACAGACCACAAGCAGCTTCCCTAAGGAGCGTTCATCTCTGTAGCGCCAAAGAATAGAAGAGTAGAAGTCTTTTTCTTTGATATAATGTAGACTCAAAGAGAAAGTAAAGGTAGCCATAATGAAAATTAAATAGCCTTGTTCAGGTGCAGAAAATACCCAGTTGGTACAGGAACCTGAGGCAATGCAGTCAGAAGCAGGAGAAAGCAACAGTATTCAGTCTTGAAGGTGGATTATTGGGTTTAGAAACACAGGGTATTTATCAGCAGGGAAATCTCAACAAATTCATCTATCAGACAAAAAAGTCCACAATGTAATCTATGAAGCCTTGTGATCCAACAGACATAAATACAAGTACAGTATATATTCTGCATTCTTCTATGTACCAACTTGTTGTCCTGAAACTCAGATTAGAACACAAGGCTTTGGTAGGAATTGGTGTGTTCTGCCAGGATCAATTTTGTAACAATCTGTTCTTCCAATACTGTCGTGATCATGAACAGCAATAATGACTATGGTAATGATATAATAAAAGTTCAATTTTGTTGTAACTTCAAAACTCTGCCTAAATGTTAGCACTAATTATTCCAGTATCTTTATGTTATTCCTGCATGTGTGAAATGGAGGTGTCACAGTCTATCAGCTGGTTGTCACAGCACAGTGATGTATTGTGTTTACACCACTGAAGTCCCCATGAAGTCAAGGGAATTTCAAAGATATTATTAAAAGCAGAATTTATACTTTCCTTTAAAGATCCTTTCTGGGAACATATATTTTTAAAGTCATGATTCATAAAATATATATGTTGAAGAAAAGCTTTCCATTGAAATAAATGATCCTTGGGTGTATGCTGCCTGTAGTATGCTTGGCAATATATGCATTAGAAAGAGTCCCATTAGCCAGTCTACTAAAGGATCATAAACTTGACTGTTGGACTAGCAGAGCTGGAGTAAATGAAGCATAAACCAAGCTGAGCAGAACGTAACATAAACAGTATCTGTTTCACCTAATGTAGGTATTACCATTTTCAGCTACTAATATGCTTATACAAAAGCATTGGGTTTGGGGTGTTTTTTTTAGATTCTGTACAATTTACGAAAACAACTGTATACCAACATTAAGCAAAGAAATTGCATCTTCTGTGCAAAGTAGGTAGTATTTGGCAAGGTAAAGGGTATTTGCTTTCCTTATTTTCTTCAATTCTCCTAGTACCCCCATAGCAAAAAGGGAAAAGAGGTTCTCTTTTATAAGCACATGTAGTGAGTGACAGGACAAGGGGGAATGGCTTCAAACTGAAAGAGGGCAGGTGTAGATTAGATACAAGGTAAAAATTCTTCACTATGACAGTGGTGAGGCACTGTCCCAGACAATTCATGAATGTCCCATCTGTAGAAGAGTTCAAGGCCAGGTTGAATGGGGTTTTTGAGCAACCTGGTCTACTGGAAGAACCATGGCAGTGAGGTTGGGTTTAGATGATCTTTAAGATCATTTCCAACCCAATTCAATCTATGAATCTATGAATCTATGATTCTATGATAAAAATATATTGTTTGACTTTCTCAAATTGGAAGGGCCTCACAAAGATTATTGATTCCAGCTCCCTGATCCTTACAAAACTACTTAAAATTAAACCACACACTTAAAAGCATCATCCAAATGCTCCTTGAAGTCTGACACTTTGGTGCCATGACCACTTTCCTGGGGAACCTGTTCCAGTGACTGACCACCCTCTCAATGAAGTAACTTTTCCTGATGTTCTATCTGAGCTTCCCTTGAGGCAGTTGAGTTCATTCCATTTTCTCCTGTCCTTTTGCTGGTCACCAGAGAGAGAGCAGGATCTCCCTTTACACTGCTCCCCTTGACAATGAGGTCACTCCTCAGCTTTCTTTTCTCTGAGATGAACAAACCAAGTGACCTCAGACACTCCTTGTAAGTCTTGCCATTGAGGCCTTTCACCATCTTAGTCAGTCTCCTTTGGGCACACTGTAATAACTTCATATTAAACTTGCCATGAGCTCAAACCCTCAGATTTCTCTCATACAGACTGGTTCTCCAACCTCTCATCCCCCAGTTTTTATGTATAGCCACAATTGCCCATTCCAGGTGATGGCTTTGGCACTTGCTCTTGTTAAATTTCATATGGTTGGTGCTTGCCCAGCTCTCTGGTCTATACAGATCTCTCTGTAAAGCCTTTCTGCCCCTGAAGGAGTCCACAGCTCCTCCTAGTTTAGTGTCATCAGCAAATTCATTTTAATGTGTATTTAATTTTTGTGTCCAGATCTTTTATAAAAATGTTGATGATCACTGGCCCAAAAACTGAGCCCCTGAGGAGCCCACGGGCAACTGGCTGCCAGCCTGATGCATACCCATTTAATACCTCTCTGAGCCAACTGCTCAGCCAATGTGTTATGGATTGCTCTGTGCTCTGAACATTTTATCCAGGAAGATTCTCTGGGAAATAGTACTGAAAATTTTGCTATAATCCAAATGCACCACATCTACTCTCTTTTCTTGGTGAACTAGATGGCTGACCTAGTGCTTAAAGGAGATTAAGTTGGTTAAGCAAAACTTTCTCCTCATGAACCTATGCTATCTGTGGCCAGTGCTGTCTTACAGATGTTTTACAATAATTCCATGAATAAGCTCCTCCATAATTCCATCAGTCACTAAAGTGAGATTGACAGGCCTGTAATTTACAGGGTCTTCCTTCTTTCCCCTCTTGAAAACTGGAACAATGTTTGCCAGCTTCCAGTCAACTGGGGCTTCTCCAGACTCCCAAGATCATTGACAAATAATGAAGAAAGGTGCTGTGATGTCACTGGCCACATCTTTCAGTACTCTGGAATGAATCCCATCAGGGCCAGAGATTTATGTACATACAGATGGAGCAGCAAATTTCAAACAAGTCCAGGGTCAGCTGGGGGTTTATCATTCCCTAATGCATTCCCAAAGTTCCTACATCTCTTCTTGTGTGTGGTTTGTTTTATTTTTCCTAAAGAAAGGGCCATCAAGGGACTCCTGCAAGACACTTCAGGAGTAAAATTAATTTGGGGTTTTCCATCTTCCTTGTTTTCATCTACTCTTCTCCTTTGTCTCCTTTTCTCTTTCCATCTCTGTACTCTTTTACTATTTGGTCAGTTTGCAGCTACTAGAAAACCTGAGAATTGATGTTGAATTGCTGGAGGTTATGAAATATGTTTCATTGATTTCAAATAAAATGTCAGACAAAAAATGCAGCATTCATTTTTATAATTGTCACTTCTGAGGATTGCAATTGAAGTTGGTAAGAAATACCAAAATTTGACCTTACTGAAATAGAATATGATAAAGAGACATGACAACATTTCCATGGAAGAAGGATGCTGAAGTTAATTTTTGGGAAGTGAAGGTATGGTTTTTAAAGCAATGGAATTTTTAGAAATATATTTTTAAGAGGAAAAAAAGGTAGTAAGTGGAAGAATTTTGGAAAAGTGTGAAGAGATTATTAAAACTGTAAGGCACAATACATATTTTCACGCTTGTGAATTGAATATGCTCAGTCAAAAGTAAAATCACCATTCTTGAAAAATCACCTGTAATACTTGGCAGTTGGTTAGGTGTTCCCTTGACAACTGCTCTGGTAAATCAAGGGTGTAAATGATGCAGTGCTTTGCAGGACCCTTTTATTTTATGTCTTTAATATCAATACCTTTTAGTAAAGGGATTTTTGTGGGGATTTTTTTTCTGTTAAACTGCTAAGCTGGGCTAGCATTTTTCAGATTGTAAGGAGAAAAATAGCAAGTAGTTCTAAATGTAGTCCCCCAACTGTGGCATTATAAAATGGGCAGTGGTGTAGCTAGTTTCTAATCATTTTTCAGAAGACCAGAAACCCTGCTCTGCTAGCAGTATGAGGTCTTTGTTCAGAAACAGTCTTACCATGATTATTTAGCTTGGATAAAAACAAAGGTTCTCTTTATAATGCCTGGAGTTATTTATGCTTGCTGATATGACACTTTAATTTTGCTATACTTCTCCTTAATCTGTTAGAAATGTGGCTGCACCTTCAGCATTATATAAAATATAATTGCTATAAACTAAACTTTCTTAAGTATGTTTACAGAACTATGAATGCACCATTTTTACATATTTCATTGCGTAGTTATAATGTGTGAAAGCAGTTAAAAGTCTTCCAGAAGTTCCAGTCTCTGGACCTATTCTCATCCATATTGTCAAATATGTAATCAGTTTAAGATACTTTACTGTGTTTCCCTTGATATAACTGGAAGCTGAAGCAATCATGCTATCAATTAGAGCTTAAGTCAGTCTTTCTAATTATTAGAAGAGACATTAGTAGGGATTTTGCCTTCATACTTTCTACTGTGCTCCTTTAGTGCCACCTGGTGACTAGCTAGAAAGGAAAAAAAACATGATTTTTTTTCCAACTGGAGAATTAGTCTATGATAATTTAAGCTAAAACATTTACTTGAGCAAGATCATACCAGGTAACATTTGATTTGCAGGTGCCCCAATCTTAAGTGGCTTGAGAGGATTTATTTGACTACCAGTTCCAGACCTAAAGTAATCCAATACCCAATATCCACATTGGTGTCATGGGTGTGTGAGGTACACATTGCACTTTGTTAGAAATCCAGTGCTCATGCACACAATTAATCAACATGCAACTATTAATGACACAGTGTATAATTACTGTTTTGCACCTGTTGAGGTTCATGAGTCTTTTGCAAAAAAATAGTAAATCCTTTGTAATTCTTGTTCTTAACTTTATATAAAATCCACAGCAACTATGAAACAATATCATGATTTTCTAAGCCTAGAGCAAATAAGAAGGCTGAACATCTCATTTCAAATTTGTGGAAATAAATATTTGAATTCATCGGGCCTATATCTTAGCATCTCCAGGAACAGGTTGGGCTTCACATGGCTCCAGACCTGTTAAGATTACTGTGCATAACCTTGCCCATATGTCCTCCACATACACACATTTCCCATAACTACTCCTCACACTCCCAATTCTTTACTTCCCTGTGAATCCTTTTTATATCATTATGAGTGTGATATGAATGAATCACAATTCTGCTGCCTGACAAAATTATCCTGCAGTAGGAATCGTATTGCCTTCTCTCCTGTCACTGTCTCTGGAGGGAAAAATATGCTGGCTTTAAGTGTAGCCAGAATATGCCACTGAGATGCAAGGCAGATGGACTGAAATGCCTTTAGCATCTAAACAAGTGAAAAAGCACCACTGAACTAAAAATGCTTCAAAATTTAAAGATGTCAGTGATTAGCCACTTTCATCTCAGGTTTTCTTAATGTGAGGTCAGTATCTCATAATATGAGGTTAATTAGGAAAATAAAGAAAAAATGTCAAGAGAATAAATCATCAGTTTCATTTTCTCTTTTCTAATGGATTTCAATCTTCTGTGAGGTGTGTGAAATAATACAACTGCATTTATTCAATTGCAAGATTAAGACAGATTTAAACATAGATTATAAGAAAACTATAACCATGTTATAGAGCAACATTGATGGTATTTTAGTTCAGGTAATTTCTGTGACAGAATATTTCAAGTCCCTTCTTTTTTCCATCATTGTTTTAAAAAACTAATATGATTACATTTTGCATGTGTCCATGTTGTAGCACTTTCTGGACTTAAATTTTATAATAAAGATTGAGACAGCATTTGTGGTTTAATTGCCATTTTTTCATATGTTTATAATATTCTAAGAAATCTGTCTTTTGAACTGCAATTTTCCATGCTCTGTCTCATCCTAAAAGCTATTCTCGGCTTATTTAAGTAATCTAGCAAATTCAAACAGTCCTAATTTTGTGGTAATGTAAGCATGAAAAATATCCATTTTGTTCACATTCCAAACGACAGGTTTTCCATCTTATGACAAGACAAATTTCAAGCATTAATTCACTGGAAATCTTTACAGAGAAAGAACAAATGCTGAAGAAAACAGTGGTAGCATGGAGTGCACTCCTAACCTGCACTCCAGAATACAGGGCAGTAGGTTTCTGCTTGTAGCCTGTGGTTTTATTCTCATGACTCAGTCACAAATCTATTGGCTGACATCAAACAAATCTGTTCTGCTCTTTGAGATTTCCTTGCTGCATGTTAGAAAAAAAAAAGCAAAACACCTCTATGTCCTTTGTGAAGTTAAGATCTAATGATCAAAATCACTGTATAATAAGCTGCAGTTTATGAATACTGAGGGGGTTTATTTGTATTTTCTTTTACTCTCACATATTTATTTAAAGATAGAATGGATTACCAGGTATGCCTGAGTAGGGATGACTGTATTATTGTTGAAATGAATTTATGATACTTGGGCTTGTCTAAAGAAGGAATCCTAGAGTAAAGAACTTGTCAGTATCAAGCAGCCTTTAAGGCTTATTTTAGTTGCACCTATGTTTAATCTTCCACTTTTTTCCTCTAGTAAAGGACCAAAACAATATAAACTATGTGTACAAAACAGTGAGAATGTGTGTACACCAGGCATTTGCAATGGAAGTTTACAATGCTGAATAGATGGCTAATTGCTTGAAGATGGTCACACTGACACAGACCTCATTTCTCTTTTATTTTTCATTAGATGAGCATTCCTCTTAATTAATTTTGCTACTTCACTTAAACATTTGTTCTTTGTGGGCTGGACCATTGTAACATGTGGTATAAGAGGTTATTTAGGAAAAGAAATATGCAGACTTCAGAAATCTTTCTGAAAAGCAGGGAAAAGGCAGGGACAGAGGGTAGGCTTTGCTATGAGTATGTCAGGTCTCTACTACAATATCCACTCACAGTAGGAAGCATCAAGGAAAGGATATGAGTTTGTTTCCCCCAAGAGAGGATCTTAAATGACCTGATTTTCTGTTATCTGAGAAAGTTATCTGACTTACTGAGATAATTCCCAGCAACTGAAATATGAGTAGGAGTAATAAATCAAATTCAAATAATATTTTATATTTCAAGAATTGGTTGGAAAACACAACAGTGGAAACATTTTCTCCAAAATTGTCCTTATTTCAAGTACCTAAAAAAGAAATTACAAACTGTCTGTCAATATATCCATTGTTTATTAAGGAGAAACTTCTGTTTACTGAATTCATTATTTATAATGAAATTGTGCAAATCGGATGGTCTTCAAAACAGCAGGCACTGTTTCTGTCTCCCTTTATTTAAAATCAAAATATTATGCTAACTTTAGGCTTTTCAAGAGGGAATGCAATTCAAAATACCTTAGCAACATGTTTGTTTTTAGTCTAAAATTAGAAATAAAAATTAATATTTTTCAAACTCATTTGAGTAGTTTAGGGGTCTAGATCACATTTCAGAAAGTGATAATAGAAAATTCCATTCAAATATCTCAGACTTTTAAAGAAAGAGTCAAAAACAAGAAAAGTGTTGCATACTTACAAGGTAGAAATAATTCAGCACATTTCAACCCCATGCATCAGAGTACAGTGAAAAGTCAATGAACTAGTATTGACTGATTTAGCTGTGAACCAGCAGTGATGTAGCCACTGGAAAGGTGGGATTTATTGATATGTGAGCATCAGCTGCTGATGTGGATGCTCTGGCTATAAGGTGAGTGAGTAAATGCACTGGTTTATATGCACTGCAGTGAATTTATAAACATTCATTAGGGGCCTATGCTATACAATGCTATATCCATTTATGTCAATACCATGTTCCCAGCAACTTCAGAGGTGAAAACTGAGACTCTAAATTTCATAATGAATCTACAGACAGGAGGATGAAATAGTAAGGCTTTAGACACAGAACAGAGACACAAAACTCAGGGCATAACCTGGAATAAATCATGCCATGGCAGCTGCATACAACCAACCAGGTGGTGATATATAAAAAGGTACCATTTGCAACTATGGTACATCTTGATGTGTTTTCTCCAGGAGTAAATTTGTCCTTATCAATGCTGAAATAATCTCTATGATTAGTAATGCTTCTAATGTACAGATCATAATGGGCTTTAAAATATTTTAACTCATTCATATGTGTATGGCATAACATAAAAACCATCTATCCCAACAAAAAACAATTTATGAGATTCTTATTATTGTCCTTTACCACTTATTCAGCTAAAAGAAATGGAAAATTTGGTAGCCCATATAAATAATTTTTTTTTTTCATAAACTTTTTTAAAGTAGGTTGTGTAGCATTTGTGGAATATTACATAAAAATGTAACATTGTTGTTACAGTCTGTACCCTGGAAACCTAATTATGGTGACTTGGCTGAAATTCTTAGTGTTTTATTGAATGTTCACTAGTATTTACTTCACAAATTTCCTTAAGCATACATTCTTCTTTATCTCTGAGGCTCAATACCAGAGCTTGCACTAACACACTTTCCAAGCAGTGATAACTGCATGGCAGTGTAATTTTTCTGCTCAGAGGTACGCAGCCTTTCATTTTTTATTCCATTTCTGTTCCCTCTGTAGGTCAGGAAAAAGAAATTTCAACCCAGGCTGTTCAGCATCATTCAACATTGATGTCACTTGTCCAACAATCCTCTATACTAGGGAGACTGTATGTCAACCACAGTTAGCACTTAAAATTTATCAATACCCACTTATATATTTAAAGATGTTTTTCTTCTTTTCTCTGTATATATTTTAAACACTTGTCAAGAATAGCAAGAAAGTAAACAGAAGAGGGACAGTAGTCAATGAAACTTGCATCTTTTGTCTCCTGGGTAATTCAGTAGCCATGAAACTGGCATTAGTAGTGTCCAAAGATTTTGATACTTTATGGAAGTATGAACATCTCTTTCACCTTACCTTTGCCGTGTGAGGTTTGAATACTCCGTGACCAACAGCATAAGCAGCAATGGGATCTTCTGTTTCCTTACAGCTACATGTTGCCTGTGGGCAGTCCTGAAGGTTACTGCATGATTGAAGTGGCTGCAGATGGAAACCCTCCTGTACAGCACAGACTTTCCTTCTCACATCGAGTATCTCAGGTGAGTCTGCAAAACATCAAAAAGCAGCTATTTGCTTTGAACATTTCATCAACATATGCACTACAGTTATTTTCAAAGGAGAATAGATATAGTCTAACTTCTTCTAAAGGAGGAAATGTAATTCCTCATCAGATATCATTATATGTACTTACTTTCTAATAGGTCTTTTTGCATCCAACAACCACAACATATCCATTAATTTCTTAGTTTATCTGACTCTGAAGCCGCTATTCCTGCTGCAAAAAGTCCAAAAAAGGACATGGATGCTATGAGAATTTTAAAAAAGTATATTAGCAGCATCATTTACCTAAGGCCAAGGGATTTTAAAAAGAATTCAGATATTATTAAGCAGTATTCTAGTTACTTTTTAGTTGCAAGCCACACTGTCCAGTGGAGGACAGTTATGAATCATCAGTGATTTAATTTGGAGTCAGTATTTTTGCTAGGATTAGTTTCTGAACAGTATTGTAAAAATATCTGTCTCCATTTTGAAACTGGCATCAGAAGACTCATTCTGAATGGACAAGAGGCCAGCTTTCCTAAATCTTGAATTTTTCAGTTATTCTTTGTCTTCATTTTATTGCCTTTGTTATACATTCTCTCGTCACAAGATTATTTCTGCATGAAGCATTTTTAAATGTTTTTAGACAAGAATTTGAACTGTGATTGACAGCTTGCTTTATAAGTTTGTTCACTAGCAGACAGGCCAGTTATCTGTAGAGAAGCTAATCTTGACGCACATCTCACAGAATGCACTGCTGGTTTGTAACAGAATTTCTTCCCTTGCATGGTATGTAGTATGAATGTCAAGTCCTCATGACTAACTATTACACTTTACAGACCTCCCAGAATCTCTATTTACAAAGTACACAATCAAAGAAAGAAAAAAAAAGACATTTCTTATCTCTAAGAGGACTGATGAATATCTTCGCATTATTGCCCAAGATAATCCTTTTTATCACTCAGGCTCAAAGGGAAGAAGGATGTGTTCAAATTAGTATTTGAAAAGTTAAACATGAGTATTACATAAGTTATTGATATAACACTATATTAAGCCTTTTATGTTATTAACAAGACTTACAGGAATTCTTTCTTTGTGCCTCCTTAAAATATACTCTGGTTAAGTCAGTTAAATTCAGAACAGGACCTTTATAGAAAGAATGTGTATTATAGTGTAGTAATATGAGCTTGAACATCAAAAACATGATAAAATCCAGTTATGCTAGCAACTGAGCAAAGTCTACTGAAGTTGTTCTGTGATACACTGGATCTGCCCCTAAGGTTAATGCTTTTGTAAAATAAGCCAAATAATAAAGAGATTGTGTTGTCAGTGGAGTGTTAAAAACACTGTCCTTAATCACAGGCACTTTACAATACAGCCCAATGCTTTGCTTAATTCTTAAAAGAGATTTACAAGCAGAGAGAAAATGCCTGCAAACACTATTTACAAATCTTGTCTGTCACTGTGGTGTTTCATAGCTTTGTTTGAAAGGGTATAAAGTCAAGTGATCGGAAATAAATTCAACAAGTGCAGAGCCAATGTCTTTGAATTCCTTTGGTATGAAAAATCTGATTTAATTTTATCCATGCTCTAAAAGAAGTAGGTGTTTTTCTTTCTTCCTTCAAAATGAAAGATGCTAAGTAGAAGAATATCTGGCAGTGATACATTCATTTTGTGATACATTCACATATCATTTTGTGACACATTCATTGTATCACAAAATTTCTCTTGAAATTGTCAGCAACGTAGCTCCAGGACTGACAAAAGTAATACTGGAAACAACAAAGCAAAAATCATATGGATGTGTGAATTCCAGATAAATCAATGGGATGTTTTCCTCCTGTTTCTTCTTCTTTACAAAGGTCTGAATATGATAGTGAAGGGCCTCTTCACTATAAGTTACCCCCTCACATTTTACATATGCTGTGATAATTTCTGATTCCATTGGTTTATTCCTTCTTGATTTGAATGGGCTAGGTGTCACCCACTTTCTGGACTAATGGTATTGTACAAATAAATGCATCCCTGTGTGATACAATTACAATTTTTTTTCAATTCCTAAGAATGGGCAGGCACTTAGCAAATGAACTTAGGCATTATGAAGTCCCATGTCAGAATTCCAGAAACTCAGGAATTAGTTTGAGGAGTGGAATTCAGAGTGTTAAATGAGCCACAGATCATTTCTATGTGATGATTAAGGGCTTGAATCCTAGGTCAGGCAACAGAGGAATTACCATAGTGAGCACTAATATGATTTGGTCAGACCCCGTGTGAAAAAGTTGTGATTGTTTCTTCGCACCTTTATAAGGATGTTCTAGATTTTAGGAAATTTGAAAATTTCCTCTTTTTTTCCCTTGGGCTTCAGTATAGCAGTCTGTTTTCTGTCACTCATTTAAAAAACTCAAAATTTTTTTTCTGTATGTCCCTTATCTTGGGATCCCGTAGGTCCCAGGTCCTGAAGAAAATTTCTTCAAGTCTACAGCTTCTCCTGTGTTCCTGCACCAAAGTTCGGCTGTGAATGTACAACTCAATATGTAGGATGAGGGAATCTATGTAAAAAACTTACCATGTTCACTGTGGTTAAGGCTGAGAATTCCAATTTGTGTTTCATGGGATGTCTTGTATATTTGAAGATATGAAAACACATTAAACCACCTTCTTTTTAAGGATTGTTAAAAAATTTAAAAAAAAAAAAAAAAAAAGAGGACATTTTTTAAAATAATCACTTCAGAAAGTATCAGAGTTTTTGGCCATCTTCAAGTAATGAGTATTTCCTTTATCAGTATCTATCATTCTTTCATTGTTTACAATAACACCACAAATCACATTTTTTCTGACAAGTCTCTTTTTGTTTCTGCAGATCAACTTTGGATCAATCTTCCTTGGAATAGTTCCTGCTCATGAGGAGGTTCATCGATGTGCTGGGCAGATATATGGCTATAAAGGATGCATTAGGGATTTTCAAATTAACCACAAAGAGTTGTTCATCATAGATGAGGCTCTTGAAGGAAGGAATGTTGAGAACTGCAATGTTCCAATATGTGATTATCATCCCTGTCACAATGGTGGGACCTGCACTAGGTAAGAGGTATTTCTTTAATCATTTTATCATTCATTCTTGATGAAAAATTACTATAATTTTCCCTGTAATGAAATAATCACCAATCTTTTGTCCTGATAATTTCAAATAGAAAATGTGACCTCTTCACACCAGCCAGAGATGTTACACTTTATTTGCTTACGTGAAAAGTTATATAAAGTATAATGACATTTTCCACACAGGATATATATTTTGTTGAAGCCAGAATTCCTTTGCAACCAATCAGATCAGTACTGCTACAAGACTAAATGTGAACCTTTCTATGACAGTTTGGACAGAAGGTACATAAGAGGTCATTCTTTTTCCTAACAACTCCATATCTTACTCAGTCTTGTACCCTCACACATCTTCATGGCATGTTCATGGGTGCAAAGGTTCATCATCATGCTATGGAAACACTAACAGGTGACTTTCTTGCTCACCTTTAGCATATGTGAAAAGATATTGTCAAAGAACCTTTGAAAGCTAAGGTGCATCATGCTGAAAGAGGAAATGGAATCTGAAAGAGAACATGAGTTAAAAGAACAGAGGATGATGGTTCAGTTGAATGATGGTTCAGTAGGAGCACAGTAACTTTTTAAGCCATAGCAACTTGATCATTATCTAAGTAACAGCATTTAAAAACACATTTCTGTTTAAAAATGATAAAATTTGTGAAATAGCTACCAAATTTTTATAAAATTGTACTTCACTTCAACGCAAATGCTGAACAGAACAGTTTAAATTTCTTTTGATGTTCTGGGCCACTGTGTGCTTCTTAGATTGAGGAAATCTTGAATAAATTTTTGAGGGACTTCTGCCTCTCTTGATTGATATGAACACACGAAGAACACAAAACAGGTCTTTGATCTCTAAGTCTTGTTTGACTAGAGCACAAATGAAAGCAAGGCAGTTTTATGAAAACATACAATTTGCCTACCAGTCTGGTGAAACTGAGTGTGTACTTTGGAAGGATGAATTTGTTTTTTCTCTGTTGGTCTTTACTGTATCTCTGCCATTCTACTGCTTGGCCTGTCAGCTGCCATTATGGAATACTGTTTCATTTGAATTTGTCTCCTGAATAATTCATGAGGATTGGATTTGTTTCCTGCCTTTCTGCTCTCCAGCTGCTGGCCTGGGCCCTTTTCAAAAATTTTTTGTTTTGAAATAGGTCCCTTCTCTTCTGCCCAGAGGCGTCATGGAAGACTGGGCATGTGCAAACCAGGGACAAGTGGCTGTGCAGTAGCACAGTTTTCATTATTCTCTACAACAGTCAACTGATTTTCAGGGATCACCTCCTCCAAACCCAAGAATGATTCATTCTAATAAGCAGGAAATCAACGGTCAGCAAGCCTGCATAGATTAATAAGATGCTTTTGACAAAACTCAAACATTAAAGGAAGTATACAAGAGATAGAAGCATGGCCAGGTGATCTGGGCAGAGTACAGAGAAAAAATCCAGTTCCACAGATATGGAACAAGCCAAAACCCATCTGGAGATTAATCTGGTAGGGACGTGCAAGGCAAAAACAAAATCTTCTAGAAGGATATCAGCAGCAAAAGGAAGACCTAGGAAAATGTAGGGTTGCTGCCAAATGGGGAAAAATTCTGCTGATAAAGGATTCAGGGAAGACTGAAGTGCCTTGTTTGCCTTAATCTTTATGGATAACTGGGCTCCAGGAATCCTATTCCTCTCCTGTAGGAGAAATTCTGAAGAAAGGAAGATATACGCTTGGTGGACGAGAATCAGATTAGGGAGCTTTTAAATCAACTGGACATATATCCATGGGACCTGATGGGATTCACACATGAGTGATGAGGGAACTGTCTGATGTCACAGCAAGATTTTTGCCAGGTGTTTCAATTATGCTGCTGAATGGCAAAAAGAAAAAAGTATATTTTTCATTGAATTTTATTCTTCAGGTGCTTGGCAACTATTTAGTGGGTTTGCTTATGAAAGACCATGAAGTATTACACAGCAAATATCTCTGCCATGGTTTTTAGGAACACTGGAGTTTATCTACTCATATTGGTGAGAATAGACAGGTGTGTTTTTAAGAAACATTTTTTACAGTTGTTCTTAAAAGAAATTTACTTGCCTTTTCTCATCATTAGAATAAAATAGTACTACTGTAGTGTTCAGCATATTAATTACAATGATTATGAAAAATAAATTTATTTATTTTTCATAAATAAAGGGAAAAAAATGTCTTTGTCATTTTAGTAGAAGACAGGGATTGGAATGTACCTAGTTTTCAGACATAAAACTTCAGGGTGCAGCTGACCCTATGTTCTGGTCATTGGTTGTATCAGGTGTTCCCCTGGCATTTGTCAGGGCAGGTCTTTGCACCAAGCAGGGCATCAGAACAGACCCAGCCCTTGGGCTTTGGGGATATCTCTAGGTATAGTGACATGCTGAGGCAGGAGTGGGATATCAGTCCAGTGGTAGGGGATCAGGATCAAGCTCAGAAAGGGGAACAAGGGACAGACACAGCCCTAAATTTTCTAGGCAGGGCGATGGTGACAGAAAAACAGAGCTGCAGCATGTTTTTCTGTAATGGTGCGATTACAGATCAATGGTGACTTGGGAAGGCAGACGATGTAACTCCAAATGTGCCCCACTGCCTCTTTCTTACTCACTGTTTGATACCCTGAGCATGATGCCATATGGTCTGGGATATCACTTGGGTCAGTTGGGGTCAGCTGTCCTGGCTGTGTCTCCTTCCAACTCCTTGTGCTGCCCCAGCCTCTGCACTGGTGTGGTGGGGTGAGGAGCAGAAAGGCCTTGACTGTGTTATCAACCCAGTGTTCAGCACAAATGTGAGACACAGCCCCACACCAGCCAGCTACTGTGTGCAATATTAACTCTGTCCCAGCCAAAGCCTGCACAATAGAAAAAAAACATTGGTTTCAAAAATGTTTAAATATGTGTTGCATCAGATGAATGTTTCAGTAGAAATCTAAATTTTTAATTCTTTACATAGTCATTATGTATTAGATTAAAAACCAAAACAGTCTATGTAAATGCTCTACTCCTTTAAAAAACACTTTTTCAAGCTCCCTAGCTCTTTTACAGCACTTTAACTTTATGCTAAGGTAGAATTCCAGATTAATTTCAGAGGGGAAAAAATGGCAACTGTTCCGTAAATTTAAGGGTTTGATGCCACATAGTTCTATGGAATTCAAAGCCCATTGGATTTGGAAGTGTTTGAAATGGGCATGGAAAGATTAACCTAGGAAGCTCTTAATATTCTGTGTGGCCCCCTGATCATATGAGCCAGATGTTGCAAACCAAGCTTAGTGTTAATTAAGAAGACACATCTGTGTGTGGGAAATAAACTCACAAAATTACCTCACCAATGATTTGACAATTATGTCAGCCACTACACTAGTAGCAGATGATTAATGCATTTGTTTTAAATTTTATAAAGACTCAAAAAATGTAAACATACACAAGCTTAGCTTTTATAGTGTAGAATACAATCTCAAAGTTAATTGCTCCCACAAACAATCATGTTTGCAGTGTCTCAAACTATTCTCACAGTGATTGCTTGTACTGTTGTTATTCCCCATGTATTGATGCAGCAGATGGGTCCATTAATGTTAATCAATTAACCAAGACTGAAAAATCAAACTCAATTAGCAATAAATTTCAATAGAGAGACACTTATCTTCAGATTTCTATTGCCATGTATGCTGTAATCAACAAAAATATACAAGGAACTTAAATTTAAGTTTTCGTCTCCTGACAGTATAAAAGATACCTTCCTAGACATGTAGGTATCATTTGAATAGTACCTTTTTAGCTATAAATAGAAAAATACATATTTTAAGACATACTTCAGAAATTGTTTGCTTTCTCCATTCTGGGAAACCATGCAATTCCTCTTTAGCCTTTAAGAACAGATCCATAAATGAAAATTTTCATCCAAACTCTTTTCTAAAGTTCATCTGATAACATTTTGAATGTTATTTAGGGAAAAAAAAATAGAGAATGAGTTCAAGATTAGGTTAGCTTGTAAGTACAAGATAATTTTATGGTTGAACTTGGTTAAGTGATAGACTATCTTATGATGTAGATGTTGAGGAGACCAGATGAAGTGAATTAACAAATTTTGTGGTGTCCTTTTAGTATATATCCTGAATATTAATTAAACAGTAGAAAGAGCAATTACAAATGTGAATTTTTAGGAGAAAAAAGAAAGACCTTAAACTGTAGACCTTGGAGACAATAGAATGTTCTTTTCAAAGTTTTTTATGTCTCCTTTTTCATTTCAAAGGCTAGTCCTGGTGATCCTTTCCCAGCCATATGCCAAAAATGCATTTATGCTTGCTTGTGCTCATAAGCCAAAACTGTATGTTATTCAGCTGAAAGTATTAATCTAAAGATAGGCTTGTATGCCTTTATTAATTATTTTCTCACATTTTTAGCACAGAGCTGCAGTCTGCTTCCAGCTTGCAAAATCTGGTTTGTGTGTTTTTTGACCTAAAGATAGAATTGTTACCCTAGAATATGCAGGTTCCTTCAAACTAAGGAACACTGAAGCATTTCTCCAAAACTAGCAAGAGCATGGCAGGTCAAATTTTTAGAATTGCTCATGGATTTTCTCTCACTGCTTTAGATGTAGGTGTTTTTTTGGGTAAGAAAGGTACCAGCTAGTCATAAATAACAGAATTTATCATATATCAAGAAACTTTTGTAGATGTGTTTTGTAGACTAAGAGACTCAGGCCTACATATCATTTAGAACATCCATTTTTGTGGATTTTTACCAATCTAAATCCTAGTTAGCATCCATATTAAGTTCAGAATTAATACTTTAAGTTCCACTGTATTCAGGTTTTGCAAAAAGATAAACCAAAGGGATTAAAATTCATCTCAGTTCAAATGAAGAAGATTTACAGATGGGGGTTGTTTACCCTCACAACTTTTCAGAATTCACAACAAATGCACTTACACGTGCTGATTTGTATGAAGAAGATAACCTGCTTCCTTTTAAAGGGGTGGTTTTTAAGCAGATCTCTCAATACCAAAGATGCTCACATTTTACGACTCCAGAAACTCATGTTGTGATGATGATGATGATGGTGATAATGATGATGATGATGATTCAAGCTTACCCATACCTTTACTTAGGAAGATTAGTTTGGAGACTTGGTTTTTTGGGGTCCTGCTCTTTTTATGAGATTAGATATAGAGGGAGTTTGGTACTTATGAAAGGGATTCACATTTGGAAATCTATTGCTTTTTCTATTACTTACTTCAGATTTGATTTTGGAGAAGAAAATAATTAATTTAAATTTATTTCCAAGTTGTTTCCTTTTTTGGGAAGAGAAATTGTTCATCCTTTTAGATTTCTCATGATCTTTGGAAAAATTAATACCATTCTTATTAAGAAAAAGAAATAGTATTGAGGAGGCTGAAAGATAATTCCATAATGACCAAAAATCCTGTTGGATGTGTGTTTGTTGTACCATATTCTCACAAGAAAGTCAAATAAGCAAAAGAAAAAAAAAAATTCTTTCTAGTTTTCCTAACACAAGTGTTAAGAGGTAGAGAATTCATTTACCTTTTCTGATCTTTCTGGTAGAAGGAATTAATTTTACTAAAAAGTTCCATATAAAAACTCTGCACAATTTTTTTTCTGGATAAAATCTGCATTTCTCCTACATTAGTTTTCCTTAAATAAGAACGAAAAACTAGAATTTAATGCCTTCTAGCCCTTGAAGATTAGACACTAAATTGTTCTAGGATATCTGTTAGGATATCTGTTTGGATATCTGTTTCAAGACTGAATTAATTGAACAAGGTGTGTCTCACTCTGCATCAGAAATTCCTATTTTATCATATCTAATTTCTTGGGCATTGTATTCCTCAGATCACAGAAGTATGGAGGAAAGATTTTACAAAGAAATCAAAGCCATGTTCCATTAGGATGACAGCATTAAGTGATGATGTTTTAGATTTTAAACAAAACATCTGTAAGACCTCAGGAAATTTTATGATGATAACGTATGGGAACATAGAAAAATATAAAGTCATAAATTATTTTGGATATACTAGTATTGAACTGTTATTCTTTTCAAATAAACATTTTTAAAATATGGAACTTCTTTACTAGTGATTAAAATGAGGTACTCTCTTCAGAATTTGTTTGCTTCAGAACATAATTTTGTCTTAGAAATATTGTTGTAATAACAAATTCTGGCAATTGAAAAATAATCAAAACAAGCAAGCTAGAAAAAGTGATATTCAATCCATAAAGCATTCTGCTTCTAATTTAGGTGGTATTGTAGTGATTCTGTTAAAAATGTTTGTGGGAAAATCAATTTTTTATGTTCTCAGATCCACAGATTTAGTACCCGATTAGTGTGAAAAGTGGCACACTGAAAATAGTGCATGTAAGAAAATCAAGAATCAAAAATATATAGGGCTTCAAATTCCTGACTCTTTAGATAATGTGCAGGCTGTGCACAATTTTTTTTACACATCATGTTATATATCATCTCTATTGAATTTTACTTAAATCAGAGAAGCTACCATTGCCGAAATTTTAGTGGAGGTATTGAAATACCAGTAAATGCCATTATTATACCAGTCATCTTGGAATGCTTTGGCTGAATGCCTAGAAATTCTTTGTAGTGTTATTTCTGTGAATTACAGCACAACCAAATCAGCATTTCTGATAGCTTTAATTCCAGAAGGGGTATCTAGTTTGGAGCTTTAAAATACAACATAGCAGCAAAATTAATGAAATACTTTTTCTAAAGCAAGTGAGATGTTTAAGGATAAGTAGGAATACTCAAAATACTATTCCTACAAATTTCTCCAATTGGAGAAGTAGTGTGCAAATTCTTAGCAAGAATTTCGTTTCACTATGAATCCTGACAAATAGTAGAGCTCAGACTGTTTGCCATATGGTATATCATGTAGTATATGTGTGAAGACTGACTAGAGTGTAATATTCATTGTACTACTGGTTTTCCAAAATTCCACATACATAATCCTTTCAGTATAAGTTTTTCTGAGAACCCAAGCTCAGAGAGTGATGTTGCACAGAGTTACACCCACTTGTCAGCCAGTTACTAGAGAGGTTCCCCAAGACTCAGTGTTGGGCCCAGTCCTGTTCAATATCTGTATTGATGGTCTGGATGAGAGGATGGTGTGCACCCTCAGTAAATTCACAGACAGCTTCAAGCTGGGTGGGAGTGTTGATCTGCTGAAGTCAGGAAGGCTGTGCAGAGGCACCTGGACAGTCTGGATCCATGGGCCGAGGCCAATTATGTGAGGTTCAATAACACCAAGAGTCAGGTCCAACACTTGGGTCACAACAACCCCATGCAGAGCTCCAGGCTTGGAGCAGAGTGACTAGAAAGCTGCCCAGAAGAGGGATGCCTGGAGATGCTGGTTGACAGCAGCTGAACATGATCCAGGGTGTGCCTAGGTAGCCAAGAAGGCCAATGCCATCCTGACCTGTATCAGCAATAGTGTGGCCAGCAGCACCAGGGCAGGGATTGTCCCTCTGTACTCAGCACTGGTGAGGCCACACCTCAATTCCTTTGTGCAGTTTTGAGCCCTCCTTATGAGAAAGACTCTGAGGTGCTGGAGTGTGTCCAGAGAAGGGCAGTGGTGGTGGAGTTGTCCAGCCTGGAGAAAATTAGTCCCAGTGGGGACCTTATTGCTCTATACAACAACCTGAAAGTAGGTTGTAACAAGGTTAGTGTTTCCCTTTTCTCCCAATTAATAAGTGACAGAACTAGAGGAAATGGCCTCAGGTTGCAGAAGGGGAGATTTAGGTTGGATATTAAGGGGGAAAAATTAAGCAAAAAGTTTATATATTGGAACACTGGAACACATTGGAACTGTCCAGGAAAGTGGTCAAACCACCAGATAATCTGCAGTATCTGTAATACATGTCAGAACATTTTTTTCCTTTGCTGCTACCCTAACATGCACAGTTACTTACTAGTTATAGATTTCTAAACTTCAAGTACTGAAAATTACAGATGGAGAACCACTAGTGTAGTTGTAGGAGGTTGAATGGGTTAGAACTTCATTGTTCTGAAACCTTGTTTAGGAGCTTATCATTGAAAGAAAACAATGAGTCTTATCAGAGGTCACATAACAGAACAGGTTTTGATTATGCTTTAGAGAAGCTTTCTTTGCCTTTGGTATCTTTTTAGCTTCAAGGAACATGCTTAGTATTCAAACAGAATTTGAGAAATCTGGATATGAAGCATCATCTTGATATAGAAGGTTATCATGACACCAGATTTGGTTTTGTACTTTATTTCTTTCTCAGAAAGCACGGATTCAAGTGTGCCTTTTAGAAATATAAAAAAAAATTGTTTGTTTGGTTGGTTTTTTTTAAATAGGAAACCATGTTTGTTTGTTTGTTTGTTTTATTTAATAAAAGCAGCCAACTTTGTGATCATCTGAAAAGATAAATAGTGGTACCACAATAGTCATGAGAATTTCATGCTCCTTGTGTATGCATATCATGAATTTGGATTAGGTGTCTTTAAAGTAGCCAAACTTAGCTAAAAGACAGCTTTTAGGAAGCAGAAAGACAGAAATAGAGGAGACATCTGCCAAAAGATCCATAAGTGTCCAGCTGACTATTCAAAGGCAAAGGTAACCCCACTAGTACCTCACTTTTTTCTCAGAGCCCATTGGAATGGGCCAATACCCAAGGTGCTTATACTGTCTTCCTCCTTCCTCACAACTGGCTCCAGTTGTATCAGGTTATATATTAGTCTTGCATGTTGTGAAGAAGGGACCTTTTTTTTTTTATTTTATTTTTTTTTTTACTAGGGAAGACTTATTGAAGTTGTGTATTACTCTGAAGTGAAGGGGAACACAGAAGATCAATATGTTATTTTATACTCAAAACATCCAGTGATTTAAGAATTATCTGGTGTCCTGCTAGAAAATTAGTACATCCCTCTTCAGGAAAGACTGTCTTGGATACAAAATATGTATGAAACAACTGCTTTTGAAGACTGGTTTTCTGAAATCTGTATCTTTGGAAATATGAAGGCAAAAGGACCCTAGAACCACAAAAATCCTTTTGTCCTTCACCAGGACCTCTCTTAGATTACTTCACAGTAGAAGAGGTCAGAACAAGGCCTGGTCATTAGTTCCCTCCATAATTAGTGGAGACATCTAGCATTGTTATGGAACAATACAAATCACTACACCACAGTACCCTGAAAGCTGATTTCATTACCATGATGATAATATGGGATATGTATTTCATGTATATGATATCATAGTCATATGAGTTTTTGGACATCCTACTCATATCTGTACCTAGAGCACTTCAGTATATGTTAACATGTAGAGTACTTTAATGGATACTTTACTTTGCTGTGTACCTAAAAGAACACATATGTGCTAGCAGGTTTTCACACTCATGGATATGTTGTAATAGAAATGAGATCAGGTTCTAAAAAATTCCAGTGGGAGTGGGCACCTCAGGAATCCCACAAGGTGAAAATCCCAGAAGGAAACCAGTTACTCAGAGGCAGAAGTTTTGTTTTAAGTAGTTATTGAAACTGCCAGCCATAAGGACTCCACTGGCAAGCTGGCCCCTTCCAATGGCTGGGGTGTGATGGTGAGTCATGGCTCTGGAGAGACAGAAGACACCTTCTTTACTGATCTAGGAGTGGGTCTCTGCACTGGTCACATCAAAACTGGTACCCCATGACCTTCTGAGTGTCTGGCAAGTACAACCAGCTGCTGGGAGTTGAGGAGGAGCTCGGCAGCAAGGCTTGCTTTGCTGACAGGATCTTTCAGGAAGCCTCATGTGCACTAAGTGTGAATGAGTCACCTCTGTTCTGGTTCAGCACTCGTCATCGACTCAGACCACAATTATCACTGATCACTTCAGCCACTGTTATTTACATTAGAGTTCCCTTTCTACATTCCCCAGCAAATTTTCTCAGGATTGCAGAGGGATCTGTAAGCCTTCAGTTTCAGAAGCTCTGGTCATAACATCACTTTTCTGTTTCCAAACAGCCTTTGAAGCTACTAATAGAATATGAAGTTTCATTATTGAGTCACCATGTCATGAGCTTGCTGTGATCATGAGGAATTTGTGAAGTGTGTGATAAGTGTCTGTGTGTGGTATTCACATTCTCTGAACAGAGAGACATAATTCTCTCTCTCAGGATTTTTTCCTGGAGAAGAACAGATGGGAAAACAATTTTTAACTCTACTTGCTGCTCCTGTTGTTTTTGTACCTGTGGAATGTGTTATGGAGGTTGTTTACCTGAAGTCAATTGGTAATTGGATTCTGATGGACATTGTTTGTGTTAATTAACCAATCTCTGCAAGCTGTGTCGACTGTCTGGTCTGCAGACTTACTTCTAAGTAAGTTAGAAGTTAGTAAGTAGTATGATATAGTGTAAGTATTCTTTTGATCTGTCTTTAATATAGTTATAATGTAATATAGTATAGATCTAATAAATTGAGTGTTCAGCATTCCATCAGCCTTGGAGTCAGATGCTCAATCATTCCTGTGACAGGGGCCCTGCATTTTCAATATCTGTGTGAAAACAAAAACACGTGTGAATATGTATGGACTCAAACAAATTGTATGCTGACTGTAACTGTGCTGTATGTATTGTTCCATTCCCCAAAATCATCCTGTCTTCATTATCCTTTTAGGTTTTACAATATGTGGTAAGGGTTGGTGAGGATGCTAAGGGTGATTTTTTAAATTTCGTATCTCACCCCAATTTCAAAGACAAGGACACTGAGAAAATAGTTAAAATCCCAAAAAGACACCTGAACTGGAGTACATTGGCAGTGAATTCTATCACTGAAATATAAACAAACAGCATTTGTTCAAGATGTGTGAGTGTTGTCCTGTAAATAAAATACTTTTTCTACATTTCTAAGTGACAATCTTAGCAATTAGAATCATAGAATAATTAAAGTTGGAAAAGACCTTCAAGATAATCTAGTCCAACCTTTGACCAACCTCCACCTTGTCAACTAGATCATAGAACTGAGTGCCATCTCCAGTTATTTTCTAAGCACTGATAGGGGTGGTGACTCTACCACTTCCCTATTCCAGTGCTTAACCACCTTTCTTTTTCAGAGAAGAAATTCTTCCTGATGTCCAACTTGAACCTCTCCTGACATAGCTTAAGGCCNTTTCTAAGTGACAATCTTAGCAATTAGAATCATAGAATAATTAAAGTTGGAAAAGACCTTCAAGATAATCTAGTCCAACCTTTGACCAACCTCCACCTTGTCAACTAGATCATAGAACTGAGTGCCATCTCCAGTTATTTTCTAAGCACTGATAGGGGTGGTGACTCTACCACTTCCCTATTCCAGTGCTTAACCACCTTTCTTTTTCAGAGAAGAAATTCTTCCTGATGTCCAACTTGAACCTCTCCTGACATAGCTTAAGGCCATCTCCTCTTGTCCTGTCACTTGCAACCTGTGAGATGAGCCCAACCTCAACCTGACCACAGCCTCCTTTAGGGAGTTGTAGGGAGTTGTGGGGAGTTGTTGTTTCCCTGAGACTCCATTTCTCCAGGATAAGCAACCCCAGCTACCCCAGCTGCTCTTCCTGGGATATTCTCTCTAGACCAGTCTCACCAGCTCGGTTGTCCTTCTCTCAGCACACTCCAGCCCCTCAATGTCCCTCTTGTATTGAGGGAGGGGCCCAGAACTGAGCACAGCACTCAAGGTGCAGCCTCACCCGTGCCAAGTACAGGGGGACAATCACTGTCCTGGTCCTGCTGGCCACATTGTTGCTGATCCAGACCAGGATGCTATTGGCCTTTTTGGCCACCTGGACACACTGCTGGCTCCTATTCACAGCTTTAATTTTTTTTTTCTTCTGGATTATTCATATCATGAGGTCTGGAAAAGATGAAGGAAAATACACCAAAATAAGCTAAAGAATAGTATATCATCAATAACAGATATTCAATCTAAACAAATTCTTTACAGCAAGGGGGTTTGAGTTACAAGTGGTTAGCACTTTGAGCACAAGTCTTAAAACGTGAAGACTACTATCTGTAGCCTGGATAATATCCATTAATTATTCTTTTTTGCAGTAGAACATAATATGGTAGTACAGCATGATTGTATTTCAGTTGTCAGATTTGCCCAATAATCCATTCATTTTTCCATTCTGTAAACCATTTCCAGAAATAGTGCATAATATTTCTAGGTTGGAGCCTAAGCATGATAGTTCATTAACCCAGACTTAAGCACTTTCCTGGATACCTTCAGGGATTAATTATGGACATCATATCTTACCAAAATATTCAGAGATTGATTTAAATCCCAAAATTCACACTAAGCTCATTTCATCATGTTATCATTTTGTGCAAGCCAGATTTTTTTTTATTTTCATTCATTAGTATTAAGGATATTGTTACACGGATCAGAGTCACTACCTGGAAAAAAAATACTAATGTAGTGGAGAGAACAAACTGTTTAGAAAAACCTAGGGTAAATTGAACTGAAAATCATTTGCAGTTAAGAACCATTAACAAATAAATTGTGTATTGTAAAGGGGATTACCTTTTTAAAACTCTTTTTAGCTTTTCCTCAAGTAGATTTCATGGAGAAATTAAAGTGAAAATTTGCCCAATGGTTGGAATCTCCCTCTCTGCTCCTTCAGGCACACAGTCCATAAGGTGGTTTTACTCCCAATTTTATGATACATTTAGAGCTGTTAATTTAATGAATTCCTTTTTCCTCTCAGGTCATGCCTAATACAAACGTATTTTCCTATTATCCAAAAAAATGGTATTAAACAACAACAACAGGAACAAATCCTCCCTGATGATTAATACCAAACCTGCAAATTAGGCAGAAGGTCTAAATGTCCCCACTCCCCAGCTTGGAAAATACACAGGAAAAAAGTTCCAAACCATTTCCTTTTCCTGATTCTTTCTCTGGGTTTCTGATTCAGTCAGTGCAATTCTTATACTCTCATCTTCCCCAGGGGGAAATTTGCCTACTTAAGATTCACTTGAACCATGAAGCACAGCTGAAGTGGGGCACAGGACACAGTAAACACCTCGTTGCTTTGTCACTGTTACAGGGATGATAGAGCAAGAATGCATTATATAAACATGCAGTAAGTTAAAAGTAGACACTCATATCTAAAATCCTGCTGCAGTCTTTGAGTATCATTATTATTTCCCTGCTTTAAAGAGCAATGGGGTAGACAAACTGTTTAATTGTTAGGCATTAAAATTCTTTGAGTGGATAAACATTTTTAACATTGAAATGTAACTTTAGTATGTATGCTTAAACTCAATGAAAAAGACAAAGCAATCAGGAGTTTATTTTATTAGCTTTAAAAGTGTTGAGACTCAGCTGCCAGATTTATAAGGTGGTAGTTATGCCAGCTCAAAATTCAAGGCTGAATTCTAGCATTGGTTTTCAGCTTCAGCAAATGCTCTCTGGGTCCTGCTGTGTTTCACTTAATAGCAAGGACAAATGAATTCCATCTGTAGGAGAGCATGTTTTACATAGAATCTACTGCAAGGCAAGAGTCAATACTGAGATGGAGCAAGATTCAATATCTGGACACTATTTATGAACAGTTGCTTGTTTGTGTTCAATCAGGTTTTTAAAGCTAGGGTGGTGATTTAAGAGCAGATGTAGAGTTATAACACTCAGTTTTAAAAAGAGGGGATGTTTGTTTTGTACTCTGATTGTAAAATGCTGTGATTTAATATGAACAAGATGGCATTTCTGGTTAGGAACCAATCTTGCTACGTGCAGAATATGTATAAAATGGTAATTGAAATGAACTTTTTTTTTTTTTTAATCTGCCTACTAATATAGTTAAATCATCAATTTCTTAATGGGTAAATATTTGAGTAGTAGCAAAACCAGCTGGGTATTATTATATTATTATAATATGTATATAGGAGAAAATATATTTATAAGGTGTATTCATAGGCAAATTGGTATACATGCATATATACTGATGTTCTTTATCAGTATGTGTTTGTCCATATTTTTGGGTGGGCTTTTTTTAGTATAAATTGGGCAGTTCCTAATTCCTGGATGTTTAAATTGACAAGCATTTTCTGTAAGCTAGACTTGATAATATGTGTTTTTAGTAACTTGGGCAATATATATGTATTTCTCGTATCCTTGACAATGATTGCATATGTATTCTATCAAGTTACACTGCAAAGCCAGGTTCACGTGCAATTAGCTTTCCTTAGACCAGAACACTGCAGCCTGAGCCACAAACCCCAAAAAACCAGAGCATCACAAGGCCATTCACCACAGAACGCTCCAACTTACAAAAATAAAATTGAATACAAAATGAGAAACATTGTTTTTTGTCAAATCTCAAAATCTCATCTTTATGCTCTGGAGACATTTGATTATACAATTATACACTGTCCAAGGGCCTGTGTATGCAAAATAACACTTTTCTTCCAGGGAAAAAAAAAAAAAAAAAAGAAAAAAAAAAAAAGAAAAAAATCAACAAACAAAATCTTAAGTAAATGGGTGCTTCATAAACTGCTTTTCGTTGCCAGGAAAATCCTGCAATCCCTGGCTGTGAAAAATCCTTATTACCATATTTTGTTCTGCTGCCTCTTTGAGTGAAACACTGCTCGGAGTCTCCAGGCTGGTTTTAGGCTCTCACCAGGCTGGGAGAGTGAAGAGCTGTGGGCTGCTGCCACCTACAGCTGGAGTGTCACTGGCTCCCGCCGGAGACACGGACCCGGCACTAAAGCCCCTCCGGACAAAAAAGCAGTAGATCACAGACAGGAGCCGAAGGAAGACTCTGCAGAGCTGGTAGTAATTGGGTTTTGCCAGCTCTTTATGACATTTAAATAAAACTGGGGGTACAGAGAAAGTAAATCCCCCGGTAGCATATTCAAGCAATTTTCTTCTCATAAAAGCATCTCCCTACTGGCAGTAGCTTGCAGAAATAAATTTCATACAGAGGAGAAAAAAACTCAGCTTTTGACAAACCTTGTGTCAGTTAACATTTGAAATGCTCTGAGATTTACCAGAAAGGAAAAAAAAAAAAAAAAAAAAAAAAAAAAAAAAAAAAAAAAAAAAAAATTAACTTCTTTGGGGGTATTTTTA
>VZRH01005091.1:0-41522 GCA_013397555.1 Urocynchramus pylzowi | reverse complement strand
AAAAAAAAAAAAAGAAAGATTATACTCTCTTGGGGTATATTTAGTCACTGTGATTTGTGTGTTGCAAATATTTCAAGATGCTTAGAATGTTGTCCCCTACAACTTCTGTCCCTTCTCCTCTAGCATTTATATATCTCCAGCTGCTAAAAAGAAAAAAAATATTCACACTCTAGATTGAGACCTCAGGAGAGCAGGAATAATAGTGCCCAGTGGTGTGCCATTTTCTGTGACTTCTCCCTCACTTATTGTTCTGAGCTTTATTGCAGTATTTTTTTCAATAAGGAAAATATAGGGTTTCTTCCATCTAAACATTATTCTGTTCTGCTTAACCTGGTAAATATTGGCATGACAAGCTCTGTGTGCATGGGAATGATGGGAAATTGTTGCTTGTTTCCATTCAAGTATATCCTCTTTTTTCACTACTACTGCGGTATCTGAGGGTTTTTTCCCTGTGCTCTCTTGATTTCATTTCACTTTCTATGCAACAATGAAGAAGACTGCTCTGTGTGGACTGATCAGGCTACTTCACTCCCATAAAGGATTTCTTATGCAAATAGTCCCAGTGAGATGTAGCAAATTATGTACTTTAGGAGAAATGCTGTGTTCATGGAAGTATTCTTTCACAGTGAGGTGTGTAAGCACATAGGCAAGACCCAGCACGGCATTGCTACTTTATTTTCATTTGCAGTGCAGAAAACAGACTTTTTCATCTTGTGTTTATAATATTGAAATTAGGCTTGAGACCTGGTTTTCATTTCTGAAAGCAGAATGGGCATAAGACTAAACTTCAGAAACACGTTATGTTATTAAAAAAATAAAATCAACACATTCCAGCTATGCTTCATCCTCCAGCCTGCTTTTTGTTTGAGCTAACTTATGCCTGCAATCAGCATTTCTTGAGAAAACGTACCTTTCTTTTAACAGAAATTATTCACTGACATCTGAGTCATAGAGGCTGATATTCTTTCAGGCAGCATCTCCAATTATCTTTCTTGACAGAGGATGTTAAGAGCATATTCCTCTCCATCTAAATAATCTATTAGATAACAATTAGTAATGTACAATTCTGTGTTTACATATAAAGGAGATTAATCTTCTGATGCAGGATTGGGATATAACATTGTCAGTGGAAAAACTAGAAAAATGGAATTTTGTTCTGGTTTTACATCTGAGATTACACCATTTGAGCGTACTGAGATTTCCTTGCCTTATGTGGAGTTACTCTGATTTATACTACTGAAATGAAAATCTAATCAAACCCCACAGCTGGATACATTCAACAGTTTTTGTTCACTCAGAATAACTTTAGATTTTATTGATCTGCATTATAGAACTGAACAGAAAACAGCAGGAGGGAAATCTGAAAAACAGTGTCTCAATTAAAACCTAGTAAAAGTTCTTAAGGCGTTTTTTGCATTGCCATACTTGGCTTGATCATCCTCAGAAATCAATGAAGAACCTGCAGTCAGACTCATGGATAAAAATGTCTTGAACTTTTAAAGTGGTTTCTGTGGCTAGAAGGTAAAGAGTTGGGGTAGAGGGGGATACCACCAAAACCACTTCAGTCCTGTTGATTAAAAATTTGTCCAACTTTAATTATTCCTTTCAGAGAAGTATAGCCAGCTAGAAGATGAGAGACAGGGTGGTACAACAAGAGAAGGAAAACAGAGCAATAAAGTACAAGTTGACTGCTATATTAATTCTGAGTAGGACAGAAATTGCTGTGGTGTCACCAGCTTGCTGCTACCACTACATGTGTCATACCAGTGGATGTCAACTTAGTGAAACCAGGAAAAATAGAAATCCACTTGCCTCCCACTTCTGGAACAAAGAAAAGGGCAAAACCTGTTCTACCTCTAGTGATTGCAGTCATAGTTAAATGTATGTGATGCTGAGAAGTCTGAGAATTCATCCTTTGGGAAAAAAGAAGTCTTTTCACCATGAGATGACACTGTAACCCTTACTATAGAGTGGCTAAGGGCTCCATGCAGGCCTGATGGATAACAGCAGGGATAGGCTGTAAGCTGTAAACTAATATCAAGCCACTTCTGTCACATTTGTCAATATTTTAGGCATTAACATGTATTTAATGTAGTTGAAATATAATGCTTTGATGTGCTCCTTAGAGCCCACTGTTAGCTGAATACATACTAGCTCATGAGTAAGAAATACAGCATTTTTGTGCTCCAGCTTAAAATGGCTTCTGAATAAGTGCAGTGCAAAAAGGGTAATTGCAAATAAACATTCTCAGGTCTCCCTATTTAAGAATGAACACATAGAGGAGTATAAAATTGGCCTGTTTTCCCAATCTGCCTTAATAATTTAATAATGATGATTTAATCAATATTATGTCCCAGAGCCACATCAATATGTACAAGAATCCAGCATCTCAAGGATATGTTAGTGAGAGGAGACTTACTTGATTTAATTATTTATAATGATAGTGTGTCAATAATCCTGATTTTTTCATGAATTATTAACATTTTCCCTCCTCACTATCTTCCTGCTCTCTGGAATGAGTTAATTATTACAAAGCTTTCAGCTACTACAGTGATCTTTAGCATAGAGAGTTGATTCAATGATAGCATTCCTGAAGTGTTACAACACTCTTCCTAGAACAATTTTCCAATTAAAGCATTTAAATATAGGAAGCTAATTTCCTTCCCACTCTGCTTACTTGGGTAAAGAAATATATATTAACAAATTAAATAGTTTTGTTTGGCTCAGTTTTATCCTACAGAAGTGACAGTGAGGGTTTTTTCTTTCATCTGTGAACATTTTACCTTTTCCTACAAGCAGTCACCATAGCTACTGGCAAATAGCATTATGTTTGCCTGATTCTCTCTGGTTTCACTACAGTTCTTTTTCAAGGAAAAAAAAAAATAATGTGGCTTGATTGTTTTCAGAGAACAGAAATCTTATGTAATAACCAATTAGTTCTGTCTGAAAAGTCAGAGTCTCTGAAAAAGGGAGGGCTCTCCTTTATTCTACATAGAATGTCACTGTGAACCTTTGCATCTGGTTTAGACACCTGAATGCTTCAAAAATTTTCTCCTATTAAGTGCTTTCATCTATGCTTGACTCAGCTGGAAACAAATTTGCCACATTACAATATTAATAATTATTCAGATGTCAACATTTGCAATTTTTTCTGTCTCCACCTATTTTCTCAATTTAGACCAACTTTAAGTTGTCTTAGACAGTAATTCAGATTGCTTGCTTTCAACAACTTCCTAGCTCCAAGTGGTGTGTAAAATTAGCTGGTACTTTCATTTTGACTTATGGATTTTCCTAAATGCATAAGCACAACAATCTGTGCATGTTCAGAATTATGCAGTATAAGAAGCTAGATGCAGGCTATACTGGCAGCTCTTTTTCTATCTTCAAATTTTCACAGGTATTCTTCACAGAGAAAAGCTGCTTAATTGATGTGGTTCAAATTGGGATAAACGTATTTATTGATTTATTAATGGTATATAATTATTGATTTATTAATGACAAGTGACAATGAGTGAACTAAGAATTCAGGATCAGTATCAGCAATGCCACTGATAAACCACAATATCAGACACTGCAGAATGTTAATAAACACTGACAAATTTCCATGAAACTTTCTGTAAGTTATTTATACACAGCCACACACAGGGTGTGCACACCCAGTCTCTCACAGGCAGTATGGATTTTGCAAACACTGAGAAGTGTGGGTCCACCCCATGCAGACCCTCCTGTGGAGATGTGGATGTTGAGCATGTCAGGACAAGGGGGAATGCCCTTAATCCTCAGCAGAGAATGTTTAGATTAGATATTAAAAAAAAATTCTTTACTGTGAGAGTGGTGAGGCACTGAAACAGAGAAGCTGTAGATGTCCCACCCCTGGGAGTCTTCAAGGCTAGGCTGGATGGAGCCCTGAGCAACCTGGGCTAGCGAAAGGCCACGGCCCGTGGCAGGAGGCTTAGAAACAGAAGTTCTTTAAGGTCCAACCCAGGTCCTTCTGTGATTCTAAATCCTTCTCTGGAAGTACTTTTCTGGCTATTTGACTGGTGAACATAGGTGAATTATTGGCTTGGTCTAGTTATGTAACTTTCAGACCACTCAATGAAAAAAAAGAGAATTTACACCCTTTTTGATGATGTAGTGAGGGAATCAATGTCTTAGCAGGTCATAGGCACCATAAAAAACATTGGAAGCACAGCATTTTGGTAGTATTTGATTCAGTTTTGAAGTACTATCTTGCTGATTGGACAACTATTAAAAAAAAAACAACAAAAAAAGAATTGCACTGAACAATCAATAGAGGAGCTGCAAAAATTGTTTATGGGCATTAAAATGAGTATGTACAGGATCAAATTTTATAAAGAAATCTGATCATTAGTTCCCATTGTTGAAAAATAACTTTGAAGGAGATTTTAAAAAAGAATTCTGTAGCATCACATATAGCCTAACAGTGTAATAAACTACCACAAGAAGGACCAGAGAAATATAGTCTGACATGTCAAATTATGTATGTATAGCTGCAGAAAGCATGCAGAAAATGATAATTTAACATTTCTAAGATAAACTGTAGCCAAATACACTTGCATAAGCATTATTATTTAAGGTATCTGTCATATTTGTTTTCCCAATTAGATACACATAGAGTATTGAACATAGAGTTCAAAAAGAAAGGTGTCACACAAACTTGCCCTTGTCTGGTATAAATTTCCAGTTCTAGATGAACTCATTCAAAGCTCTGACAGATAATGCTGGCAGTGCCTGCTCAAGCTGTCTGTTCCACTTCTGTGTTGGATGAAGGAATTTATGCCTGCATCTCATCCCCCAGTTTGGCATTTTAGAGTGAGCCAGGTGGATTTGTATTAAGGTACTGAGCTGTGAAGAGAAGCAACTGAACCATGGTTACCCATTCTGTCCTACAGATTGTCCTGAGGTGGTGTTGCCTCCAATAGGGGATGGTACTGACACCGAGGGGTTGAGACTTCTGGCCAATTTGACTGATAATGAAGTACATGAAAGCCAGAGATCAGAGAAGCAGAACAGTAATTTACCTTCCCTTGTAGTTGTTGGGGTTTTTTGCTAGATTTAGTGAATTTTTTTTGTTAAGGCTTTTTTATTATTATTTTTGGTTTAGCTATAGCATATCCCATAAAATGCTTTCAGTCCTTTTAACTGTTCCAACATAATTTGTGCTTTCTGACACATTTGCAGCAAGAAGGTATTTATATCAGCAAGACTGATAACATTTGCAGTCAGTGAAACTCACTAATGTACCTCTGTCTTTCCTGAGATTGAACAGTGTCCCTCTTCTCTCAAGGCAGCTGGTATAGCCAAGGGTTTAACCTTCTGATGATGCACCGCATTTTATTCCTCTTTCAGACGTAAGTTAATCCATTTCAGCACTGCATTTAAAAGCTGAGGTTTTGTGTCTGCTGTGAAATATTGCATCTGCCTTGCTGGTGTTCCTCCTTTCTGACAATAACTTTTAATTATTTTCATGTAAAATGTGAAGAAGGGTGTCATATGCGTATGGTCTGGTATTCTTTCATATAATGAGAAAAACGGAGAGCAGCAGATATGAAATTAAGTACTGTTCCAATCTCCATGTCTGTGGTGTTCCACTTCTGAGAGGAAGGGAGCACTCAAGATTTGTGAGTGCCTGTGGTTGAAAAGGAACAACAAATGCCAGAGGGTCAAAAACAAAAAACCTTACTAAGTTTCATTAGAAAATTATACACATCATAGAAATTAGAATAAGTTAGTCCCTTATCTTCTAGTAGTAATAGAAAGAAAAGAATTTTTTTAAACAGGGAAAAGACAGAGACAGAGTAAAGGACATCACTAGTCCTGGGTCCAGCATTGATCTGGCCAACAAGGTGTCTACGGTCCAGGGGGTGCCACCAGGGCTTTTTATAGATAAGTTTTCCCTACCCTGAGGCTACAGTTCTCACATTCCATGCAACTGAGTTATTATGCACACATTCTTCTACACTTATCAGGAATGCTATTCACTAGACCAGGTTGGTCAGAGCCCCATCCAACCCGGCCTTAAACATTTCTGGGGATGGGGTATCCACAGATACTGGACAACCTGCTTTAGGCTTCACCATCCTCTGAGTAAGGAATTTCTTCCTAACATCTAATCAAAACCTGCCTTCTTTCAGTTTAGAACCATTGCCCCTTGTCCTTGTCACCATTTCCACATATAAAAAGACCCTTTCCCTCCTTTTCATAGGTCCCCTTAATGTACAAGTACATTAATGTACACAGTGAAGTCTCCCCAAAGCCTTTTCTTCTCCAGACTGAACAACATCAACTCTCTCAGCCTGTCTTTGTAGGGAAAGTATTCTCCTCTGGTCATCTTTGTGGTCTCTGGATCCACTCTAGCAGGTCATGCCTTTCTTGTGTTGATGACCCCAGAACTGGATGCACCAATCCTGAGGCCAGAGCAGAGGGGCAGAATCCCCTCCCTTGACCTGCTGGCCACTCCTCTTGATGCAGCCCAGGATGCCTCTAGGCCTTCTAGGCTGTGACCACACACTGTTGGCTCATGTCCAGCTTTTCATCCATGAGAACCCCCAAGTCCTTCTCCACTGGTCTGTCTGCATGCAGCTCTTCTCCCAGGCTGTACTCATGCCTGGAATTACCCTGACCCAGGTACAGCACCTTGCACTTGGCCTCGTTTACCTTCATGAGGTTCCCAGTTCTCACTGTGTCACTGATGAAGACACTGATGAAGAGCACCAGTCAAAAGACAGAGTCCTGATGGACCCTGCTCCTCACCAGCCTCCACCTTGACACAGAGCCACTGACCACAGCTCTGGTGTGGCCATCCACAGACTCTGGTTGTGTCTATCCAGCTATTCCATACCTACTAAACAGACCATAATCAAATCCATTTCTCTCCAATTTGGAGATAAGGATGATCTCCAAGACCTTAAAGAAGTTCTAAATAGATGTCATCTGTCAGTCTTACTTTGTCAACTGTTGCTGTCACTCTGCCATGTAAGGCCACCCAATTGGTCAGGCACTATTTGCCCTAAAGGCATCCTGGCCACCTTGGGTCACATCCTTGTCTTTTCTGTGCCAAGAATATTCTAAATATTCTTGGAAACTATGGATAAGACAGATATAATGTTAAATAATTTCTGCCATTGTTTTGAAACATTAATGAGATTTTTTTTTACATAGTCATCAAGGATTCATGGCACTGCATGTAGTATGCATCTATGAATATGTAGAACAAGGTCAAACTTTAGCTTCGGACCCAAGGACAACAAAACAGAAAATAAATATTAAAATAAAAAGGAAGCTGGACATTTAAGTTTTAACTGGCATGTCTGAGTTTATAGAAAGAAGTGCCATACCCTTTCTGTAGAAGCAGCAATATGATAAGAATAGTAATTTTTTGGCAGTTGCAGCTATGCAGTAAATGTCTTCCTGAGCTTCTTGTAGAGAATATTTTTCCTTTAAAAGCCCAGAGGGAAAGATATACCATATAGCAGAAATATGTGAAGGAGGAATTATCTGGAAACTATTAGAAAGACCAAGTTTCAGTGTTTGAAGAAGAGCAATATTACAGAAACAGTATTTTTTCAAGCATGTTGCAACATTTAGCTGAAAATATTTTTAAAAACTTAGAATCTAATTAGTGAGAGGTAAGATAGATGTGGGTTGTTGTCATATGCATTTGCATAAAAATAATTGGAAGTCATGTTAGCAGCTGCAACATTTAAAAGAACATAGTGCTAAAACATGAAGGTTGAATCAGCTTCTCTGGGACTGATGGGAGAAGATGCTGAAATATGACAAGCCAGCATAACAGATAAGAAGGAATGTTCTAAGGCAGATTATGATTAATTAGTGTAAAATATAAACTGAAGCCCTTGGGAAACTCAGATATTTTGTTTCCTTCATAATTTAGAAACATTCTGAATATACTTCCTGAGACTAGACAAGGCATTAAGAGTTGGAGGTACCTGTACTATTCACTCTTACCTTGACTTTACTGACTACAGCAAAAAGGTTTCAAAATTTAGAACTGATAAATGAAATGTTGCAAGGAATGATGTCATCAATATATGGTTTTCACCAGCCAAGGTCAGTGATCAGTTCTAGCAAAATCTTTCTAGACTGTTCAGTCTGTGAAGCCACTAGGTCAAGTAAAGTCAAAATATTCCTTTATCTTGGCTGAAAGTAGTCAAATGTTAACCCCAGGTTCCAAACACGTTTTTATGTTGTAGATGCCAGTTTATTAGTTCCTGCATAATGTAGTTGCATTCTTGAGGCTATTTTTCTTTCGCAGCAACTTGCTTGAAATGTCTGTGGAACTACTAACAGACCATAGAAAAAACGAATTTTGATTGATGCAGTTTTCTGAATCAACTGGCTACTGCAAAAAGAAATCAATGTTATTAATTCAGGATCTCCCAGTGCCCCAGAGGATTGTGTTGTAGGAGAGAAGCAGGATTAGAGTCTGAAATGGTCTGGAGAGGGTTATGTAGTGGAGCCTTTTTATTCCTCTCAAAGGACTGGAGCCTTTGGAAACAATTTCACATCATTACTTGCACCACTGATAGTTGTGGCATTTTACCTTGTGTTCTGCTTGTTAATTGCAGATGAGAAGTGCCAGTTTTGAAGGAGTATTTTATGGTGAGAAGAAAATAATAATGTGTATTTCGCTTGAGAAATCCTAACTAGGGGTTGTAATTTTTGACAGTTCATGGTAGAGAAAAGGGGCCATTTTTTATCAATTGCTAATTTGTCTTGAAAGTGTAAGTGTTTTGGCAAGCTGGGAATCAACTAATAACAGAAAGTTATTGCTTGACTCTCGGTCCTGCAAATTGAAGTTTTTTACACTCTGCTGATCATTGCTTATTTATTTTTCTTTATTTTTCATTGGCTTTATTATCTCGGAGTAGGGCTGAGCCTGATACAGTGAAAATCAGATTAGAAACAGTTCACTTAATCTGATTCAGTTTTCATTAAAATCCTTTAAATAATACATTAGTACACATTACATCTGACATACCTGAAGGTGTGACACTGATCCTGTTTTCTGACCTGCTCAACTTGGTAATTCCATCATGCTTTAACTCAATGTAAATTGTACTTCTGCCACAACAATCATAAATGTTCTTAATGCCTTCTTGAGTTTTTATGTAGCCTGCATTCTACCAGGTTTTGGGGTTTTTTTCTAAATGGTTTCTACCTCGAGGATGATTAAAATCATTCTTAATAGCTTCCTTACACTTTATTTTTTATATTAGAAAAATAAATTTTCTTCAATTCAGGTCTATATACTTTCTTTCCAAGGAAGCCTCTGAAATATGTGGAAAAAAATTGACACTGCATTTTTAAAGCTGCATTTATAAATGTGTTTACCTAAACAGATGTTGTGGTTTGCAATACTATATCAGTAAAGGATCTTAAGGAGTTCCAAATGACCTAAAAAGGGGAAGCAGAGGAACAGAAAAACAATTTTCTTTTAGAATGAAAGGTTGTAGGATAGTATGAGAGGTGCAGGTATTCTGTGGGCATATTGTGTTTTGCAGGGAAACTGTCAAAACTCTTAAGCTATGTGATGCTGGTTTAGTGCTCAAATATGAAACCTCTTCATAGAAGACCCAAGTGGCAAAGAATCATCATTGTTGACTCAGCAAGGAGCACTCATCTTCTTAAATCACTTCTGGTTAAATATCTTTGTCTGATGCTAAGGGACATGGCTATTTTCTTTCGAATGAGACCTTGGGCATGAGTCTTAGTTGCCTTAAATGCTACACTTTTAGAAATTTGCTATAAATTTGCTAGATTCAAAAATACATATGGCAGATTTACACTTGAGGAACCTACTGTCTGAAAAATAAGAGAGATTGTTGCAGTTCTGCTTGCACAGCCAAATAAAACATAGGTCTATATCCACATGCATGGAAACAGAGATGCCAGAAGCAATCTCATTCTGTTAAAATTACAACAGTTTTATCTACATTATAGGACAGTTTTATCAACCTTTCTGAAAACAAAATGGATGATCACAATACTAAGGGTCGGAATATGTTGATGAAAAATGCTACAATAGATAAATACAGGTTAAATTCCTCTTTGGATATGAAAACCTACTCTCATTAGCCTGATGGGAGTTTCAAACTTGTGTTCTTTAGTATTAAAGATTATGTGTAAGATCAGTTATTAATTTATGCACACACTTGGACTGAAATATTTTCTTATGGTCTTGTTACTTTTGACAGAGTGATCATCAGGCTCTATAGTTTAAATTTGCAGTCTACAGGTTAATTCGGATTTTATGTGGTGACCAAAAGAGAACATTTCAACATAGTTGTTGGGTTTTTTACACATGATAAATTTGCTAAATAATACAAATTTGCAACAAAGATTTATCATCTCTGATCCTGAATTATTCAATAGAATTTTTAATGCCTGTTACAGTATATACTGAAGAAACTGAAATTCAATAAGTCACTGTATGATCTTGAAACAGAGTCTTCTGTTCTGTTTTCCTTTTCCCTATTCCTCTACTCCTAAACAAAGCAATCCCTGTGGGAGAAGAGTATTCAGGAGAACAAGCTGAAGTGTAAACTGTGAGCTACTGAAAATGGTTCATTGTCTGTAGTACCACGATAGAAGGGAAGATATGAAGAGATAAAAATATAAAAATCAGTATAAATAACAAGTTCTCTGCTTTACACATTTGAATTAGTATTGCTTCCTCCTTAACCTTTATTCTGTTTGAAGGTTTCCTGATTCCTTTAGTAGAGAAACATTTTTAAGGGATTCCCTCTTGTGAAATAGCAAGAATTATATTATTCTTTTTTTTTAAATAGTTGTAAATTTTTGCATCTTTTGTATAGGCAAGCAAGCAGTTAAGTGTATGCAATTAGCATTAAAGAGAACCATGGCAAGTACAATATGACAGCTTCAAAATGTTTTTCAGAGTGTAATGTCATTAACCTTTTAATGTCCTCTGTACTATACCCAATATTCTGGCAACCATTTTAGACAAGGTTTAGGTGGTACAGCTTTATGTAGTTTAGGATTTTTGTTGTTTAGGATTTTTTAGGGAAGAGATCCACTTTTAGTCAGATTGTACTTGTCAACCCATAAGTCTTCTGAGAACCTTGTGCATGACTGCATTTTGAAATCCTAATTATAGAAACTCAAATATATTGAAGAGGAAGCAACAGTACAATTTGAAAAAGAAAAATCTTATATTGGAATACATACTTGCCAGTTCCCTATATTTAAATATGGAGTATCATTTTAACTGAAATATTCAGCACAAAGTGTTGAGATGACACAGTCCTTTGTGCACCTATGAACACCACTGAGCTTGTTACCCACCTTTGCACTGAGCCACCTCTTGACTCTGCATTTCACCCCCTCTGAAAGGCAATTGTGAACATCTCAGTTTTGATATGGATTAATAAATAGTGCAATGGACAGCTGGCTTAGGCATTGCACTGCTTTGTGGAAAGCACAAGCAAAAGAATGAATTTCCTTCACCTTCATTCCGCATTGGAATCATTCAGGCTGCCTTTACCTCATCTCTGTGTACCTTCACACCATGGATTTGTTCTCTTACTTTTTGCTGCCATCTAGTGCATTTTACAGCCTATAGCCTAGCTAAACTGGAAATGCTTGTAAAAGAGGACCCACCATTCAAAGTGTTGAGATTTTTCATTAAAAATGGAGAAAAAAAATACAGGATTTTTTTTCTTACTGTAAAGACTTTTTCCCTGCTCATTCCATAGCTCTTTCTATGTGCTGAATAATCTCCTGGACATTTTTCAGTTCTTTTGACCCTGAATCATTTGCCTCATCTAGAGAATTTCTTTCAGTACTTTGCAGCTAAGATTAATCTGTGATCTGTGCAATCCTTCAGGTGTTAGGTATACATTTATGAATATTCTTTTAATCTTCCTGTAGAATATAAAATGATATAACTTGAACTATTTGATAAACATAAAATGCTGGGGAAACAGAACATTCTGAAGTTACAAGCATTCAGTTCAATAGCTGGCTGTTTGAGATTCTGAAAAATATATCTTGCTTGGCATTTGTTTTCAAGGCACAGCAAGTCTGAAAATTTGATTATGAATGCCAGTTAGCCAACTGACAAGTAAGAATTTCAGCATTAAAATTGCTCAAAATGTATGGAATATCTTTCACTGTCCATTTGGCCTGTTCTAATGTTATTTCACCTGTGTAAGCAACTTCTATTTGACTGCTGTAATTATTAATAGCTAAAATCTCTCTTGAAATTAAAGTGATTGTCTGTCATGTTGCCAGCATTCTTGATTTTTCCTTATAGCTATCTTAATAAGGAGAGAAATGAGCAATAAAATATACCCTGAAATTATAATTTGCTTTGTATCACATTATTAGCTAAGGTACTCCTGGTACACATTGCCCAGGGAGGTTTAGAGTCTCCATTCCTAGAGATCACACAAAAGCCTTCTGGACACAGTCCTGAGGAAATGGCAGTAGGTGACCCTGAGCAGAGGGGTTGGACTGGCTGACCTCTGGAGGTTCCTTCCAACCTCAACCATTCTCAGATTCTCTCATTTTTGAACAATAAAATCTGCTTCTGGTACAATATTTATTCCTCTGCTTTTTAAGGAATCTGAATCTGACAGCTGCTTCTGTTAAATGTATTATTCTGTTTTAGTAGCAGTCTAATAATTTTAAAGATTTGATAATGTCTGGTACTTCTATTAAAGGTTTTTATAAAGGTGCCTTTTTCATATTTAGAAAAAAAAAAAAAGATCTGGAGATAAGCTTAGTATGGCTTAGTCACAAATGTCTGTGGATATTTCAGAAAATATGTGGGGCAAAGGAAAATAGGATGAAGAGAATTTATTTTAATCATGTTTGCTTGATATTGCTAAGCAAAAGGATTGCACTGTTTTAGGGTCCCTTTGTAACAGAAATGCATTTTACCATTAAGACAATGCCTGACTACTCCAGGAATTAAGAGAAAAGGGTATTCCTTCCTGGTAAACTGTGTGAACACTGATGTCAACAATATCTTTATGCTGACTGAAAAACAGACTCCTAGACGTGCAGAGAGCCTCTAATTTCTACCAACACAGCTTTTGACATCTAAGGGTGTCCAGAGGACAATAAAACTATGTATGGGATTAACACCATCTCTAAATATTTCCCTTGATTTTACAAGGTCTGAAATAGCATTCAGTACAATAAACATGATGGTTACTCCAGCTTTTTCTGGATGCTTGCAAATGAAGCGAAGAAATTTGAGAAGTGGAGCAACAGGAAGTCCTTTATTCTTTAACATCTTCTTATAATGGATTACAGATTGGTAAAAAAACCATAACACTAGTATGCTGCAAAATGATGCTTCTTTGCATTAAGATCAGAGAAGAAGGGTGAAGTAGCACAGTGTAGAAGAGAACATCTGAGACACTAAGATGAAGAAAAAACGGACAGTTGAAAATACAAAAGTGGCATAATTTTAACATCTCATGCATTATTAAATAGCCTGTGATTTTGTTGTTACAATATGCCTCTGCTATTTTAGGAATTGCATAAAAAGCTGTGCAGTATTATTTCAATAAAGCTTTTATGTAACTGTATAAAATTGCAGTATATTACTGCAAATGTACAGAGCCTTATTGCAGTGAAGTACATTAAGATAATGCCAAACCAAGGGCATCATAATATATGTAATAAATTCTATATAGTAGTTTTGCCTTACCATATTAGCATAAGAGTATTATGCTATTTAGATGACCACAGAGTTTACATTACAGACAGTTGCCAGAATCATAAATGTTGTAAATTGTCATAACACAATTCTGAAACCTGACTGATGAAGGCTCTCAATTATGCTGCCTTGTACTTTGCCCTACTGCTGTGGATACCAAAGTCAGAAGCAGTCAGTTACACTCTAATAACAAATTGCAAAAGCACAAAGCATTTGTAACATGCTGGGCAGACTTTCAGTTGCTAAATTTGTTCATTCCCCATTTGTATCTACAATAAAATTACCAGACTTGTTTAACTTTTCAGGCATTTGAGCATCAGGAATTAATGTTGCAGGTCATGGTCTAGAGGCACAAATCCTTTTGGGATGTGGAAGAGATGCAAAAATATGCTCAGCAGTATGAGCTGTATTAAGGAATGTGTGGGTGAGGTATGTCACTCCTGCTTACACACAGATTTGAGGAGTGGGATATGAATCCCTGCATCTTTCCAGACTACAGAGAAAGAAGCACATGAATTGTAAAAGCTAACAAGCTATTAATATATTCAGGCTCCCTGTTTATGTCACTGAGATCCCCATAATTCAGCAACTGCTCAAACAGAGCCATTACTGTGGTGTTCAGACATTATATTTCCCAATCTGAATATATTTGTGTGTCAAATACCTGTTATAACAGGACCCAATCCTCAATGGTTTCACAAGGCACTGCCTGAGAGATTATTAACCTATAATGTTAACACACTTTCATGGACTCATCACTTCAGATTCAGGGGGAAAGGACAATGTTTTTTGGTTTGTTTTTTTTTTTTAATCTGGAAAAGGAGAAAGAAAATGAAGGCATAAAGATAATATTTAGCAATTTTAAGAGGCTGTTAAAGGCAGATTTGCTATTATGTCACATACCATCTCACAGTTGTCTCAGAAGGAATTAATTGGGCATGGAACCAGTAGTCTTCATGCGGACTCAACAGAAAACCTGGAGTGAAGTAGATAGAAGTCTGACATTTCCATACAAACTGCAATGATTTTAGTTGACTTTACAGTCTTTCACATCTAATTTTATGTCAGTTTTGAGAATCTGAAAACAGACTTGTTAAACCAACTTCTTCCAGCAGAATTTTTACTTTGAATTTCACCAGCTAAGATTTTTGAAAGATGAGCTCTGGTATCCTTTCAGGGGGTGACCATTTTTATTCCACCGTCTGGGTGTCAATCTTTATTTGCAAGTTATTTTTATAGAGGTTTTGCTATCATCTGCATTCAGTAATTACAGCATTTTTCAAACTACTACCCTTGTGGGGCTTTTTTTAAATGACTGACAGCTATTCAAAAAGCAGTGGATGAGAATTTTTTCCTAAGATGCTACATCCATTATGTCATCAGGCATATCCTTATGTTCATCTGCTTGGGTTTTTGATAAGCTTGCATGTCTGCTTGTAATAGCAATACCTGTCAACTACTTATTGTCCTTTTTGTCCTTTCTGATCTGACCTAGACATCAGCAGTGGATTGAAGTTAAAAGTCTCAGACTACTGGGGAGTTGTATTTGACTTTTTTTATAAGCAGGACTATCTTGTTCTATCTAAAATTATTATTTTAAAAAGATTTCTCATAATAACTCCAGTTCCTATTCTTTTAGGGAAAAAAATACGTTTCTTCTGAAACAGGAGTTAATTGTGACAAAACAAACAGACACATCAAAGCTAGAAAAGCTTGTGCATGAACTTCAATGAAGGGAATACTGTTTTAAGGAAAAGTTTTCTGGGAATGTGGGAACATACTTAGAACTCAGGCAGGCTTGTAGAGAATGTTCTGAAGCCATTATCACAACATTGGTGTTTGGCTAGTTTGGCTGGCATTAAGGTCATTTTCAGCAAGCTAATGAAAGGAAGTCACACATCCATTTCCATGAAAATACCTTTAATAAGTTTCCCTTACAAAACTTTGGGAATGCTACAATATTACTGGTTTTGCTTCTGAAAGCTTGCATTTATGAGCCTAGCTTTAAACACAAATGCAAAAGTAATCATAGTAATTTTCTTAATTCAGAATAAAAAGGGTAATTTTTCATTCAGCAATTTTCAGCTTTTCATTCCAAACAGAACTCTTTCCACAATAAAATAGTGTTTGTCTCCAGCTAGTGCACTAAGATTCTGAAACTAAGGCCAAGAAGTAAATGTTGCTAAATGGAAGAAGAAATATTTGTTCATTCCACTGAATCACTAGTGTTGGATGGTCTGTGAGCAAACAACAAAAGTTGTTAAAATTTGTTTAAAATATTCAGTAAGGGCTCATCTGGATCATAGTTCCACAGTGCTTCATGCTGATCTTCTTAATGCACCCAGAAAAACAAGATTATACCAGTTTCACAGCTGAAGAGCCTTAGCATTGAGAAAAACCCTGTCTTCCCTTAGGTGAAAAATTATTCAGATTCAAAGTTGTGTTTAGCCTCTAACTTGAATTCCTTTATGACCAAAAATTTTCATATGGTGTTTTCTTAACTCAAGTTGGCAGCAGTAGCAGAGGGATCTCATCAGGTTGCTCTGCAGGTGGCATGTTGTAGTGAAGCTGTTGCTGTCTTAAGTATTCTCTTTTGTGAAAACATCTAAGAGATTTGCCCAAGGTCTGAAAATCTGGGAAAGAGCAAGTATTTTTTCCCATACACTTGCATCACATTCTAATCCTACTTCATCTTCAGCATCAATACAGCAGGACTTATCAGAGAGTGAACATTAATGAGCCTCAGAAGCATTTATTCAAAAGGTGGATGACCAGCAGTCCTCCAAGTTTTGGTAGCTTCATTCCTTGCTTTCTTACCAGTTTTAAAAAGTGATTTTCATTGGCAACTTCCCACCATAAGAAATGACACATATCACAGTCATGAGAACAAGAGACTCTTCTGCCTATAGAAAATTTTTAACACTGAATGTATTGCTACTGACTAGACAGCAAAAATTCTGTGTAAGATATTAGCAATTTTGTCTGCCTTGGCAGCTCTATTAGCTTATTTCTAGAAAAAAAAAATTACATGATAGATGGAAATGTACATATACAAAATTCCAGGTGAATGTCATGTTTTCTTATCATCATTTTCAAGCTTAACTGAAAATAATGTCTTCCTTAATATTCCAGAAATGGCCAATGGCCCTCTGCAATCAAGTTATGTTTGTAACCTCATCATCTCTGCACCACAGCTCTTTGAGATAAATTGCTTTAATCTGCCTTGAATGGAAACACAATCAGAAACAGACCTAATATTATTTTATTCACTATTTACTTCAAAGCATCTCAGATTATACTTAGCAGCTTTGTAAAACAGGCAGGGTGTGACATAATAAGCAAGACTTAATTTTCACTGTGTTTGCTATACAGAAAGTGACCTTTTCTTAACTTGATTTAATTCATTATTGGGTCACTGGGTGATGAGTTGGTGGTCATGATCCCTCCTCATTGGAATTACCTTGTAAGCAATCAGAGAAGATTCAGCACAGTTCCTGAGCTGACTTTCCTTGTACCCTCTAAATTCTGCATTCTTTGTGTCCATTATCAGTGATAAATTCTTCTCCCCCAACCTTGTTAACCTCTCCCTAGGTCTGAGAGTACCCAGACAATAGCACCTTTACCTTATCTCAAGTTCCCATTGTGGTGTTTTAACTTACAGTCCAAGTTGCAGGTATCCAGAGAGGCCTGTTCAAGGGGGCTTCGGTGGTCACTGGTGGTCACAGGTGCCATCTGCCCTGTAACTTGGGGTCATCTTTCTTTGACTGGTGATAGGCCTACAAGAAGTTGCACAGTTTGCCACAGTGGGAATTTTTGTCTGGAAGTGGTAACCAGACCTTGCTTCTGTCAGGCCTGACGTTAGCGCTATCCTGTTGCTCCATTCTGCACTTATGGCAAAGTCCTTCTGGGGTCCTAACAGTGTTTGAGACAGGCAACTGTGCTCCTTAAGTCCTTACAAAATTGCAGCTACACTATAATAGAGACATAATTTAATCCAGCATAAACAGGTGCATTAATATTGCTTACTTGTTCTCCTTCATATTCAAGAATTTGAAGTATTAAAAAAAAAAAAAAAAAAGCACCCTTATTCCACTTATGCCAAAGAATTAGGATGTGGTTCACTAGATACTAGATAGAGGTTTGCTATCTTTCTTTAAGTTTATGGTAAGTAGGCATCCATACAATATTTTCTGCTGCACTGTGGTTCTTGGCCCTGCTCAAGGTCCACTATAACATTTTTCTGATATTATCCAATCCTTTACCTCTAAAGCCTGACCCATGGCTGTTGTAGTTTGACACTAGCCAAACGCCAGTCACTCATGAAAGTTGTTTGCTCACCCTCTTCTGCTATAGTTGGGCAGAGAAGAGGGAAAAAAAATTAATGAAAGGCTCAAGTGTTGAGATAAAAATAGGGAGAACACGCTAAGGCCAAAATATGTTCAAATGTAAAGGTATAAAGTAAATTTATTTTTAACATAATCTGAGGAGAATAATGAGAAGTAAAATAAGCCTGTAAAACACCCTTTTCCCCCCTAGTCCCTCCCTCCTTCCCACCAACAGCGCAGGGAGACAGGGCATGGGGTTTTTGGTCAGTTCATCACTTGAGATCTTCTTCTCTTCCCTGAGGGAGAGGAGTTTTTCTCTGCCATGCCATGGGGTCCCTCCCATGAACAAACAGTCTTCTCAAAACTGCTGTGTTGTGGGTCCCTTTTCCACAGGGTCCAGTCTTTTAAGGATAGGCTGCACTTGTTTGGAAGTAAGGGCTCCTTTTCTCTGTCTTTGGAAGCAGGGGCCCTCTCTGTCTGTTCCGGTTTCTCACTGGATCCCAGCTTTCCTTGGCATCCACCCACTCCAGCATGAGCACTATGGGCTTCCTATGGGCTGGGAGTGGATCTCTGCATCCCCCACGGACATAATGGATTACAGGGGGACAGTTTATTTCACCATGGTCCTCACCATGGCTTGCAGAGGAATCTCAGCTCCAATGCTTGGAGCACCTCCTCCCCTTCTTTTTCCACTGACCTTGGTGCCACCATGTTGTTTTCCCTCACATGTCCTCATTTCCTCCTCTTCTCTGGCTCAAAGAAGAACTGCTGCCCGTAGGTACCATTGCCAACAAGTTTCACCAATTCAAAGACTCTTGCAGGATCCCACAGCACCAAGAGGTTGATCTCATCTAGGTTCCACGTTGGGGATAATAAATATGATAAATAAATGTGTATGGAAAATTATTAAAAAGTGAATCATGCTGAGAAGTAAAACACATTAAAAGAGGGGAAGATCTTGATTGTCCAAATGGAAAGGTGGGCTCAACCACCAGCTACCTTCAGGAAAGGTTCTGGAACTTTATAGGTTCTAATATTCTCGGAAATAATTTCTGAATAATCAATGAAATGCACCCGCTTTGTGCTCAGTAACAATTATGAAAGTAAAGGGTAAATCCTTAGAAGGTGAGAGGGAAAATAGTCATGATGCATAAATATTAATTGGTAAGGCTCCATTACTTCTCATTAATTTTGTCATTTTATTCTCAAAAAGACTAGTGATGAGGTTAAAAGAAAAGAAGAGAGAAGGATGATGGATGAAATGGATTTTTTTCCAGATTGCTTTGAAGTTTTCTGGTGTGGAAAAGGAATGTTTAAAGTGTGACATGTCTACAACATCAGGAGAGACATAAGAAAACAAACAGACATTAATTATTTGCCTTCTAATGGAAAAACCTGTGTACATAATGTCAAAAAAGTAGATAAAAGTTCTAAGAGAGCAGAGGTAGATGATAAAAAATATTTCATACACAGGTAGTGGAATAATGCAACACAATGTAGATGTTGTCATAGTTTTATAAAGTGATCAAACATGTTTAAGTAGGAAAAAATATCTGTTAAGGACTGTGAAACAGTCTCAAGGACTGTGAAATCTGTCTCAAGATGTCCTTTGCTGCAGGTCATGGGATGATGAATGTCACTTCATGTTGCATTAAAACTATCCTTTCTTGTGAGATGTCCACTGTCAGAGACAGGATAATGGTATCCCTTGATAGCATGCAGCCTGCCTCCCTGGTGGTCCTTTTTGTTCCTTGATTTCAAGGACTACACCAGGAAAAACTAAAACATATCCACAGATTTCCAGCCCAGGGGGCTGCTCAGACCCCCTCAGTTGCACTTCCTTATTCACAGGACATATTTACAGCTCTATGGGAATGCTCCTGGGATTTGTACAGGTTCCAGGGGAGTGGGTTTTCTACATTTGCCATCACAGAACCTGGGCAAGGAGTCTGCTGTGGACCAGCAGGAACACATTCAGAGTATGAAAGCCTTTAGGGATATGCAGAATTTCTACCCTCTATTTCTTGATTAAATGCATCCTGGTTGTCACACAAGTGTCACACCTGCTAGTAACCTCACTCTGACAAATGTCCGTTGTTATCAAAACGCAAAAGAATTGCTGGAAGTTAATGTCCCTTGCAAAGTCCAGATTTTCCAGTCTTTGGGCCAGATGATTTGTCCTTGAGTAGCTAGCCAAATGCAAACTTCTGTAGAGTGCCTGTATTGCAGTTCCTGACACGGCAGCTCCCAGACACACTTGGAATTTGTCACTTACTCAGTGGGGGGGGTTCACCCTGGCCAGCAGGTAACCCCCAGCTCAGTTACTCACCTCCAGAAGGTTGGGCATAAATGGAAAGACAAAACCCAGAAAACTGCTGTGTTGAAATAAAGACCGTTTAATAAATGAAGAGAAACAAAGGAAAAAACCAAATTATGCAGAAGCAATCATTTACCCCCAGCAGACCAATGCCCAGCCAGTCTCCAAGCAACAGCTACTTTGGAAAGATGAGCTCCCAGGTTTCACTGCTGAGCACAGTCCCTTAGATTATGGGACCAATTCAGGTCAGCTGCCCTGACTCAGTCCCTTCCCAACTTCTTGCCCACTCCCAGCCTTCTCAGAGTGAGAAAATAAAAAACCTTATGCTGTGCAAGCACTGCTTGCAGTAGATAAACTTTGACACCTTAACACTGTTTCAGTTTCAAATCCACAATACAGCACCACACCTTCTGCTTTGCAGAAAATAAACTTTCCAATACAGCTAGATGGCATAAATGTTGAGAGCCTGATGCTCTAATCTGTTACACCTCTTTTCACCTCTTTTATCTTTGCTGCTATAATAGTGCAAAATAGGAAACATTGCCAGTGTAGTAACAGAGAAAAATGGTATGTGCTCCTGCTACCCTGTACTGTGTCAGGGGAGAAGACATAGCCTGGTGTCACTGTGCTTGGCCACAGGTCAGTTCTTTGAAGCAAAAATATTCCATTTCAGGAATTCATGTCACGTAAGCTAAAAGGGAGTATAGCTTTGCCTGCCTGAAGGAAGGGTTCTGAGTTTCTCCTGTGAATTGGTAAGACATGTCAAAAATTACTCAGATAGATCACCAGTTCTTTTTCATATCTCATAAAGCAAAGCATGTGTGATACTGCCTCATCAGCCAACAAGTCCTGCTGGGAGATCACTGGTTTTCATTGACAGGTCAGAGCACAGCTGTGCATCCTGAGAGCCTCCATGAACATTGAGTTAATTTCTTCTGGGACAATGGGAAGGGATTTTTTTTTTTTCTTGTCATCAAATTGGCTGCTATAAATTGTGTTTGGGGGCTTTCTCCCAGGGTCTCTGGTGTGCTTTCACAAAGCTCTGATGTTGCACTATGACAGGTGGCAGGAATGTGCTGAGGTCACACTCTTGTCTTCAGACAAGGCTGCATTTCCTGGCAGTCAGGAGCGCACGGTGACTGCAGAGCAAAGTATTCGTTGAAATTGTGATGAATGAGGGATGAAGGTTGTTAATAGCTTGGGTAGTAAGAGGATGATGCCTTTTCTCCAGGATACTTAACCTTCATAAAGTAGGACATAATACTATTTCAGGCACTGCCTGCAGCTGTTTAAGAGTGAGAGTGCACATTAGTGGCCATCCCGTGGCAGGTGGTGACGTAGGAGGAAGGAGTGATTAATGCACCTTTTGTGATCCTGTGTGATTTATGCTTGTGACTCATAGATAAATTCATGGTTCTAGTGCTCTTTGCATCTTACTGAATCACAGTGGTGTAGCTATGTATACAAAACAATATTTGATAAATAACAAATAGAGTGCTAAAGGAGCTTCACAAAATCTGGATATCTTGTCTTCCCTAAAATTTAAGATTTATGGAACCCTATGTTAAATGGATTAGCTTGCCTGTTTAGGGCATAGCTGCACCACTTTGGAGATAAAGGTGACCCTTACATAAAGTGGACAAATATACCAATATCTTTCTTGCTACATATATATCTATCTTGTTACATATATAATGTACTTTTTAAAGCTATGTCAACCATTTTTTATGCATCTTTCACTTATAACTTCTATTTGTACAGCTTCAAGTATTCTTTGTTAACTAAAATCACTCCATATCTATTTTTTTTTCTGATTTTAGCATTTATTACAGATAATTCCACTGTGCATGAGCTAGTCTTTAACAGTAACAGTGTAATTAATGCCATCTATAAGTAGTGTGCTACCTATGGTACTGCTAGTATAGTACTGCTTTTAACAATAAAAAAAATTAACCTTCCTTAAAACATCTGAAGCTGCATGGTTTTCTCTCTGCACAAATGATGCTGCCATAGCTACCACCTGTGGAGCTGAACAATTACAGCAGCAGAAAATCTTACCATAGAAACACACAAGCAATGAATCACTCCATTCCTCCAGTACTGCGATTTCCAGTCTAACAGAAAGTGCTGGAACACAGGAAGCACATAAATGATACCTTGGCAAAAACACTGCTTTAGATAATACTAGAAGACATAGAATTATATTACAGACAGAAAATACACTTAAGGGTAGCCATACGAGTTACAGGAATTTCTGCCAGAAATTATTTTGTGCACTGTAAAATATTGGAGGACTCAAGCCAACAACTGCAACACAAACTGTTCTTACTCTGCTTTCTCCACAATTATCATGCAGATTCAATCCCAATGGAAATATTCTCTGTTCAGCTGCATTAGCAGAAACCTCTGCCAGAGATTCCCATCCCACAAACATCACTGTGAGATAATTTTTACTGCAGCTTGGCAAATGAAAATTTTATGAATATTAACATATTTTAAAATGGTTCAGTTACTCATCTCTTTAACACCTTTAAAAAGAAATCATTGTGTAGGTACAATAGAAAAGTGAGATTTTAAAGGAATTTTCTCATCATATAATAGAAAATAGTAGTTAACTCCAGTGTTGATCTTATGGTTGAAATAGTCCAGCAGAGAATAATAAACACTAATAAGTGTTTATAATCAATTATGGTTTATATCAGTTCTAGTCAAATATCTTTTAAAGAGCTTATCTCACAGATGATACATTGTCAAACTGTCCTATTTATATCAGTGGTTATGATATTCCACTACTACATTGATCATATATAAAATGTTCCAAGTGAATGCTAATGAAGTTAGGATTTTACACATTTAATTTAAAACATTCTAAAAGGAATCAAATTAAAAACTATATTTGTCTTTGATGACAGTATTTAATTTACTGCTTTTCTACCACTGAATGCCCATCAATTTAGTACAGAAGCTATATATGGCAGAGTATACAGTTCAATGGTAGCTGTGCCTCAGTAGGAATTCCCACCTTCCAGCACCCTTTTCTTCAATATCCAATTCTCAAGAAAATGTAATTATCAACTCTGCAGACAAATCTAATATTTCTTATTTTGATTTTGGAGTGATTTTATTTGTATCATATCCTGATTTATCACACAACAGTATATTTTTTAATATTAACTTTTCAGAAATAATTGACCTTGTATAAAGAAAGAACTTTTTTTTTCTTTTTGCAAAGAGAAGAAGCACATGCATCAAAAAATTCAGCTCTTTTACCAGCTTCTGTAGTTCCTAAGTGGTTTCATAGAGATCATATCATTGTCTGCATTAAAGTATGTGCTAAGATAATGATCCTCACAAAACCAGTCAACTGGTTCAGACAACCTGAGTATTCACACAGTGGTCTGACCCTTCCACACATTAAAAAAAATTGTGTTGGAAACTCAGTTACAGGTGGGAGTTTCAAGACAAACATTCTTTGATGTGAAAGTTATTCAGATGTGGGAGGACCTTGACTCCAGGGAACTACCTTCCAGTTCTGAAGTCTTAAAAAGGCTGTAGAAAACCTCTGCACATCAGAAAATGGAATCAGTTAACAAAGAAAATATTTTTGGCTTTGTGTTGTGTAATTCATTTGGATAGCGCAGATGACACTTGTATTTTTAAATTTTACACTTGTAAAATAAAAATGCTACATAACCTGAGATTCTATGAAGTTTTCAGGATTCTAGAGAAATTTATGGTACAGGTCTGAATTAACTTTTGGACTGCAGACCCTGGTTTAGGTCAGCCTTTTAAGTATCCAAATGTCTTGGAAGCTTTCTGGGAGCATTTTTCACCTTCTCTTTAGAAACTAAGAGTGTTGAAGCCAGCAGTGGAAGCATGAAAGTCTGTTGTTCTGAACCAGAAATAATCAGCATAACCAGAATAATTGGTATAACTTGTCCCTACCTTTTAAAAGGCATGTAGAAGAAATTGGGAAAACTGAGGTTTAGTTGGTACTTTGGGGTTACTTTTTGTCAATAAATCTTTAATATTAAAGCAAATCAGTCCAGATGTAGAGAATGGAATTCCAGTTCACCTTCTCTCAACTGAGAATTTATATTAAATTTCTGATTTTAATTATGCCTATTTGTGTTACAGTGTATGAAAAGCTGTGATTTTCAAGATCATCTATTTTCAGTAGTGCTGCCATAATATGGTCAAGTGAACCTGAAAGCCTGGGAAAACTCCAAGCACCTACTCTAATTACTAAATCATTCTGCAACCACAAGCAGATTGTTTCTTTCACAGCCTAACTGAGGTGTTAGTTGCCCTTACTAGCTCTAATGTGCATTTCACTTATAGGAGCATTGATATCAATGAACAGGAAGGAATGGAAGGAAATAATTCCTTCATTAATATTTCAGCCAATATGGCTTTTCTCTGTTAGAAATTGACTAAAGGAAGTAAACATGAAGAGTTAAAATTAATTTTTTCCTTTTGCTGCATTAGAGCTCTGTCTTCTTTTTTTTAATCCTTTCTTTTCTTTTATTATTTTTTTTAATAGGGCATTCTTACTTCCTCTGTGTGGTAGCTTCAAAACAAACATGACCACACAGCATCACGGTTCATTCTGTGCTTGTTTCTATGGATACATAGAGGACATCCCTATAATGCAAAATAAGGAGACAATGGTTGCAGAAAAGACACAACTATGGTAGTTTTCACGAGGACAGAATGAGTAGTAATAACTACACATGCTATTAAACTGAAAAAAGCACTATTTTCCTTGAAGACTCAGCAGCCAGAATGAAACATCCCATCTTGTGTTCACTGCAGGTGGTAGCAGTGCTAATTAGAATAAAGTCAAATAGGTCTAATTCCATTTCCATGATCTCTTCATTTCGCTATGTAGACACAGACACATTGAAACTTTATGGCAAAAATATGGATACACTTTTCAAATCGCCATCCTTGCTACTGAATCAGGAGTGTTTTTGTCAGAAGCGTACAGCATGTATTAGAGGTTGAAGCACCACTCACTCCACCCAGCAGTGAAGATCAGTATCTGTAAAATATTCAGCCATTAGAATGAGACAGTATAATGTCAGATTGTTACCAGCAATTGCTCCAGTACTTTCATTTTACATGGACAGACATCATACTGATGCACACTGGAAAATAAAAGGTGTTCAGAAGGTGTAAAGAAACTCATTTACCTTCAAAAGTTAATACTGTCACAGGCACTGCCTTGCTGAATCTTAGTTATAGACTCTCTATATCCAGAAAATAACATGAAATATTTTGTTTTATTGACAAAACTACTCTAAAATCTTCTGATTAAATGCAGATCATTACATATGCTTTTCTCATCTTAACTTAGGTTATTTTAGTTATTCATTTATAAGCTCAAGTGTCTTATTTAAAAGAACTGCTCATTTCCATTACCCAAAAATTTGCAAGGTTAGATAGCCAATAGAGCCAGACTGACAGAATAACTTTCTGTTATTCTTCTACATAAATGTAAAGAAATGAGTCAGCATCATGATATCAAGAGAAACTGAGTTGTTTCTCTGAAGGGAATCTGGAAGTGAATAACAGTACTGCTAATGATGTCATGATGCAACTGTTTCCCTCTATTGTATATTCTCCTGTAATTTACTTTTTCAAGATAATGATTTAACTTTTCCTGCAAATAAGTCAGATGACCTGACTCATCTGACCTCTTGAGTACAAGTTAGAGAGAGACTAATCTCATAGCACTTAAAGATAGGTCTGTTTGAGAAAATGGTACACAAATGGCCTTTTGTACCATTTATAAAGATCAGCTGCCAATCAGACTTCCTCTGTTGCACTTTGGATTAGTTTCTCTGGGTGTGTCAGCAACTGTGCTAACTCTCAGCAATGGGACAACAGTTACAATTCTTGCACATTTGAAAAATGCCAACACTCAGTTTTATAGTATTTGATTTTTACAGTTTTTAGGGCATTTTATATCCTTCATAAGTCATAGCCATCATCCAGGAATGTGTGAAATTCAGAGCTGAGGCAGCAATCAAAGTAAAAGGTCAACCTACAAGATGGAACAACCCAAGCTATTGATAAAAAGCATATTGTAACAAAATTGAAAGCACACAGTGATTGCTAACTTTTCACTTCAGACAATATTTTGTAGTTCTGGCACTCAGTACTTCTTTTGTCCTTCTCATGTTCAATTAGTTGTGTAAGCTTAAGCAATTACTCTTTGTAAAACCTTTGTGCACTCTCCTATACATTACCTTTCATTTTAGTAGGAGGAAACTGTGGCATAGCGGTCAAGGTTTGGTCCTTCATACACACTTTTTTTTCTAGCTGCTTTTTATTTTCAGTTTTTGTGACCTACCTTTGATGTCATTTAAAGAAATAGCTTAGATTGAATTAATTGTAGAAATTTGGTTAGTGCCATGGACAAATGGAATCTTTGAAGCTGTCCTTAACCTCCTACACTTCGATTAAAGTATAAACAAAAGTCCTCTGATGCAGGAATTTCTTGCTCCTTTTGAGAGCTGGTGATACTCCAGAGAAAGGATGAACAAGAAAAGAGCATTGAGGCTTTCTTTTTCTCTTTTATTCCTGACAGCAGAAGAAAATATCTGAACTACACAGGGAAGAAAGTGAATCTCAAAGAGATAAGAGAGACAGACAGGGGAAAGATACCCAGGAGCTTTAAGAGACAGGGGTTTTTGGTACTAAGGAAAATGCTATTTTGTTTTTGTGGGAAGTCTTTGTACTATACCCAGCACAGGTTGCAGTGCCTGATGCACTGGTTGCTGGCCAATTTTTACTAGTCTTGTTGTAAGAAACACGAAGGTCTAGGGTGCTTAGATATTTTTTCCCTTCTTTGGATTTCAGCATCACACATTCCATGTTTACAGTGTAATTAGATACATCTGCAGTGATAAAACAACACTGTTGGGCTGAGGTAAGATTTAACACTAGACTTTATGAACCAGTATATGTGAGATGATTCCCAAAAACCAGTACTCTTCAAACGTGACCTACTGATTCAGCCACATATGTTTATAAACATAAATTTTCATCTGTAAATATTACACTGTGTTATGTGCATACAGGAAAAAATTATCTCCATTTTGTTGAGCTAGAAACAGAAATCCCAGAGACTGGGTTGAAACTGGGACATGAGGAGGTACCAAGGATTGAAGAGAAGGCTCTACATTTGAATTACCAGGAGGTATGAGAAATGAGTTGAACAGGGAAAATCACCATGGGAAGGTGATGATGCCCTGCAAATTCAAAGCTTAACTTACCCTTTTATGTGGGCTCTTAAGAGATTTGTGTCTTCCAGGTTTGTACATAGACCAGGCTTGGAAGAAAGTACTGATGATCAAGCCCTTGTGATTCAGAATATTTTTATAACAGAAAAGGTAACAGGTGCTAAATAGACATGAAAGGGGTGCTAAGCCACTGATTATTAGAGTTGCAAATTGGTAGAACTAGTGACAACATCAAGAATTGGCTATGGAAGGTTTATGTAGGTTGAATTCAGAATGAAATAGTCTGCATCTATTGAAGTTCAAATAATAAATACATAAAAAAAAACCTCTTTTAGAAATAGGAAAATAAATTAGTAAGAAACTGATAAAGAGAGAAAAGTATTATGACTACCTAGATTTGCTCTATATTTTTTTTCTCTTTCCAAGGTAGGCAGTTCTGGATTTATAATATAGCCATTATAGTTCAAAGTTATTATGTTCTGTATTTAAAGTAAATGATGCTATTTTACAAACTATTAAAGATTCTTCCCTGAAATTCTGTTATCTGTCTCCTCATGATTACTCCAGCAAACTGCAGCTGCTCTGTAATGAGGCTGAAATCTTGGAAAATACTGTCATGTAGTTCTGCAACCTATAAATTCATCTAAAATTGAAGTAATTAATGTTTTTGTGCTTAAAGGTTGTTTTAAATTTCTAATAGAAATTAGTGATAGTATACAATGCAAGTTTAATGAAAGCAGTGCAACAACCAGTATAGTGCAGGCCAATGTTCAATGTCACTGCTTTGGGTATGGTAATCCCTAGTCCTACTGCAAATAGCAAAGATATTGAAGCAAAGGCTGTTTAGATCCCTAGGGACAGCTGAGAGCAATTGGAAATCTTCTGTCATAAGGAATTATGATAGATTTTTGAAGGACAAACAGAATTTAGGCTGCATATGATTTCAGTAAGATGTGGAGATCTGCCTTCAACCTTATGCTGCTGAAAATATTTATATGCTTCCCTGGACATGTTTCACATAGTCTGAGTTTTTTATTATCAAAATCATATCCTTTAAACATTTTAAAAAATCATTTTTATAAATACATTTATCATATGTCAACATCTATTGACTATTTTTCACATAAACAGAAGGAAGGACAAAATGTAGATTTAACTGAAAAGACCGAGATTCGGGAAAGGAGTAATGTCAGAGCTAATTATAGCTACATATATATCTTGCACTGGATCCAGCCTGACAGATCATTATTTCTCTTCCTAGATGTGGCCAGGGAATGGATTTCTGCCCAGATAGATTGTTTTTACCAACCATTACTTTCTGTAATTTTTCTGAGGGATCCTTAACCATCTGCCATTAAGTGTTACGCGTCTAGAAGTGCTTGATACCACAATTGTGCATCTTCTTGTGTCAGGAATGGTCATAACTGACATCTTTCCAGGCAGAACATTTGATGCATCATACATTTTAATGGATATGTATCCTTCATGGAATGGTTATGAAATCCTGCATGTTGACCAAGTGAATGGAAAATGGAGTCTAAAGAGTGCTTATAAAAGACCCCAAAATAGGCTTCATGATTCTGAAAAGTTAGTATTGTGTTAGTAAGTTCAATTAGTACACTGCAAAATAAATTAAAGCCATCCTGAACTCCTGAAAATAATGGCATTTTTGAAGGTCTGAAATAAAAAATCTGTCAATAAGCAAAAGTTTCTCTTCCTTGATTATTTCCATAAATCAAATTCTGTCCTTCCTAAATCACAGCTAAATCAAACTGCAGGAAAATTTCTACAGTTTGTGTATTGTTTAAAGAGTGTGTTCTTGCTCAAGGAAACTCATATGCTTAATGTTAAGATAGAGCAGTTGCTCATTTCTGTCTGACTGGGATGGTTAAAGCTTTATTTGGGTCCTATGAATTAATTTTCTGTTAGAGCTGAATCAGTTTGTACACAATGGTCTTTTTCTGCTGTGTTGACAAGAGGCAAGCAAGGTGTTGGAACCTTTTTGTCCCTCATGCTCTCCTTTTGAAGTGGGATTGTAACCTTTCTACTCCAATATTTGAATCTAAATCGAATAATTCAGAAGCATCATTTATAAGTGAGGGCCTGTTTAGTCTATGATAGAAGCAGTATAACTCTCTAAGTCTGCCCCAAAGAAAATTTTAAGCCAAATAGTTTCTCCATGAGTGCACCCAACCAATCTCAAAACATTTTCCCTATTATTTACTAATTAATTCACAAGTGATTTGGTCTTGGTTTAAAGAGAGCCTCCATATAAAGAAAAGCAGTTTGGAAAATTGTGGTGGGTTGAGCGTGGCTAGGCACCAGGTGCCCACCAAGCTGCTCTATCCTCCTTAGCTGAACAAGGGAGAGAAGATATAATGAAAGACTCATAGGTCAGGCGTCATGGGCAAAACAGGCTTGACTTGGGAAAAAAAATATTTATTACCAATCTAATCAAAGTAGGGCAAAGAGAAATAAAATCAAATCTTAAATCACCTTCCCTTCACCCCTTCCTTTTTTCTGACCTCAAATTCATTCCTGAATTCTCTACCTCCACCCTCACAGTGGCACAGGGGTGTGGGGAATGTGGGTTGCAGTAATTTCATCATACATCTCTGCTGCTCCTTCCTCCTCAATGGGAGAGCTCCTCACTCTTCTGCTCCAGTGTGGGATTCCTCCTACAGGAACTTCTTCATGAACTTCTTCAGTGTGGGAAAGCCTGTGGGCTGCAGTACTTCAGAACTGCTCCAGTGTGTCCCAAGGCACAGGGACACAAATCCTGCCAACAAACCAGTTTCTCCATGGGGCCATGGCTCTGCCAGGATCCTGCTCCAGCACGGGCTGCTGCCAGGGCTTTTTTCCTGCTTCTTAACAACACTATCCCAGAGGCATTGCAATCTGGACTTGGCCTTGGCCAGTGGCAGGTCCATCTCACAGCCACCTGGCATTGGCTCTATTGGATGTGGGGGAAGCTTCTGGCAGCTTCCCACAGAAGCCACCCCTGTAGGTCCCTGCCACTACCAAAACCTGATCACACAAACCCAATACAAAAATTCTTTCAGTGAAAGGCAAAGCAAATTAAAGTGAACTGACAGAACTTGCAGAATAATGCTTCCAGACAGAGGAAAAAATGATTCAAAACAGTAAAGATAACAAAAGCATTCAGAGCTAGACAAGATACCGTAATTGAGGAAACCTGAGTGAAAAGTACTAAAGCAGCATGAAAGCTGAATTGATTTTGGGAGCTGTATAATAGAAAGAAAGATTGGCAGATATATTATATACTAAAAAACACCTGCTGTGCACAAGGTAGAAACACCTCCTTTATATATTGTCCTTTGATATTTTTAAGATTATTGATGAGATAAGGTTATCCTTCTGGCTGCAGTGAGTTTCTGTGGATTTGTCTATTACACAAAGCTTTCAAAGGGAGATTGTAATTGCCTTTACATTTTGCTGGTGTTTTCTGGAAAGCAATTTAATGAATCTTTGCATGAAGCATAATTCAACTTAAAGCTTAAACTGAAAATGTATGATGGTCCTCTCATTTTCCAGTAATTTAAAACAAAAGAGTGCTACAAAAACATAATAGTAACAACTTGAAAATAAACTGAAGTACATCTACTACTTATTGACTGAAGGAGCTGTTCCCTCCAACTTCCATTGCTTCGTTACAGATAATATAATGAGGGCACAAAAAGAACCTATGTCATTAAATATTGAACCCATTGTGACACACGGTACAACCATGGAATCATAGAATCATAGAATGCTTTGTGTTGAAATTTAAAGATCATGATTAATGGGTGTTGAGTGTGCTTCCTTTCAGGGAAGCCCTCTTACATAAAACTACACAAAGGGCATGTATAGTGCTTTCATTGTACTCCATTTTAGAGATGGAAAAAGCACAGGAATATAGAAAATTATACTCTGCTTTGGGCAAACACAACACTGTGTCAATAGAGTACAGATGATGTCTGTGGCACATTGTAAAGAGGGATTATAATATTTTCCTTCAAAAACAGAGTTGATTTAAGTCAAAAGCAGGGTTTTAACAGCTGATTAAATACAACTGTGACTGGATTACTAATGTATTACAATCCAGTCTCCTCTGTATTATGCAATATTTAAAATAAATAAATTACCATAATCTGGATTGGCATCCCAAAGCTGTCAATGTTATAGAAAACTTTGATTTCATTAAATCAGGTCACTGATGTAACATTGATTCAAGGAGAGAAATTATATTACTGAATTACCAATAATATGTCATGCCATGCGAATATTTCTTGGTGACTTTCTTTCCAATCTAATATCTAAACCAAAGATCAGAGGAATATTTTAACATAGGAAATGGTAATAAAAAATATGTCCCTTACTATTTCAGGGGATTATAAGAATGTCAGTGAATAGTTCATTTTCCCTACACGTTTTTTCCCGTATTATAATCCTGGAGACATGAGGTGATAGTGCTCTAGAAATACTCTTCTTGTCTCTTTCACTCCCTTGCTACAATGTTTCTGTCTGTTCTCCCATTTTCTTTCACTGTTTGTGTCTTTCTTCCTTCATATGATTCTGAATAGTTAGGGGTTGTTTTGGGTTTTTTCCCTATTTACTCCTGGAGTTCATCAGTGCTCTTGTGTAAAATCTGGAATGTTTCTTTGTATGTAACATATACCATGGCTGCATGATTTTCTTTTTATGGCTTATAAATCTGCATCCATATTAGTAGGTAGCACAGTTCAATAGGCATAGATTTTCAGGTCAAATCAATTAGTGCTGAGATCCCAACATTCCCATTGTTCATGTTTCAAGAAGCTTTGACCTACACTAGACCTGGTCTGGGTCTGAATGGCGAATCCATGCAGCTGAAGCAACCTGAAGTGTGAAACAATCTTCTGGTGCAGGTTCAGCAGAAAAAAATTCAGTTCATGTACTCTAGAGACACAATGTGAAACAAGGCATTTCGACAGGGGACAGCCAGATTTTCTGCAAATGCCTGTTCTAGATCTGAACTCAAACACTAATATGGTCATATAACACATTTCCGCAAAACACTCCAAATTTGTTTATTGTTCTGTAACTTCAAAATTCTGGTATTTTCCTTGTTTTTCACTTTTTTCAGCTAATTTATGTAATTATCCTATTAGTTTTTCACAGGTGTACAGACAAAAGATATTACTGTTCTGATTTTCTGCCCCCTTTCATTTGCTTCATGCATTTACAAAGGGTAGCAGGCCACCATGAAATTGTGAAATCTACCTGGGAGAAGTGCTTGGTCATTTGAGCATTATGTGTTTCTTGCATCTGAGATTAATTCAGTAAATTATGGGAGATCTCATCCTTCTCTTAACCTGGTACAGTTAAGTACAGTGTGCTTTGAAAGAGAATAAGTTAATTGGGGCATTGTATACTAATTCTTGTGAAATGGGTGTGATAACGTTCTTTCTCTGTTAGCTGTTATTTATTCAAGTTTTATATTATTTTGAAGAACTTTTTAAAGACTGTTTTCTTTGCCTTATCAGGAATCACTCTTCTTTGTCATTAGAATCTTACAGCACCAATTGTGAAATGTCATAACATTGCTCATTTTGTAAACTACTCACAATTAGTTATGAAACCTGCTATTTTTAATCTTCTTCACAATATCAAAACTAAGACTATAAAAAGTAATGGCCAATGTTCACATATACAGGTCATTAAAAGAATGTATGAAAATCGTTTCTTTAAAGGTGAAGACTGAAGTCTGTGTCTTACAACAGTCAGCAGCAATGATACACCTTTTCTTCTATGAAAAAATGAATACATTTGATAACTAAAAATCATCATCCACAACTGTAGATTTCCAGGAATAATTCAGTTTATTAATGCTTTTTAATTAGCTAACTGTGTAATGTTGATATTAAAACCTCTGAAAGCAGGATTCTCAATACTGCACAAATGAAAGCAATCCAGTAGCTCATTTACATTCCTCTCATGCTGTCTGCAGCAGATCTATAAATAGAATAGGCTACACACAGAAATTTATTATTGCAGCTGATAGCAATTTTCTTTTGCAAAGGTGTCTGGAGGCATTATTCATGAGATTCATTCTGATAGACTCTCAGGCTAAGATCCTTATTCCCCAGCTCTGCGGGTGGTCAGTTTAGGAACACACTAATCAACTGCTATGAGCAAGGACTGTCACAAGGCTTACTTATTTCCCTCTTTTAAAAAATACAGGAGGTCTTTCAGCTCCAGATTATTTTCTTTAACCTGATTTTGTGGCTATTATAAGCAGATAATGAATTTTTAGAAATCACATGTATTTGAAATTTTATCAGTGCTCATCCTAATGATCACACTATTATTGGAAAAACCACAATGGGTGTGATTTGATATAACAAGCACCACGTCTTCTGCATTTATACCCACGGGCACATGTGACCTTTTCAAGTAAAAGGCAGATATGTTTCTGTTCAGTACTGAGGATGTACATGAATATTGAGCAACCACATGAATTGACCTATCTAGCTGTCATCTATTTTTAGCCATAATATAAGGGAAAAATCAAATAAGACCTTTTCTGGAATTATATTATTTGTGAAATTATATATTCCATAGATGGGAATGTCTTGCACTCTTTTGTTTTCCTATCTGCTTTGGTTTTCCTACCCTATCTGTCATTGTGCTATCTTTGAGTACTATAAAAAAAAATTGGTACAATCCGAATATGTACATTTCTGAACATCAGTTTTGTCAACCCTCAAGATTGGTTACAACTTATTTTTATCCTTGCCTAGTCTAATATTCTTTCTATGGCTGAGAACATAAGTTATATGATAGCAGAGATATACCTGTTTATTCTGTTTCAAGTTCAACATAATCACTACTGCAAGTGTTCATATTTCAGGATTTTCTGCATCCTACTGTATACATACAAACTGTATGTAGTACCTAAATATACTAATGATGTTTCCATTTGCAAAATAAACTAGTAACTTTCATTTTTCGTTCTCACATACTTTCAATTTTTTAGACATAATAGAAGACCTGTTCTTCTGTAGCAGTTATTTTGACTATGCTATAAAAGAAGCAGCACAAACAACTAGTGAGGCATTAGAAAAGTCACATATCTCACCAGCCAAAAAAACAAAAGAGAAATTAAAACTTAAAATTAAACCCAAAAGAAACTGTCATCTCAAGTCCCAGTAAGGCATGCTGGCATGTCTAATGCCAGGAACAATAGTTAAAGCAGAGATCTATTACAACATTAAGTCAGACATCACAGATTTTTCCTAAGCATAAATCCTATTCTGCTTGTTTTAAATGCATTTTGGTACTTACACTTTTTTGTTTGTTTGTTTTAATTAAATTTGTCAGCGATGAAGAAAATTGGTATTGTGAATGCCCTAAACTCTACACTGGAAAACTCTGCCAGTTTGCAACTTGTGATGAAAATCCATGTGGAAACGGTGCTACTTGTTTTCCAAAGTCCAGGCGAGATGCTGTTTGCTTGTGTCCATATGGAAGGTCTGGCATCCTCTGCAGTGATGGTAAGAAACATTTTCTTCATGCATTGGTCATAGTTTCTGTCGTTCATAGAAGCTGTGGTAAGAAACATGCCAAATATTTTGAAGGTAAAACACTGAAAGTCACCACCTCCCCACCTAAAAACACAGCCCACAATCCAATCCCACGCAAAGAATGGCTAAGCTGATCACCCTTCCCATGGGTGACTTCATTAAAGTTCCAGCCAGAGAAAGGTAGACAGAGGGATCAAAGAAGCTGAGAGTTTACTCAGAGAAGCTGGGAAAATACCAGGTAGAAGTTTGATGTTTTAGTAAATCACCTGGAGAAAAACTGAGAGATTTGAGTGAGAGCTCCTTTGGAGAAATTGATTTCTCGTGTACTTTGATTTTTTGTCTGCTTACAGCAGCATTACTTTGTACATTTTGCATATTAAAGCAGTGTAAAAATAATACTTTCTGGATTGAAAAAATATCACCATATACCATAATTTGATTAATTTTTCAGGTCAAAAAGAAGGACAATTTAAAATTTACTAAGTGCTTTGCTGTGAAACAGGAGACAGGATGAAGTGAAAATAGTAAAGCAAAGGAAATAGGTCACTTTGACTAGCATTGTCAAAGGAAGGATTTTTATTCCTTGAGCATTGATTGTAATGATTGTTCTAGGTCAGGAATTCCTGTGTGTGAACATCCAAGGTATTTTTTCCCTTAACAGTGAATGCAGCAAGAAGTAATGATTGAAAAACCTACATATAGAAAATAATCACTGGTTCTGAGCTTATTTAGTGGTGCACATAAAGTGCCTTTTCAAATAAATATTAAACAATTATCAAGTTGGTTTTTGGCATATTATATACATATTTAAGTATTACTTAAAATTTTTGTTTCCAAAATTTTTGGTAGATGAAGATTTATGTTTTATCTGTTTTCATCCAACAGTGATACTTGATAGCAAATAGTAGAAGTGAATATATGAAACATGTATGATAATTTCTTGGTAACCTTTCCTAATTTACAGTAGCAAATACACTGAGACTTCATTTGCTGCATCTCTAGTCATCCAAGCTGTATTTCTTTGTTCCTTCTCAATTCCACTTCATCCTCTTTAAAATGAGGCTCCAGAGCTGATTCAACGTACTATATTCAAGGTGTGATAAAGCCACTGCTTTATACAGTGGTATCTGACATTTTTCTGTCTTACTCTCTGCCCTTAACCAGTTCTCCCATTCTGTTTTCTTTTATGAGTACACTGACATATTCATGAAAGTGCTTATTAAAATTTCTGACACCTCTTCCTTTGAAAGCTGATGGTGAGGTCAGAGCCCATTGTTCTGTATTTAAGGTTGGGACTGTTTCTGTAATCTACTCCAATTTACATCTGTCAACACTGAGTATCATCTCATGTTTTTTCTCTGTAGCTGTTCAATGAGGCTCTTCTGCAGATCTTTGTATTTAATTCTCTCTAAATTGAGAGACTACATAAAAATTGAGAGACTACATAAAAATTGAGAGCCTAAATTGAGAGAAAGTACAGAAATTCATTTGTTTGATTGGGCTACAAAACTGGAGTCTTTGGAAGCACAGAAAAAAATTAATTTTAATGAGTGGAAAGGGAAAACTGTCTGGACCATCACTATAAACAAGCAAAACGGGAAAGAGCACTCAGCTTTGCAGGACATAAATCTAAGGTAATCAGCTGACAACATAAGAAACTATTATTGGAATATGGAAAATTATTTTATTGAACTGTATCTTAACAATTTAGAAGGAATAGAAATAACCTGAGCATAGACAGAACTCTTAAAATGAGTTGCAAGAGGCCCCTTTACCACATTTTCTAAAACTAAGAAGGGAGAAAGAGAGCCACAATCCAGTGGAGGCTGGATGTATCTTTATGGATAACCCCAGCAGCATCAAAGCCATACTTCTGGGAGATATTTGAAGATAATGATAGATTGCCTAATTAAAATGATAGAACAATTTAAATTATTTTAGAAGCAGAAGGCAAACTTACTTGTTTACAATGACAAAATGTGTGTCCCAGATAATAAATTTAATAGAAATAAATGGCCCATAAAAATTAAGGCATAGAAGCAGAGATTTTAAATGAATTATCTTTGCTTAAGATGTAGAATAATATTGTTTCTACTATTCATATTACAACCTAATGCTTGCTACTTTGTGTCTGAAACACTGAAGAAAAGCTGTTTGTCAAAATGTTTATCAAATAATAGTTGGTCTTCATCAAGACAGAACAAGTGAGATGTCACAGTGATTATTTGATAACATGAATATAACTAATGTACCAAATAGAATTGCAATTTCATGCCAGCTTGGCTGCTCCTACCAATAGAGATTATTTGCAAAAGTGAGGATAAATAAAGATGTGGACAGAACCATAAATGAGCCCACAGATACAGCTCTTCCCCATATCAGAACTCCAATTGCCATCTGTTAAGGGTTGGAAGTCATGCTAAGAACAATAGCAATACATGTAAGGAAAAGTTATAATTCACAGAATCTCTTGGTTAAATAAAAATCATGTCACTGTTAAATTAAAAAAAAAAAATTTAAAAAAAACAGAAATAGAAAAAATTATAGGACGAATATAAATATGACAAATGAAGCAAAAATGTAAGGACAGATAGTAACTTCTGTTAGCCAAACCTATATAAATATGAAAAAATAGACAAGGTCTGAGGCTAACAAGGACTTTTCTTACATTTCTGAATCAGATGGAGCACACTGCAGTCTAAGCAGGCTAGTGACAGTGGCTCTGAGTTTATTTGTTATGCTATGCTTGTTTCAGACATCAATAAAAGCTTCCAAAAGCATGTCCATTTTTCCAAATATACATAACAAGATGCATTATCTCTCACTACACATTTTTCTTATTTTTATCATTAGATGACCATGTTATTTTGACTGCAAGTTGACCATTATACTTTGAAATGTCTCTCAAAAACCTACACAGCTACAGCATAATGGGCCTAGGGGAGGGGGGATGATAATGTAAAACAGAAGAGAGTACAGGCCATGTTGATCAGGTGGAGGACATGGCCAGACAAGCATTCTGATCTTTTTACATGTGCCTGGCCCTTATTGCCTCTGTATCCCTCTATTTTCCTTACTTGTCCCTTCCCAAATCACCTAATTTTCTCTTTTAGACCCCAGTAAGTCCTGTGCTATTCCAAAATGCTCTTCACCTACATCTCATAATGTGTCCCATACCCCATGGTAGTTACACCCCTCTGTCCAAAAAGTGATCCACTGTTGACTCATCGTGGGGTGTGTCACACCTTGACACTAGGGCTGAAGGTATCCTGACAGCCCTGGGAGGGATCTGGACAAGGAGTTCCTTCCTCTGAATCCTTATTTTAGGTCCTGTCTGCTGTTGTGCTCTGTGCTCCTCTGGGATTACGGAGATGGACCTGTGATGGGCTGGTGGCTCCTGGGATAGGGTGGGACTTGACTGTTGATTTGCAGAGTTAAACACCTCTGTGACTTCCAACTTGGCTGGGGGGCTGGGGTGAAAGGAAGGAGAGGAGAACACCATCAATACTCAACACCTTGGAAAAGAAACTATGAGACTATAGAGACTATGTCTACATGGGCAGATTGATTAATTCCCCCAAGTTACTTTGCTTCTTTAAGCTGCAGATAAAGGGATCTATATAATTTAAATTGAGTCCAGTTATTGAGCTCTGGCTTTTCAGTAGATTTGTGTGAAAGCAGCCAGCATTCAAGCCCTTAGTCTGATGAATTTCCTTTCACATTTAAATTAGCAAAAAGTTGCTTGCATTTTGTTTTTTGCACACTATATATCTCCTCCAGTGTTCACTATCAAGGAGTTGATTATAGTTGTTAAATTGCTACCATCTCTGTAATCAGCCTTATTTCTTTTTTCTTTTTTTTTTTCTATTTTTGTTTACACTTCTAAGCACAGAATGAAGGTGTTTCCTGGTTTGTACACGAGATTAATACAGTCTGTAAAATATAAGAACAGTATGTTTGAAATATCTGAGTGTAAGAAATTTTGATATATAAGATGCAGAATTCTTAAATAGTAAATATCAGTGTATTATTGTACTGCGGGATGGTAATGGCTTCCTAAATGCAAGTGAAGCAGGAATGGTTCATTCACCAGGACTGGAAATGTACACCTGGTGTTGTTGGTAATAATATGTTGCACAAGTAACAGGGCCCTTCTGAGAAGATGTTGCTCATAACATGAGACCTTTTGTTAAGTTCAAAACTTAACAAAGAATCAAGAGCAAGCGCCTTGCAAGTACAAACACAGATTTAAAGGGAGAAAGATTTCAAAGGCATGTGCATTGCTAAAATTGTGTCATTTGCAGAGTTTTAGACCAAACTTCAGTGGTTTAGTTTCACATATGTTCACATATGTGACAACATGAAGCAGAGTTCTAACTGTGACACTGTATTTAGCAAACGCACCCTGGAAAGGGTCATTCACAGCAATCTGTAAGGTTCTTCCTTGAAACATTTCTGAGCAACACTTTGGATAATGTTTCACAGCCCCAAGAATTCTAGCAGGTTTTTTGTGGGATGTATTCCCCCACGTATAAAATTAATTTCAAAGTGTTAAAGTGGGAATAGTCACTTGCTTCAAGTTCTGTAGAGTGAAAATCAGCCTGCAAGCAAATTGTTTCTGTGCAGCTATGTTTGGCACTCAATGTCACCTTCAGAGTTGTTTGGGTCTGCAGACTGAGTTGTGCAGTTTGGTGGCAGCAGATGCCCAAAGAGAATTTCCTCAGCTAAAAAATCTGCAGGGTTGCTCTTCTTACTGTTTAAGAGAATTTATTTTCTGGTTTATTTTGTTTTCACTGGGCCTTAATTCCTCCATGCCTCCAATGTGACGAATGTCATAAAAATTGTAAAAACACATATAGACACACTCACATACTATTAATGTCACTGCTGTACTAGCAGTTTTTTGGAATCATAGTTTCATCTCTCAGCAGTGAAGTCACTTTTATTATTTCAAATTTCAGTTCCCAAAGTAAAACTGATGACTCCATGATTACTGATTCCACAAGACAGATAAAAGAAATCTATAAGTCCTGGAGGTGGGGAGGGAAGGTCATACACCTGAATGACCCATTAAGTGGATCACTAACTCTTGATACAACAGTCTTCTGACATCAGAAGTATTTTACTACCACCTTGAACCCTCAGCTGGCACAACACCACCCTGCAGCTCTAGCCCCCCTTATCTTTTCCCCCTTGGACTTCCCAGAGTTTCCAGCAAGAGAAGTGGATTTGTGTGGCAAGGTTCCCCCGCAGCCCATGGTTTAGACCATGGTGAGGCAGCTGTCCCACTCCAGCCCATGGAGGCCCACAGTGGAGAAGATATCCACCTGCAGGCCACAGAGGATCCCAGGCTGTGACCCCATGGGAAGCCTGCACTGTAGCAGGCTCTGGCAAGACCTGTGGACACATGAAGAGAAGGGTCCCCACTGGTGCAGTTTGATGGCAGGACTTGTGGCCCTGTGGGAAATCCATGCTGTGAAGAGCTGTAGCCCATAGAAAGGACTCATGTTGGAGAAGTTAATGGAGGCCTTCTCCAACATGAGTCTCCCATTGGAGGGAGCTGTCGGAATCCAAGACATTCCTCTCCATGCCCCAAAGCCTGGACAGGGGTCTGGGTGGCCCTGGCAGGAAGCCAAAAACACTTGGGGCTTTGATTTCAGCCCATGGGACAAATTACCAACCTTATATGAGGAGTCACAAGTCACAAAAGTTTAGACAACACAGTAGCAGTAGTTAGAGGGTGAAAGGATAAAATTTGGGATTTGGTACAAGGGGGTTTAAAACTCTAAGATGGAGGGATTGGGGCGTGCCCTGTCCTTCTTCCTTCTTCTTCCTAACATCCATCTTTTAGATGATGCTGGCATTTTTAGATTGGTTCAGAATAGAAAGTCACTGTCTAACATAGGTGTTAGGGACTGGTACACAATTGAAAATATCTAATACGTAGTTCATAGTATAAAAGATAGCACCAGTCCTGTGGGAGGCAGCGTGCCTTGGACTGACCTGCTAGCCAGAGCTCGGCGGGGCAGACAGAAAATATTTTAGATAAGAGACAATAAACATCACTGAGAACACCAGCAGAAGACTCCTGACTCCTTCTCGGACAGCTGGGTTGGGAAAAGCGGCTTCCACCAACACCTGGGGTCATCTCCAGCAGAGAAGACCCCGACAGGGAGCCCATACTGGAATGGGGGAAGAGTATGAATAGTTCTTTCACTGAGGAGGAGGGAGTGGCAGAGGCCTCATCTACAACCCCTATGCCCCATCACCCTGTGCCAGTCATTGGGGAGGAGGTAGAGAATTCAGAAGTGAAGTTGAGCCCAGGAAGAA
>VZRH01005089.1:439482-450254 GCA_013397555.1 Urocynchramus pylzowi | reverse complement strand
TTTTGTTTTTTTGTTTTTTTTCTTGAGGGGAATTCTACAGTTGAGATTGCAGGGCTGAGCAGGGGAGGGATGAATGGCTAAAGGAAATTTAGGTTAGTGGACACCATGTGTCACAGTGAGATCAGCTTCTACCCTTAATAAACACATATCCCCAGCAGCAGACAGTGGACAGCAGATCAGTTTGATCTGATGCTGGAAATGGGAGGGGAGAACAAGCCCCACCATGCTGTTGATCCTGGCTGCCAGCACAGTGTTTGGGGCTGTGAGCAGCCGAAGTGCTGGGGCTCCTCTCAAGATCTGGCTGCTGCAGAGTCAGCGCCACACCACACCCTCTCCCACCCACCTCCTGCCACTTGCTATTTTCATTGCCTTCTGAGGAGTGAGATTAAATGGATAGCTAGCATGTACAGGTTTCATGGAAAAGTTCTGTCATTACCTGTAATAAGAGCAGGATCAGACTCTTCTAGGGTTGATACAATTCCTGAAAGTGATGAACGTTGGACAAGAAGGGAAGCAGTGTGCTGTATTGCAATAAGATACATATCATGAAATTACTGCCATCCAAGGACTCTAACGGGGAAAACACCACCAAGAATTGCTGCTACCAAAAGGAGCGACTACACTGACTAGCCTAAGAAATGAAACTGAAGGAAACGCCAATATTTTGTGTTTGCATGCCTGTGAACTGCTTAGGCAAGCCTTCAACAGACCTGGCCTGCTCCTGCTAAGCATTCATGCTTTGCAAACACACCTCCAAGCTCAGCAGAGAAGGCTGTGGATTTAATCTCCTCCAAGCCTGCACCAAGGTCACAAGAGGCTGGTTTTGCCATTGTAAGGGAACAGAGTAATGGAACAGAGTATTTCTGCTTTCCTGGTGAAGGGAAGTCTCTAAGCAGCTGCAAAGGCTGAAGAAGCCAGCCAAGACCAGAAGCACCAAGGCAATCCAAAGTGTTGGGAAAAGCTGCGTGGGATTCTCACTGTGAAAGTAAAAGCAGAGCCATTTGCCACAGCTCATAGCAGTGGTTGTGGCTGGGCATATATTTTTTCAGCATGAAATGGAGAAGGGAATCTCTTGAGGCCATCAGATAAAGGCTATTGCAGGCCCTCCAGCCCATTCCCACAGCTAATGCCCTCATCTCCCTGTGATAAAGTTGCTGAGACATCTGAGGTTGGATGTGATCATCTGGGAAGAGTCTCACATCAGTCAACACTGAGTGCACTTGAGGATAAAGCTGCACCATTCATCTCAAAAGTGAGGCAGCTGTTCAACTACTACAGCTGTATTGGGTTTGGATTCTAATGTTTTCCAGCAGTAAGTCTTGAAACAGAAAAAAAGTATCAGGAAAAATGATAGGAAGCCTAGTGGTCTGATAGTCTATAGATGCAATGAAGTGAGACTGAGGTATAGGGTTTAAAACCTAAAATATTTTGTATATTAAAAATATTCCAGTGATTCCATTGGGAGGATTACACCTAGCTAAGCCTTCTTTTCCTAACTTTCTGAAAAAAAAGCTGCTTTCTATTCACATTTTTTCAATTACTTTCTCTGGCCAGAGAAGGATTTTTGTGTGTGTAAAGTCTGAAGTTAATCTGACAAGGATTCTTAGAGAGATGAGCCTTACATTGAGACTATGCTTTGTTGTTGGTACAGCATTTTCAGTTTGGGGGATTTTAATTTTTTTTTTTTTTTAACACCATCTCTCTAAACTCGAGGTGTGGAAGCATTTAATGTGACTATTTAGGTTTCTTATCTGAAAAATTATTCTCCTATAAATATTTTAACAAGGACACTATTTAATTTGAAGAATTCTGCAGTGTAATTGTTTTAATACATGCCTCTGAGTTTAATCTGCTTCATGCCAGCAACAACCTATGCACTTATTTAAAGAACAAGTCCACCTATCTGCCTAAGTCACTGTGATTTTACAAGTAAAGCTGACTGGGAAACCCTCTTCTGTCCATACCAGAATTTTATGAATGAGAAGACAACCTTAGGAAAACTAGAAAAAACTGAGTAAGCAGCTTAAAACCTCCAAGAAGATCCATATTTGTTCCTTTCTCTCAGTAATTTCTGCAGTTTATTGCTAGTTAAACAGGTTGTGAGATAGGCTCGTGTGGCTGCTGCTGCTAAATGTGGTACAGGTAAGCTCTGCTGGCTGATGTGTGTCCAGAGGGTGACTGTGTCAGATGAGAGGCACAGAGGAAGTGTTGGTGGTTTCAGGGTTGCTGATGATGGGATGGTGACAGCCAGCAAGCGCTGCTGGGGCTCTTATCATCAGCAGCTTGCTGTGAGGTCCTGTGGCAGATGCAGCCAGCCTCCTCCTTCCCACCCTGTGAAGAGACAACAGAGGAAATGTCATTGTCTGCTCTCTGTGAATGACTAAGGAAACTCTCGGTCCCGTCAATCTTGTGAGGAACATTAGGTGTGTCTTGGTGCTTCTGGGACGTAGCTGAGAAGGGGAATTGACCTTCCTGCTGCTTTGGACAGTCAGCTTAATCTTCGTGCTGGTCTTCCTAGTTCACAAATAACATTTAATTACGTATATTATGTAATAAGTTATATATTTATCCATTACTTATTACTTATCCAAATAATTTAGTTGTAAATTCTATTGATTAGCATGCCTTTTGTTAGAAGCCTTTGATGCAGGCACAGTCTGGGCACTATCAGTACCAGCATCACCTTATGGCTTGTTTCACCTCAGTGTCTGTCCAGGTGACCACACTCCTACCAGCTCTGGTGAGGCTCAGGTTTGGCATTGCAAGTATATTTGGGCTCAAGAGCTGTAAATTGTAGGACGTTTTCAGGCTCTATCCAAGCCAAGGAGTCCTAGCTAACATGAAAACCTAGCTGGCCTTTCTCTTGGAGTTCAGTTGTTGTCTAACCGGCAGCAAATCACACCAGCATCTCCAGAGCGCTAAATTCCTTTATTCCTCACCGCTTCTTTGGTAGGTAGGAAAGATTTCTCTTTCACATCAGTGGGACTAAAGTGCAGCACAGTGAAGTGGAAGATAAATCTGAAGTGCCATCAGATTTCTCAAATTCTAGCCCATGCTCTGCTCACTGGGGACTTCCCTAGCTCTGCAGCTGACCTACACTTAACCTTGTCTTTCTTGCCCTTGCAGCTCCTGGGCTTTAAAAAACAGATCTCCCTCAATATAATTCTGGTTCTTTCTGTTACTTTCCTCATCCCCAATTCCTGATTGTTAGAAGAATGGTTGATGGAGCTGGTTGTTTCTTTCATGTGATCCAACAGATCCGCCCATTGTGGAAATACGTCTTGTTTTCCCTTGTCTGGTAAGAATCTGCCAACAGGAAATAATGTTTCTGTTTCATTGCTTTATGTTTTTTGTTTCTTTGTTTCCACTCAGAAATTTTCTTTAAAATAACATTTTTTCTGACTTATTCCCCTTTGTCTCCTGTACTTTTCTTCCAACATTTATGATATTCTCTTCCTTTTCTCTTCTGTTCACAGACTTGTACTTCATCCAAACTCACTTTGTAAAGCATTGCCACTCACACCATATGACTTTTCACTTGCCAGTGGCCTGTCTGTATTTTGGGTGGTAGTCCAGGTTGTTTCAGCTCTCTCTCTCTCCAAGACAGAGCTTAAACTCTGCTCTTGAAGCCCAATTGACTTTCAGGCCAAGAGATTCCAATCTGAAATCAATCATAGCAGCATTATTTAAATTTGTATGGTTGAAAATTGTGATTCTATTTATGTTTTATTAAACATAATAAAACAGGTCCCTCATGTCCTTCCACACGTGAATGGGACAGAACAGGGCATCTGCTACCATTACCAGGGATCCATGTTGTATTTCTCTCCATCTTGGGCTATATTTGATAAAAAGCTCTCCTGATAGCTCATATTATTATTTAATCAGAGAATGTTCCTGGTGCGAGGTTGTGATCAGCTGATCTTTAAGGTCCCTTCCTGCCCAGTCCATTCCATGAAATGATTCTGTGACCCTGAGTTAGAAGGAACCCACAAAGATCATCAAAGTCCGACTTCTGGCCCTGATCAGGACAGCCCAAGAGTCACACACTATGCCTGAAAGTGTTGTCCAAACACTTTTTGAATTCTGTCAGGCTTGGGGCTGTGACTATTTCCCTGGGGAGCCTGTTCCAGTGCCCAACCACCCAAACCTATTAAGGATTCTAATATCCCAACCTAAACTTTCCCTGACACAACTTCAGGCCATTCCCTCAGGTCCTGTCACTGGTCACCACAGAGAAGAGCTCAGTGCCTGCCCCTCCTCTTCCCATCACATGGAAGCTGTAGACTGCAATGAGCTCTCCCCTGAATCTCCTCTTCTCCAGGCTGAACAAGCCAAGTGACCTCAGCTGCTCCTCATATGGTTTCCCCTCAAGGCCCTTCACCATCCTTGTGGCCCTCCTTTGGATGCTGTCTTACAACTTTATATCCTTCTTATATTGTGGCAGCCAAAACTGCCCCCAGCACTCGAGGTGAGGCTGCCTCAGCTCAGAGCAGAGCAGGACAATCCCCTTCCTTGCCTGCCTGGCCATGCTGTGCCTGATGCCCCCCAGGCAAGACTTGGCCCTCCTGGCTGCCAGGGCACTGCTGACTCATGTTCAGCTTGCCAATGACCAGGACTCCCAGGTCCCTTTCCATGGGGCTGATTTCCAGCCTCTCATTCCCCAGTCTGTCTGTACATCCAGGGCTGTCCTGTCTCAGATGCAGAATCTGTCACCTTCCCTTGTTGAACTTCACAGAGTTGGGGATTGCCCATGTCTCTGATTTGTCAAGGTCTCTCTGAGGGGCCACTCTGCCTTCAAGGGAGTGAACAGCTCCTCTCAATTTAGTATCATCAGCAAACTTGGTATACCTTTGATTCTATGTCCAAGTCATTTATGAAGATGTTGAAGAGCACTGGCCCTATACAGAGCTGTGCAGAACCCCACTAGAGACCAGTTGCTGGCCTGGTATCACCCCATTCCCTACAAACCTTTGTGCCCAACCTGTCAGCCAGTTTTTTGTCCAACAGAATCCTGCGATAGATCTGGAAGGGTCACACAGGAAGGATAGCAGAGAGAGCAGCAGAATGTTCACTTCATTATAGGAAAGGTCAAACAATTAATGTAATGAGCTCCACAAAGTGTATAAGGGTGCTGATCATCAGTGCACAGACTTAAAAGACAGCGTTGTAGCAAACTCCAGAAGCAGTTTCACTAACTTAAGAGAATTCTGAGTCTGTGATGGCACCTGTCACAAGAGGCAAAAAAACCCTCAACAAACCCAAAACAAACATCTCCCCTGTGAATCCTGTTCCAGGTTCTTGACTGTAGAGGAATGCTAGGCACAGAACTATTAGTATTATTAGCTTGAAATTGCATCTTGTGAAAGTGACTGAACTTGGAAAGCTAGAGAGAAGAATTCCACTGAGGAACCACAGAGCTGGTGGGGGATATAAAACCGTTCATTATTCTTCAGGTCTGGGGAAAATTACAGTAGAAGTAAAGAATTTATTTTGAAATACATTCTGGTTATTTCAGACACTAAGTGAAATTTGTACCAGCTGAATTGTTAGCATGCTTTTTTTTTTTCTTAAAGGGAAGAAAATCATGTGAAGTCATGGCACACATGGGGTGCATTCCTTTTTTATTTTTGAAGTGAGATCTAAATTAGTGTGATCTGAATTAGTCTGATAAACTTAGGGTAAAACTAGTCTGTACTTTTGTAGCTGGGAGCCATACCCCATACAATACAGCAGACAACACACAAGCCATCTCTCAGGAGCTGTGATTAAGGATGTGGTTAGTGGCTCATTCCTGCCCCAGAGCTGAGCCCACCAGGAGCTCAGAGAGTTAGCAAGGAAATGCTCTTCCTTGATCCTGGGTTTCTATTAAGCTGATTTAATCACTCGAGCTGAGAATTGCTCCATCTTTGTCTCTAATTTCTTCAGAATATCTAAATGGCCTCAGGGGATAGAAAAAATAATATTTACATGTAAGATCATAAAAGAAGAGATATGCCAGGCTAAATTTTGCCTTTTGATGAATATGAGTTAATGATAAAGGAGTGTCTTGGGCTAAAGAAGGAATCAGATTTGCATCTCATGTAAAGTCTTGGATTTACTGCTGCAAGATTAAACAATTAACTTTAAATCAGGGGTTTATAGGAAGTGATTGTTGGCTTGTTTTTGTAGTAACAACCACCATTAAAGAATTCTTTTGGTTTCTTATTGAAGACACAAAAGGGGAGGGGCGAGTGCTTAAAGCACTTGAAATACAAGGCAGTAAATTTTATAGTATGAATACTTTTTTTTCTGCTTCCTTATCAATTAGAGGGAAAAATCTTACATTTTCTTATATTGTTGGTGAATTTAGGATTGTCTTGCAGTGTCCTGCATGGTAGGAAAAGAAGAGTGGGAATCCTTCCTGACCTATGGCCGTTGCTGTTCTTTCTGGTTACTCTTTTAGGGAGACAACATGCAAACCATAAACAAAGTGAGAAAAAACCCAGAGCAAATCCCATCACAAAGGTTACTGTCTTCCATGCTGATTTTTTTTTAGCAAACTGTCTGGAGAAACTCAGATTCATCACAGCTGCTTCAGCAACTGGCAAGCTTCTAATTATGTTTCACTGTTCTGAGTATTACTGCTAGGATATTTTTTGGCTCACACATGATAAAAGGTGACTTTGACTTAGCTAGTTATTAGCTAACAAGCACAAAAAGAAGAGAAATCAGGCAGTGAATGAAAATTATATAAGAGGGAGAGAGTGACTTCGGGAATCATCAAATCATATTCTAGCCACTGCTGCAGGTGGTGTAGCCAACCTGAAGTAGTAATGGCTTGATGACTGCTGGAAGATCCAGCCAGGGTGGTGATGTTTGCATCTTGGAGAAGGCCACTGTACCTTCCAGTGACCTTGAAATAAATTATGCCTATCCAAGAGGTATTGTGTCTTCATTTTGTTAGTGGAATCAATCTATACATTCAACATTTCTGACTCATGTCAAGCCCTGATTTTGGCAAGCCCAGGAGTGTATTTTCTGATCTGTGATTAGCAATATCACAAAGTAAGTAGAGGGAGAGAACACAGGCAGATCCATGACAAGTTTTTCAATGTAAGTTTTGCCACAAAAAAAAGGTTTGGAAATCTTGCACGCAAAAGTAATTGCCACATCTGTATGTGCAGCTGGCTTGAGCCTGTGTGGAAGCTCATGCAGCTGGCCCAACGGGAAATCCTCACAGTCCAAATTTGCAGCTACAAATTAGCCCTCACTGACAAGACCAGCTGATGGCTATCCCAGCCATGGGTCCAGCAGCTATCATGGTGGTGTTTTGCAATAGCAGCTTGGCTAATACTAATCCTCTGTTCCCTCAGGAGCCAAAGAGCAGCCTTCTTATGGTAACATCCATCAATCACTGCTTTGTTCGGTGTGAACGTGGGGCAGGAAGACCTAGGGGAGTTCAAGTCCGGTCACACAGCTCAGGGAATTTCTGAAGGAATAACAAAACTAAAAATTTCTTCATATAATCTTACAATGGATTTGAATTTTTAAAGGAAACAATCCCTTAAAACAGCTCTCTATATTCTGTTTCTAAATAGACTTCCACTTGGGAACTAGCTTTCTTGTTTATCTAACCAAAAATAGTTTTCCACTGCTTCAAATTTTCAAGGGATTTTGATAAGGTGAGGAGGAATTTTGCTTGTACATAAGCTGTGGGAGAACTTTTGGCATTTCTCTTCACACTGGTGTGTTTCTGTCTCCATTTGGGACCCATCTGAGTCCCTCCACTTGGCTGCTGCGCTTCTGTCCTTCATGCATACGCAGCAGGACATCCATTTTCACTCTTTTCTCCAGTTCAAATAATCTTGTAATCTGATAAAAAAGGCCATTATGGGGACTGAAAAATCATGGAAAGTGACAAGTGTTGTCCCCTTCTGACTTTCCTGACATTACCTCTCACTCAAGCTGTCAGGAACCAGCATCTGCTTCCCTTGTTATCCTGGCATTTCCTCTGCATGATGAAGAAAAATCCTCTTCCTCATTACCAGCCACGCAGTGCATCCTGCTTTGCACCTGCTTCTTGTTTTCCTCAATTATTTTCTTTACTTTAGTTTACAAGTCTTAATTTAGAAAGAAATGAGAAAATGCAATTCTTCCCAGATACATTTATTCTCCTCCTTACCAGCCCACTGAAATGCCATCCTTCCTTATTCCTCTCCTTCCTCTTCTCTTTCTGTCTGCTCAGATTCACTTCTTTTCCCAGCCTTTGTAATTTCACCTCTCCACCCTCTTCTCCCACAGACTTCCCCCAGTTGCTCCTGCTCTGAGCTCAGCAGGGAGATGATCAGCTCTGTTGTGTGGGGCAAGGAAGGCTTGAAGCAGCAGCTCTGGGGTGCCAGTCAGCCCCAGGACATTGCACCCAGCGTCCCATTTGGGATCAACTTCTCTGTATTCCCGAAGAAACCAACTGGTAACAGCTCAGAGGTTTGATGCTGGTAGTGGTGGGGCTCAAGCCAGTGCAAATGACCTGCTCTATTTTTAATTCCTAAGGCCTGGAGGCATGGAGCATCACAGAAATTGCCTTTGAACCACTGGGAAAAAGCTGTAAATTCAGGGTGAGTCTCAAGCAATCTCACATGCCTCCAACGCCTCATTCCTTGTAACTCCTCAAAACACCCTGTTGACAGACAGCTGTCATGTGGCAGTGGTACACTCCCTGCAAAAGCTTTTCCAGGCACTAATAAAAGTGATCAAACTCTCTCAGAGCCCAAGGCAAATGTTTGCTTCCACATATACCGTCACAACTTAATAGAGATAAGCTGCCTGTGAAACACATAACCTCAAAGGGGTTGCCATTTCTATCTCAAAATTTCCCTTAATTTGATGGGAATAGCTAGTGACAAGCAGGGCTCGCTGTGGTTCCTGCAGGGCCAGGCTCTGCAGTCCAGCACAAGTGGAGGAGGTGGGGTTTGACCTCTGGCTTCTGTCAAGCACTCGGACTCCTCTCCAGCCCTTGGCCTCTAAGCGGAAAACGCCGTGGTGCGGCTGTGGCTTGCACGAGCACTGAATGCAAATGTGCCTGGCTATCAATTAAGCAGGAAGAAACAATCATTTGGCTGCAAATATCCTGACTGCTAAAGCAAGCAGCTCAATTACTGAATCTTGCTGAAATTCAGCTTCATTGAGAAATGAAGTCTAATTCTCTTCCCATGGGGGTGGCTGCACTTCTGTTCCCTTAAGGAGCATGGTAATTTTTCTTTTTGTGATCCTCATGGTTGGTTAAAAATCAATTTTCTTTATCTTAATTCTATCTACATAAAATCCTGCTGTGCGCTAACTGCAGCCACCCCTTTGAGCCCAAATACCTACTGTGATGACTTTTCTTAGGTGAACTTTACCTCATAAGTGTTGTGTCATTATTTAACATGATCAAAAGCTATTATAATGGGTTTGTATAATTAAAGTAATTAATTTAACTAATTACCTTTTTTCTTTTTTGTAAGGAAAAAAGATATATGTAATAAAGTAGTGCTCTTGTCTTAATCTTCCATCTTATTGCTATACAAATTGAGCCTCCCACATGTGGACCTTTTTCTCATTTCATAAATATAGAATAAATCAATTTAACAGGATCTAGAAATTCACCAGGACGTGTAATTAAGGGCTTGGTCTATTTGTCTGCCTAGCTTTCATAATCTACCAAATATTACTGCTTCTGGTCTAAAAGCTGGGGTGTATGCTCAACTAGAAGGTCTGTACTAGACTGGGTTTCTTTCAGCCTAGCATGTACCAAAATATCTCATCTGTAAAAATCTGGGATTTTGACACTTAACATAAAAGAATAACAGAGGTGGAACTACTATTAAGAAAAAATATTCACTTGGTTTTCATTATTCACCCTACCTGTTTCCTCAAATGGCTCAAATCCAAATGTTTTGGCACACAAATCCTGACATCAACCTGTGACTGTAAAGTTAGTGCATTTTTTAGCTGTTAAGGAACTGTATGTTGTCAGTTTGTCACATGCTGTAAACTGGCACATTTTTATTGGAGCCAGTTGTACTTTGTCGACTCCATGCAAAATAAATAGTTGGTCCATTGTATTTTAAGTCTGTTTTCAATTCTAATGAAAACTGAATAATTCTCTTGCCAGCTTCCTAGAGAGCTAGATCAGACTCTGGGAAACAATGGGGAAAACTGTAATTTGTGTGATTTTTTAATATCACAGCCAAGGAATTATATTTATGCAAATGTCCTTGGCTAAAATCCAGCAAGCAGAGCTGGGGACTTCAAACAACCTTCATCCCCCCAACTTGAGGGCCCCAGAAACAATGCAAAGAAGCCCCAGAACCAAATTTTATAAAATATGTAAATTTGAGGTCTGAGGTCACTAATACTAAATGGTACTCCTCAGCTCAAAATGCCAAACAGCTGACCAGAGAGAAAAATTTAATGATGCTCTTATAGGATAAGAATGATGCTCTTATAGAAAAATCTTAAAGTTTAAAATTTGTCCTTTCATTTTATCACCAAGCCATAATGGATGAAAGTAACTTGCTACACGATTCTAGTTCACTGAGAAGAGGGAAAACAAGTGTGACAATGAGTCATCTGGTACAAAGCATCAGAATTCAGTAAATAAAGCTTTTTTTTTTTTTCCAGGCAAACTGCCTTTTATCTGATAAGGTCTGCATGACAGCTGTGTATTTCCAAGAGTGCCATTCTCTAGAGACAAGAGAGCTGAAGAATACCAGTAAGTCATAGGTAACCTACTTCTCTTGTGTATTACC
>VZRH01005089.1:283464-439051 GCA_013397555.1 Urocynchramus pylzowi | reverse complement strand
TTCTATCTCAGCAAACCAGGGGAATCACGGGCAGTGCACATACTTACAAAGCTGTTCTCCACCAAGTCTGACCCCCATACTCTAAGTCAGGTCTTTGGACTGCTCACTTACAGGTTTATGGTGCCCTCAATCAGTCCTACAAATGAAATATAAGGAACTGGGACTGCTTTTAGAGGCTCTGAATCAGGAACCTTGTGATTTGCTGCTGGCACAGACAGACAGCCACAACCTTGTCAGCCCTGCTAATAAACTTCAGTCACAGAGCTGACCTTCTGACAGGCTCCACAGGCTGATGATATCTTGCAGCTCTTAGGCAAAGATTGTTTCACATATCAATGCAAAAGGCTTCTCTGTGATATTATTTTTAGATAAAGGTTTTAAATAGAGAGCTAGAGTGAAAAGAGAACATGAGGAAGAGGGGAGAGCTGTGACAGCAATATTTTCAAATACTTCTCCCTTGCCCCCTGCTCCTTAATCTATGCTGAGATACCATTCAGTGATGGAGCCTTGCAATTCCTCTCATCTCCCATAAGAAGTCATGGACCACAATATGAAAGTGCTGAATATTGAACAAAACATGCTTCCTGGAAGGTGGCCCCAGCCTCAGCTGTTTCAATAGAGGATGGAAGATAATGCTTGGCTGTTGGCAGGCAGGGAATGGTGAACTTAGTGACTTTAGGCTCTATGTAACATTCTGGCCCTTCTCTACACAGGGCTGCCCACGGACACAGCTCTGCTGAGTTCTCACCCCTTGTGACCTGTCTATCCCAAGGGATCCACATTGCACATCACAGGATACACCTGCTGAGGAGGCACCTGCCCTGTGCTGCACCACCTCTGGAAAGATCAGAGAATCAGAATGATAGACTACCCTAAGCAGGCAGGGACCACCAAGATCATCAAAGTCCAACTCCTGTCCCTGCTCAAGACAGCCTCAAGAGTCACACCATGTGCTTGAGAGCCCTGTTCAAGTGTTCCTTGATCTCTGTCAGGCTTGGCGCTGTGATCACTTCCCTGGGGAGCCTGTTCCAATGCCCAACCATCCTCTGAGTGAAGAAACTTTTCCTGATATCCAACCTAAACCTCCCCTGACAGAACTCCAGGCCATTCCCTTGGGTCCTGTCACTGGCCACCACAGAAAAGAGATCAGTGTCTGTCCCTCAGGTCTCCCCTCAGTCTCCTCTTTGCCAGGCTGAACAGACCAAGTGACCTCAGCCCCTTCTCATATGGCCTCCCCTCAAGGCCTTTCCCCATCTTTGTAGCCCTCCTGTGGATACTCTCTAATAGCCCTGTATCTTTCTGATAATGTGTTGCCCAAAATTGCACACAGGACTTGAGGTGAAGGCTGCACCAGCATGGAGCAGGATGGGACAATCCCCTCCTTCAGCCAAATGACAATAATAGAGACACGAGATCCCTCCAGTACCCAGAGCACCTTGCATCTGTACAGGTTATCTGTCCTCTCAGTGGCCCACTGATGTCTGGACATGAAAGGTTGCCTTCAGAGGTACTTGTGGTCTCCATTTTGGGAAATAATTATGTGTATTTATGCCATCTTCCAGGTCCAAGGGCAGGTGAACTTTGCAGAGAGCTGCATAACCGTGCACTGCTGCCCAAGCTACAAAGTGAGGCTGTTTAAAGTATCTCAAGTGGCCACTGCAGCATGCAGGAGGTATGACATTCCCCAGTTGTGCTGGGACCACCTGTGGGACACACTATCCTCTCCAGTGGTATCCTGACCACTTCATCTCCCAGTGGGACAGCACTGATGTGTGCAGGAAATTTATTTGCACACCTTGACCATACTGGTCACACACAAGGTGCCCTTGGTATATCTCAACACGGCCTACCTTGATGATAAACTTGACACTAGGTAGGAGGAAGCCAGTAGTCCACCTGAGGCCATCCAGATCCTTCACCCAAACTGTGCCAAGGCAGAAGGGACAACTCAGTGTGATCCTCATAAGAGACAAGAAGCACATGCTCTCTGTGCATACATCAGCAAAGTCCTCTGCCTCTACAACCTTCCACATTACTGTGCACCATGACTACTGCCTACCCTTGAGATTCTTCTTTCTCTTTCCATCACTTCCAACTCGACCCCTTTCTAATAGTTTTCCTTTCTCTGTGTCCTCTTTTTTCTCATGGCAGACTCATCTTTCCCTTCTCCACCTGGCTGGATTTGCCCACCTCTCTCACTGATATTGTCTCTCTGAGAGAAAAAAAAAGTTAATTCTCTTTTGAACTCCTCATTACCTGAAGCAAGAGGTGTAGCTCCAAACTGTGAGGACCAGCTGACTGACTGGGACATCCAAAGATCTCTCTCCCCAGCCAACACTCCCAAAATGCAGGTTTTGTTCTCTTCATGTAGATACTCCAGCACAAAGGTGAGAAGGAAACAGGGCAATTTGGCAACTTTGTACAGCCTCCATCACTGGTGGGTAGCCGATTAGATGATTGCAAGAATTCCTCTGTATGTCTTAATACAGAATCTTCTGGAAACCTAGGTGGTTTTACAGGTAATTGTCTCTTTCAGACCTTTGTTGAAACATTAATTTCTTTCCTACAAGCTCATGTCATGAGCGGAGTGTTTGAAGGGTTACCCCGTACTTCAGAGTAGAAGCTCCTCCTGAAAATGGACCCTTCATGGGCCATAATGTTCTCCAGTCTTTGGAGAAACTTTTGGTGGCTGAGTGCCTTTCTGCCACCACCTGGTTCATGGCATGTCCAGAAAAGCTGAACACATCCTGAGTGGTGCTGCAATATCCTTTACATTAAAGGCCACACTGTGGTCTCAGTCCGGGTGTGACCATTTAGGCTTCGAGCAAAGGAAATGGTGGCTTGGGGTGTTCAGCTGGAATTTGCCAGGCAAGGATGCAGCCCTGCAGATTCTCACAGGTGTAGCGAGATAAGTGCTGATAATAGAAAGAGGAAGGCTCAAAAAAATATTTACCTGGCAGTATCCATTTAAACCCATGACTCATCATCACAAGCACACTTCCGATTCTCTTTCCATTCATGTCTCAAGGACCAATACCTCAGTTCATGAAAATTTTAGGCAGTTGCTTTTCTGTGTGGTATTTCAAATTCTGGCTAATGGATGTGGGTAGCACAGATTACTTCGTTATGAATGAATAGTGCTCTGGTGAATAAGTCCATGCATTTCTCCAGCTCCTCACCAGAACACGTGAGGCTGTGAGTGGGTTTGACAGGGTCAAACTTTGACATCTGAAATGGAGCAATGATGGAGCAGCTGCTGCTTCATATGCTTGTCAAACATAGCCTCAGAATGCAAAACAACCTAGATTTTAGGGCTCTGCTTTAGAGAGAAATCCCTTTGAGTCAAGGTGCAGGTCTAGGCATAATGCAAGGTCTTATCCCACATTATGGCATTGATTATTGTAATTATGTCCTTTCAGGATAGTTTCAAGCTATACTTTATCCAGTTAGAGCTGTTTTAAATACTTTTGTACTGTACATTATGTGGTGCTGGAGAAAAGAGGTAGTACATGTATTTTATTTAGTTTCTTGCTCTTACAGTAAGGCTTTCTATGGCAAGAGAGTTGGCATTATTCATATTCTTTATTTCACTGATGGCTATATATGAAGCTATCTTCCTGTGCACCATGCCAAAAATGTTCTTGTAGATGTGTTTCTGCAGTGCAGTGTCCAGTTTTATGTACAGATGAAGAATACACCCTCCTTGCTCTTGGCCCACTTTTTTGTGATGGGTTTTGTACATTGAATTTTCATACACTTCATTTGCAACAGAACACATGAAATTGTGGCATCATCGAAGTCCACAGCAGAAGTGGGAAAACGATTTCTTCTGGAATATCTACACATGTTGATCGATAGGGTTTAGTGGAGCAAAGTCTCTTCGGCTTCCTATGCAGGGGAGTGACTCTATTAGACTTATCTCCTCCTCTTCCTTTCTTTTCCTTCCTCCTTTATGATTTGGGTTTGATTTTTTGTTTGATTGTTTTGTTTGTTTGTGTATTTGGTTGATTGGTTGTTTTTTTTCTGTTTGCTTGGTTTGGGTTTTTATTTGCCTAAACTTGAAGACAAACTTTCAGCACCAAGGCTTTAATTTGCCCAAAAATGGATCCTCCTTCCCTCTGTGCAGAGGGTGAGGCCAGTACTGATGTGTAATTTATTTCCACCACCTTTAATGGATTTAAACAATGGCTTTCTTTTTACTCCTTCATGGAAAATTATCTCAGACTGGGAGAACTTCCCCAAAAGCCATTTACAGATGGAAGTCACACTGTTTCCAGTTCTTTAAACTGCTTTTCTACCCCACAGAACACCTCTCCTCTCCTCTCCTCTCCTCTCCTCTCCTCTCCTCTCNGGCTGTGGCTGCAGCACTGCTCTCTTTGTTATCCTGTTGTCACAGCCTCCTGTCACTCCCTGCCCAGGCAGGCAGCATCTCAGAGCCTGTCTCTGGCTCTCCCTCTGCAGCATCTGCCTTCCTCTCCTCTCCTCTCCTCTCCTCTCCCCCTCATTATTGAAGATAACAGGTTTTCCTCCTAGGAGGCCTTATTTTTTTCAACATACCCCTGTCAGGATGAGCATGCCCCATCATGTTTCTGTGCATGTGATTACTTCATATGTAGACATAATCAAGTGCTCTCATGCTTTGCTGAGCCAGGTGTACTACAACTGAAGCATCAAGTGTTCCTACAAGATATTGTTTTACCTCTGTTAGAGTGCCAGTAAGCTGTCTCTGGGTGCTGCAAATCACTCTTATCTGATCTGTTTTTCTTCCTTCCCAAGCTGAGACCCTCTGACCCTTCTGCCCCAATCCTGCTGGTTTCCAGCAGCTCTGATGACCTCTTTGAATTGGGCCCATTGGTTGCAAATGCCTGCAACCTCACTTTGGAGTGGATTTGCCAGGCAGATCTCCCACCATGGCACAGTTTGAGGTATTGGTGGCTCCTGCTGCCGTGGAGGGAGAGGAGGAAAAGCAGGCCTGTACTGTTTGGCAGCCTGCTGGGTAAAGCCTGCTGGTTTTAAGGAAAAGAAAGGGAAAGAGATTATTATCCACNCTTTCAAAGAGTGAAGGTCAAAATTGAATGCCAGCATTTACTGTGCATTTCAGTGTCATCAAGGAAAGGAACCCCAGGTGAGTCTGTGGATGTTCCATGCTCCCTGCTGGTCCCACTGCTCAACTCTCAACGCTGCTGGCCCACCATAGCTAGTTTGTGTAATGAATTCCTCCAGCCAACCCAGACTTCAAGTTGTGTCTGGGAGCATCAGCCCCGCAGTTGTGTTGTTATGAGTTAATGTCTACTGGTCTCTGAGTCATTGCTGATGAATATTCGGGTGTTTGGAGCCTCATCCCTTGCACACATGGACAATTTCCAGCAATGTTAATGAGATTTGCAACCAATCCTTGTTGACTAGAGTACAGCCAGAGCCAAGCAGAGCAAACAAAGAAGAACAATTTGGCATGCTGCCATAATCCAAATATCCTGATAGCCAGATTCTGACCTGCTGACCATAGTGCTTCTAGAATCAAATACTTCAAAATTACCTTTGCTTTGTTCTGCATAAAAACACTTATTCCTAGTCAAAAACAGAAAAACAAAAAGCCCTACAATGTCTAAAAGCTATTCTTGGGACATGTTTGAAAAATACTGACTTCTTAAGTCAGCATGAATATAAAGTTTCAGTAATTCAGGAGGAAGATATAGGACACTAAAATGTTCTAAATCCCCTGAATGTGTGGGGTTTTTTCCCAAAAGCGATCATCATTGTGATAGATTTTTCTGTTTAAGCTCATGCAGACCTCCTAGTCTGTATCATTGCTGTTCTTATAGTAGTAGGCACTGAGAACCTGTATGTAAATCAAGTTGCAGACTCATTAGTGTTACTGCTGCTTGCTTGCTAGCTGAGACACCAGTTCTGATTTAGGGTATTTTGACACATAGCAACAAACTAAGCTTTGTGAGCAGGTGGCTGAGCCAAAATAGTAGCAGAGTTTGCAGTTAGCTGAAATAATAACAAGGAATTGCTGGTCAGAATATGCTTTCTTTCTTGATTTATTAAAACAGCCTACAAAAACTCGTTTGTGAAGGATCCACTCCCACGAGACACCTGTTCAAAGCCAGCATAATACAGGTGTTTTTCTCTGCACACACAGTCGCCACACCCAGAGTGTCTGACCAGTGGATCCATTCGTCTGTGGTGGCCAAACTCATCAACAGCCTGTGTTTCTTGCCTACCCAGGAGATTTTTAACTGCTCAGCTCTAAGCTCTCCCAACAGCTTCTTGCACCTCCAACTCTAAATACACCCTCCTTTCCAGATCTTCATTGCTGTTCTCTCTGCCTGAAGAACTGGAATTTGTCTCAGATGGTCTCTCCCAGCCCTCGTGTGGCAATTCCATTTTTATCACTCCACTTATGTTGTACAGAGAGGGTAAGGACATGCACCTCTCCTTTGAGGGTCCCAGTGATACCTTGGGTCAAGGACCTCCTCTCACTGCTTTCCAGCCAGGCTGCACTTCACAAGCAAAACAACTTTCCAGGCACTGGAAATAGCATAAAGCTGTCACTGTCTGCAGTGTCCACAAACTTTCCCTTTCTGAGAGGGAAGGAGACCACTTCCCCTCACATGAGACCCTCTCAGCATGTCAGATACCCAGATTAGAACAAAAGAACAACCGAAAAATTGGAGGAGAGATCAGCTCTCCACTCTGGACAACGTGCATTTGTACTCTCAGGTCACCTTTTGTTCCTTTTGTGCTGCATGTTTGCAATCTAATGAAGGGATTTGAAGCCTATGGCTGAAGGTCAGATATAGCCTGGAAGTTAATCTCTCATGAGCTGTGGCCACTCAGTTTTTAGAAGCGTGACTGCTGGCTTGCTTGATGGCCTGAACTCCTGGGGTGGCCGGCCAGCAGTGGTTGAAGGAGCAGCAGAGCTGTTGTCAAGAGGGCAGAGCCCACCCTGGCCTCAGGGCTGGAGGACGGCACCTGGGGAGGTCCGAGAATCCGTCTGCTTCTCGCAGCTCCGCGATTTCACTGCGAGGCTGTGAGCAAGCCTCTTCCAGAGCTCTTGTGCTCTGCAAAATGGGGCTCGAAATAGAAAATTGTCTCATGCGCGAGACTTGCCATCTGTTTGGGAACCTTGCTAGCAGGTTCACCAGATGAAAGTTAAGTGTTGAAGGCTTTGTATGGGAGGATGAGAAGGTGTATGTATGCCTGGGGGGGCACGTTGGGGTGGTAGCCTTGCAAAGTTTCCTGCAGAAGTCGTGAAAGCAGCGGAGGGGACTGGGGGCACAGCCTTGGTTGAGATGCTGCGGGTGTTTCCAGCATGCTGAGCTGGACATGAAGCTCCACACTCAGGCTCATAGGCCAGTGAGTGGTAGGTACTAGGTAGCTTCATTATGGGCGTGCAGCCTGAACCACTTTAGAGGGCAAAACTTATTTTCAGAAGGCAGAGGAATATTCTCTAGGAAAATAAGCTTTCCTGCAGCATGAACTTGCAGAGATCACCAGTCACTTTCTAAAATCCTGCCAGTTTACATTTACAGATAATTATATATAAAGAACTAAGCTTTATCAACAGTTGCAGAAGAAATCAAAGAAGATATTGCAGAGAATTGTAATCCCAATGAGGAAATTAGCTGCAAGAGAGGAGGAATTGTTGACAAGCAAGAAGCTTTTCCCAGTAAAATACCACTGCCATTATTAGGAATGCATAAGGAAAAAAGATATATATAACTCAGGACATGAGTGAGTTGTCTGGCTTAGGAGAAAAGGTAAAGGAGAATTGTTTTCTAAAAAGTTATTTTTAAGATGTAAGTAGGTCTTTAAAGCACAGGCAAGAATTCTGCATGTTATGTTTACTAGCACAGGGAATTCAGCAAATGAGCACCAAACCCAAAGGGCTCCATCCCAGATGATAATTCTCATGCAAGGAGTAGCTAAGTGTACCCCTGGGCCCACATGGAGAGATTAGGCAGGGACTTCTGCTACAAGTGCACTACAGAGAAAGAGGAAGAATGAGTAGCAAAGGCCATGGTATAGACTGGAGTTATTAGAAAAATATTAACCCTGTAGAAAGTGGTCAGATCCTGTTATTGCTTCTATGAACCCTTAGCCTGATTATTGCCATGTGACACATGAGGTTAATTTCTTCACAGTAGCTCTTGGAAAGCCCTTTATACATTCATGAATAGGCATTAAAAAAAAAAAAAAAGTAAGCCACTTTCTTACCAACTTGATACATTCCAAAGGGCCAGGGCTCAACATCCTTGGATATGGGAGTGCTTTGAAGATGCCTGCAGGTGAGCATGTGTGTGCATGTGTATAATGCAGGTGTGGAGACCTTGAGGGCACCCTGGTTGATGGTGCCCAAGCGTTTAAATGGAATTACTTGGAAGACCTTCTAAGATAAAACAACTGCAGGGAAAGAGTTTTTGCAATGAAGAGGAAGCAAGAGAGAAGAACTTTGGGTTTCTGGTGCTCTTGCCTTTACACCTCAGTGCCTGTTTTTTGAATTGCTTGGGATCTCAATAATGTACTCAAGGTTACTGAGTCAAACAGAGCTAGGCTCAGATCTCAAAACTATTACAGATCTTCCTATCAAACTCCAGGGGACCAGTTTAACATTCAGGCTACAGGCTATGTAATGTACTTTACCACAAAGTTGATTAATTTTCACATCAACAACCTGTATATGTGCTCATATTTCAAAAATCAGTGGATCAGTTTAAAGGGAAAACTGTAAGCAATACTTTAGAATCATTATCAGCTGAAGTGACTGACTCAGAGGTTACTACCTCTGAGTAAACCATCAAGACTGTGGCAATAGAGTGAGACAAGCTTTTAAGGAGGTAGAGCTGTGGCTAATTTTGAGTGAGAGTCCTCAAAACATCACTGTATGTACTTCTAGAGAGCGAAAAATTGTCTTACTGTGTTGCTCCACATCACTCTGAGACATTCTGGATCAGCCTCCAGTGTAGAGAGATGCTTAAGATGACTTACAGAAGTGTTGAGAGAGGAAACAGGTGACAAGTGTTTTCAAGGCTGATGCAGCAGTAAAAAGGCTGGTCTCTGATGAAATGAGAAAACCTGGCTGGAGTATGGGGATGTTGATTTACTGTGCTTGACACACAGAAATGCTCAATTGATGTTCTTCTCAAGAGAAATTTCTGAGTCAAAGATGACACAGCAATGGTGTGTTCAGCGTTTGCACTAGTATCAAAGTAAATTTATCAAAGACCCAGCATACAAACATCCAACTTGGGCTAATTAAAAGGAGGTCTCACTGTTGCAATCAAATACTATGTTTTAGTCAATAAAGAGCACAAAGCCAAACCAAGACCTGATGTAAGCCAGTCCAACCCTGACACAGCAGCTGCTTTAGATATTACTTGAACCTGCCTTTACAACACAACAAAACATAGTTAATATTGATTCCTTTAAAAGCTGGCACATTATCTTGTATGTGTTCTGGTAAGACAGGACTCTTTCTGGGAGGGACCATGTGCTTCCACTGAAGTCAGCAGGAGCAGAGCACTTTTTACTCAGTACCTTCGAAAGACAGCCCTGTATCTCACTGTAAATCAACCCTCACTGGAAGCAACAATCTGGGATGATTGTTGCTGGAGAGGTTACATATGGAATAACTTTAACTCCTCTGTCTAATTCTGTGTTACATAAAGAACTTGTAATAACCTGGAGTAATAATACCATGTTTCTGATTTATATATATATATATTTAATCCATAGACCATGTCAAGTCTTTGGGGAAAAAAAAAATATGACTTTTTGATCATCATACAGTTTTTAATTTGAAGCTTGTTTATTCTTCCTGTCCCATCTGTAAAACAGGACAAAAAACAGAGAACAGACTTGCACAAGGATGCCCAAAAATCAAGTGCAGAGATACGTTATCCTGAATCACCATCCAGCTCTATCTGGTTGATGTAATTGCCTCCCTTGGCAAATGCCTGATCCTCAGAAAAGTTTCCCCCTTTCTCTGGCTTTAGGAATGGGTTTAGTTAATTCCTATATTATGGAGCTATGCTCCTTGTTCGGGTTCTCTGATTTTATTCCCATTATTCCCCTTGATTCTCCAGTTAATTTTTGGAAATCCCCTGTAGTCAATATATATGACAAGAAGAGAAACAACAATCAGATTTCTGAGGAAGATTTACCTGCTCTTCTCTGTGTTATTTTTTTATCTTTTCTGGTGCACTCTAGGAAGAGCTCCTGGACCTGACTTCATTGCCTGTGTCCTTTACTAGGAACCTATTAGGGTGAACTGCAATAGTAAATGGATCTACTGTAATCCACCAGACATCAACAATACAGCTCAAAATTAATGAAGCACAAAAAATAAAGAAAGAAAGAGGAAAAACACCATTATCTTTTATTATTTGGTGTTTCCTCATGTGTATTATTTTCTTTTCAAGGGATGGAGAGGTAAAGAACAAAGTCAAAACTTTCTCCTCCCACCAAGAACTGTGAGGAGGCCATGCAAAGGGGAGCAGAATGGATTTCTGGTATCTTCTGGTATAGGCAGTTATCAAACTTATCTCAGCTACCTCCCAGCCACATCAGCCTTTAATTCCAGCCTTCAACTCCATCACCCTGGGTTTATGGTGCACCAAAGCTCTGAGCTGGTAGGCTTAGTGTGGGGCTTATGATTTTCCTGAAAGCCCTAATCCTACTGGAAGATACTGTTCAACTGCCCAGATATGCAACATCAATTAATATAACAAATCATTAAAATAAAAAATTATAAGATCTGGACAATTAAGTCATTGCAAATTTGGTTACTGCAGTGGCCCACCACTTGAGCCACTCCAGTCCCTCTGAAAGCAGCATGGGATACTCCCACTCTCAAGCTGCTAGCATAGACAGCCTGCCCCAAGCATCTGTTGCCACAGATGTTTCAAGAGGGGGGATCCCACCACCAGTGCAATGACCACTGATACCCTGAATCTTGGCCAGGAGTTTTGCCTTCTCCCCTTCAGCTCTATGACATCCCCTGCTTTTTGTGGGCTCTGCAATGTGTCTCAAGCTTCTGCCCCAAATTCAGCAAGGCCAAGGAAGCAGAGAAAGGGCTGGGGTAAGGGGTCAAGGAGCACTTTGGCCCAAGCTTGTCCTGCTTTTCCCACCCACTGGCTCTTCAAGCTCTACTCAGAACACTGCTTTCTCTTTCTTCACGGGCATTCTGTTGCATACCATGATTGCATCTTTCTGTACATACAGGGTGGTGGGAAACCCAAAGCTGCCCAGAAAACTGAGATGCTCAATTAACAGCTGATTTTTGAGAGGAGTTACAATCCCTGCCACTCTTAATGGACTCAGTGTGTGGCCCTCATCAGCCTCTCCCACACCAGTGGGTTGGCTCCCTCTGCACCCAGGAGCCCTGTGCTAGCAATCCGTCTCCCAGAGGCACAAACAGCTGATTGCTCATTCCAAAGAGACCCACCAGCCCATCACCAGAGGTGTGCATTGCCAGTGAAGGCACACACAGCCTAAACAGTGATGGCCTTCATCTTGCTCTCCCGTTGATCCCTTCCCTTACCCACTACATTTTCCCCCACTCCTGCAGGAGTGACACCGGGATCCAACAGGCAGGGGCTGCACTCAGATCGCAGTCCTTCCTGCCCAACCTCACCATCCATCCTGGCCAAGGGAAAGACTATTCCTGAGGAAAAAAGAGTGCAATTGGTCTATACAGTGGTGATGACCACCCTGACAAGGGGCTCACTTAGTATCCATGTATTCCTGTTTCTGAGCACTTGGCTTTGTCACCTGCTGATGTCTTCTGCATTGACCCAGCACTGGTAGGGTAAGGCACATGCCTAGAAAGGAAAAATTCCCAGAGTGTCTTTACATGCTTGGACCTGTCCAGCCAGAGCTACCAGCTGTGGACAAAGCAGACAGAATCAGAGGTAATGTGATGCTAAAATCTTGGAAAGCTTTAGCCTGCAGCTGTGGCCCACCATCATTATCAGTTTAGTCTATGTTTTGTTTCTAAGCACCTATTTTCTAGGTACAGGTTTTGTGCAAAAGAGACCCATAGGCTGAACAAATTGTTGTGGATGAAAAGCACCCAAGAAGGGGTCTGAGCCATAAAGTCCCTTTTGTCCTGCAGGAAGAGATGTATTTGTCCACTGTTTGAGCAGTGATATAAAGAAACCAAGATCCACTTGGTGACAGGAATTACAGATTCAGAGAGTGGCATAATCAGTTTTCCTGCTGGCATGTCTGTGTTCTTCTAGATACAGCCTCTTCTGCCTCTCTCCCTCAAAATTGTTCCTAGTTGTATTTGTTTCCTGCTACTCAATTTCTAAATATGTAAAAATCACATGTAGATCTTCTTTTACTTTGGTCAATTCCTACACCCCTGCCTAAAGTCTGGGCTTTTTTTCCTTTTCCTCAAAATGGTGGCTTTTCCCATTTGCTTAATCTCACACTTTCAATTGTAACCACAGTTGGATGCAAGTTAATTTGCAGTTTGATGATGACACTTCCCCATTGCTGAGTCTCTGAACACAAAGGTATTTTTTTTTTCTTGGGCACCAGTAATGCTGATGAGGTCAACAGAGCTTTGGGAATAGGTTTTATTACTTAAAAGCTCTTCCAGAACTAGCTGATTGGAGCACAAAGTATTGTTTTATATTACAAAAACGGTGGCTACCTAACTTAAACCAGTTGAAAGGCAGAAAATAATTCATCAGTATGTTGCAGTGGGGTTTATAATGGCCCTGTGCAAAGCTTATCTTAGTAAAGGAAAATGTCTTCCTACAAACTAAACTGTTTAGGCAGCAGAGGCTTTGGAACATCATCTTTATAACAGTCCCTAAATTAGCTCAACTTGTTTGTGCTATAAAGGACAACAAACCCAACAAACTTTTAAGCAAACAGCAGGGCAAACTTTTCCAGCTGCAAAGGGGATTCGGAGGCAGTGTGCATCACTAATGAAGCACACAGCATTTGGTTAAAAGGAGACCAGTTCCCAAAGCATGCATCTTGGTACAAACACAGGAACAGCTAGATCAGCATAAAGATACTTCTAGGGATCACACAGCATTAGTGTGCCACTCTGGAGAGAGCACCACCAATTCCTGCTGATACAAAACCAGACCTGTGGCAGACTAGAGACTTTTTTTCCTTAAAGCTGGACTACCAAACATTCCTACCATTACTTCTGAAGGTGCACTTTTTGTACCTTCTGTTGGAGTGAACAGCAGTGATGTGAGGACTTTTGTACCAGTACACCTACACAGAGAAATAGTGAATGCTTCAATGCTGTCAGATCACATTGCCCAGGCAGACCTTTGCCATGCAGCTGTCACAGATGTTGAGCCCTTGACCATCCCTCACATCTTCTGACCAGTAACTTGTTTTTGAAAAAATGGTTTATAGTGTTTTAGTTCATGTCACAGTGATCTAAGAGCACACATTGGATCAGTTTCATCTGAGTTGATTGAAGAGTGGAGAGTGATTGAATTGAGGAGTGCAACAAAAGGCTCTCCAAGGGCTCACAGCCATTCAGACCAGAGATGGCAAGTCTAATATAAACCCTCCAAAATACAGCATATTTTTTATAGGGAACTCAGTGCCAGCGGCATCACTCTAAAGATCTCTTCCTGTAAAACTTACTAATATAAATATAGCTGAAGAATGTTAAAATTGAGTTACAGCTCACTGGATTTACCCCTTAGTGTCTGAGTTTTTTTCTGTGCAGATGTCTGAAGTTCACAGCAGCATTTCACTATTATTCTGCAGGTTATTTCCAAGCAGAGGAATTTTGTAATGAGATAAAACAACCTGAAGAGCACCATACAACCACAGAGATTCTGAGACATATTTACTTTGAAGAAGAACAGAATGCAGATAACATTTAAGCACATCTCATAATCCCATGAATCTACATAGTGATGAAAGAGATCAGTTGGTTTTCAAATGTTAATGCCCTACTTACTGTTCATACACTGCTGTAGAAAGATGACCCCTGGTCTTTTCAAGGGCAGTCACACTTCTACGACAGAATAGAGGTTATTTCATGAAACAATGCATGCAAACACTCAAAATGTGTTCAACCTTTATGATACAGGTTTTGCAACAAGGGCAGCTTTTGAATCTGTTTCAGCCACAGCTGAGTCTAGGTTTAACTTAATGAATCTGGGTCCCAAGAGACCCACACTCTCCCTGCAAAGGTAGGCCAGTCACTCATTAGCAGTGTCCTTTCAAAAGGCAGATGCTTAAAACTGCTGTGTTTAAATGGTACTTGAAGTGACATAATATTGGGAAAAGTTCAGAGGAGAGAAACAAGACTGGTTACAAGCATGGAAGAATTTAAATGCACAAAATTACTGAGGTAGGACTCCTAAATCTGAAGAAGATGTGATGTGGGTGAAATGTAGTTCAGAAGTCTATGAATCTATAGGATGCATGTTGGAGTGGGAAGAATTCCCTCTGATTCCCCCAGTACCAGAGATACAGGATGTCAAAGGAGGTCAGTGGGAGAATGAGGTACTAAGTAAATATGAGGTGTTTGATTATATCTGTTGATAGCACACTTGGGAATTGCCTTGGTAGATGCCAAAATCTAAGGAAGTTCTCAAAGATCACAAAAGAAAGAGCCACCAAAGCTACTAAACAGAGATTCTATGTTGCATTTGTGCCCAAAGAGGATATTCCTGTTGCATAAGCAAAATACTTGCGTCTGCAACACCACTCATTGCTACTACAGTTTTCACTTGACCAGATGTTTCCCACTCCTTCCATTAGGGTTGTCATGATGCATTTGTATTGCTTTAAATTACAGGAAAATGTGTTAAAATTAATATGTAAATTAAACTCTATTCTATGAAGAGACTAGGAAAGAAAACAGACACTTCAAACTTTGGACAAACTAGTCTAACATGCCACTTCACTGATTCATCACTTAATTCATGATGTTTCCAACTCGCAGTTCTCTTATTCATAACTCTCAACTCACCCAGCAATGAACAAAATAGTTACCTAGTAGACAGTGAGAGTGCTCATTCTTCCTCCCCATCACTTTGTGGGTGTCCCCTGTTTCACACCTGGAGGCAAAAATGTCTCATCGGTCTGCCTGCCATTGGATCCACTTCAAAAGATTTTTGGGTAATGCATTTGTCTGATGTATTTATAACTTCCATCTTGGAAGCTTGATCTACACCATTTCCATAAGTCAGTGGATTCTGAGGAAAGGGTCACACAATCAATACACCAGGATTATGGCTGCAGGGATGGCAAGCTGCAGGTGATGGCAGCTGCATAATGACCTCCTCCCCTCCCCTTCAATCATGTCCTGCCTAAGTGTTGTTGTGGCTTTGAGTGGGGCTTCCAGCATATGTCAGGACCTTGTGCCCACTCTGTGGGAGTGTTTGCAAGGGGTCCCTTTTATTCCTGGGCTAATCCTGTGTTGACCAGACAGGCACGATCCTGTTTGATTTGGGCTGCAGGTGACTTATGGAAAAGGCTGAGTCCAGCTTGGATCTCCTCATAGGGCACACTCATCTCTCCCTTTCTCATCCAGCTATCATGCCGGCTCCAATACACAAGACAATTCCTCTCCTTCCATCAACACTTACAGTATACTTTAGACTTTCCGCTTTCACAAGGGGGATATTAATTTTGGTTTTCCCACCTCCTCTCATCTGGTTGTCTTCTGTTGTCTTCTTCTGTTGTGCCATCACTCAAATTCAGAAGTTAGCACCAGCAGCCTTCTCCTTGGGACAAACAAGGACAAATATGAAAGCAATATGCTGAGAAAATGACATAGCAGGAAGGAAAGTGCCCAGCAGCAGAAAGGGGTGGGGGCCAGGTGTATTACTGCTTTGGCAGTGTTTATTGATTAGTTTCAGTTCAAACCAATTATCACTGGTTGTACCAGTCACCAGAAAAATCAATGCTCAGTCACATTCTCTCCTTTTGGTGAAAAAATCAGATGCTGCCATTGCTTAAGAAAGGTCACAGCTTGGTGATAACCTAGCAGCACAGGCACTGGGGTTTGTCAACCTGTAAGAGCAATTATCTAATGCCCTGGTATCTACTACTGATTTTGTTTTAGTTTTTGCTGTGCTTTATCCAATTGCAGGGTAAAATTCTTGTTGTTGTATGTCCTTTTGGTAACTAGCAGACAGTAAGTGCAGGTAGTTATTCCTTGAACTGTTTATGACCTCAAAATAAAATGCAGCATAAAGGTTCACTAGGATGGGATGATAAGGGGGACCTTACAGTGCAGGTGTAGGATGATATGGGAGGCCTCAGGCTATAAACAGCTCACCAGTAGTTAATAAGTGGTTGTCAAAGGGTGCAGCATTAGGAGGTAGGTAAGAAAAATTCTAGATGTAACAAAGGAGACCAGACAATGACTACCTAACACAAGTAAAATGCGTCACGTAGCAAATTAGGATCTACTGTGGGGCTGAATCAATGAAAAAAAGAACACGTTTTGGAGTGTACAAGAGGTCTGCAAAAATGACCTCTGATGTATCATAGGGTGACAAGAAAGAAATTTTCTGTTGTGCTTATCCCAGTGAAGAGGAAGATAAACTCTCTCTGCTCATATCAGACTCTGCTTGGCGGAGGACCTGGGACACTGGTGACTTGCTGTTACACATGCCCCCAGCCAGATTAGAGACATCACAGGGGCAGCCTAGAGGTGCACAAAAAGCAGAGAAGTGGAGCATGCTATAAAGTTTATGTGTACCAGTTTTACCTAATATAATTTGCACTATAAATGTTAGCATCATTGTAATAAAGATACAATAATATATTGCCATCCTAGTTATTTCAGCTACTAACAATTTTCTGATAAGATTATCTTTAACAAGACTAACAATTTATTCTTCCCAGGTCTGTTTGTAAGATGTGTTTCGTTTTGATTATAGTAAGATTTGGAATGTGACAAGTTGATGGCTATTGGAGCAACCTGCCCCACAGCTTGGATGTAACAAGTTGGTAAAAAATGAGGTTTGCTTCAGGAGTGACTTTTGTTTGTGTTTAGCATCTCTGAGCTGCTGGACTGTGAGTGCTGTGGAAGACTCAGCTCTGTCTCTTTGTTTTTGGACTGTTTCCTCCCCAGTGCATCTTTGAGCAGTGATGGTTGCGTTGAGGACCCAAGTTCAGCCCTCCCAAAAAAGACCCTCAGCTGAAGAATTTGAACTCTATAACTCTTTTCAGGTTGAGAGCTCCTCCCGATCTGAGGTTGCCAATCTGTCCTCATTATTTATTGATCACACCCTGTGTGTACGTAAAGTGCAATCACAGCACTCCCTGCTCCTGCAGTCAGGTTTTACCTGTGTTCGACGTGACAGCCCATGCACGGGCTGGCAGGTGGCTGAAATCCTAGAGGCCATCCTCTTTATTTCCTCAGATTTTTGTGAGCATCTTGGTGCACAGTGAGTGGGCTGCTGGTGCCAAGGGCTGCTGACATCCCCAGTCTCTGATCCCAGCCATCACTTTGTTTCAATAAACCCCTCTATAAACTATAAATAAAAATACTTCCTGTCTCCTGGCAAAGGTCATTCAGATTAATGTGTGTTAGTAAAGTGACTTGAAATATTTAGCTGAGAGAAGCTAAATATTTAAAAATGGGACATAGGTAAGGTTTCATTAGGGGCAAACTGATGCCTTAATGGTCTCTGACAAGTTAAAACAAATTCCAGGGATTCTTTTTCCTAGGCCTAGTGATGTTCTCTGGAAATCATCACCTTCTCCAATTTATTAGGTAGCCAGTTGTTGAAACAGAAGGAAAATTAAAGAAAAACAGTTAAAAATAGCCTGTAATAATTTTTTAAAATTTAAATAAATATAAGATTTTCTCCTTAGCACCAAAAAGACACATGGCTCAGAAGTGTATTTTTTAATTTTTACAATGAAGATGCAGCAACTGGTGTCTACAGTGCTGCTGTGAAGAGGTAATTGACCAAAATACAGAACACAACACACAAGTGCAATCAGACATGCTTTATTTTGTATTCTTATTACACTTTATTTATGAAATGCCTGGAATAGAAAGCAAGTTTATATGGAAGAGCACAAAATGGATAATATTATTAGAAGAAGTAGAGCTTGGTAAGACTGCTTAATTACCTAACAGTGATTGTCACCTTGCACTGACAACACATTGTTCTGTCTCTTCTACCCCACAGGACTTTGACATGGCAAAGTTTCTGATGTGGTCACATAAGATGTATAAAATGAGGGTGTGTCCATTCCTGAAGTGAAATCCCCCCAAAATCTGATTTTCCTGGATCCTGGGGTATTCCCAGACAGTACAAGGTGGTATGAATTTTTGCTTTTTTCCCCACACTTTAGTAAAAAGAGCAGCTGCATTTCTCCTCTCCCAAGACTTTAACAGCTGGTTACAGGTCTTGCAGGAGGTACTGTGGGCAATGTGCAGCAACAAGAGGAGCAGAAGGGCAGGAAGGCATTTCCCTTACTTTTCATTGAGACCACCAAATGACATGGCCATCCAGTAAAGACCCAGGGTTTAATGAGAAGGATGTTCCTTTTAACTTTAGAAGCTCAGCAGGCTCCCCTGTGCTGTTAATACCTGATCTGCTCTTACACACACACCATGACCAGAGGGGAGGTGTTGCTGTGGCTTGTGTAAGTTTCTGACTCTCAGGATACATCTTTATTCCTTTCCCAGATGAGATTCTGTCCCTCTGTATCCCTGGGGTTACTCATGTAACAGGTCTTCATTCTGCTTTAGCCATGATTCTTGGGAACTTTCAGGTATGATTTAATCTAAACTCATATCCATATTTTTAGTTTAAAGTCACCCCCAGCTCCAGTGCAGGACACTGGCTAGGCTAGTGGGACTGCCAGGAGAAGACCCTAGGCTCCCTGCTCCACTCCTCTTTCCTTTACCCCATTTGCCAGCCTGGGCTGCTCTGGGACAGTGAACACTCCTGAGACACTCATGTGGGAGATGGGCCTACAGGGTGAGCTCAGGAGAGAAAAAAGGCAGAGAAGGGTGAACAGAGAACACATCTTACACAAGAGATATGACCAGCAAGTGCAGGTTTTGTGTGATAAACTCTGAGCAGAGGCAGAAAAACTCTGGATTTTTGCCCAGCAAAGTAGAGGAACAGCATACCAACTGCATACAGGGTCTGATGAGGGTAAGAAGTGAGTCTGTGTGAGTGCCTGCATACATCAGAAAGTAGGAGAAAAAGCACAGGGAAGCTGCAAGACAAAACAAGGGGCTAAGAATATTCTGAAGATAAAACCCCCTGAGAGATGCTCCCAGCAAAGTGAGCTCTCCACGAACCAGAACATTATTAATTTGTAAGATAAAGCAGACCCTTTTAGCTAGAAATACCTGTTTCTATTGTAGCCTGAATGATCTACCATAACATTGTGTAATTCGGTCTAAGAATTTATAACACTGGGTTCTTTATTTTTTTCCTTCCCTTTTCAGTGAAATACCAGGCCTTAATTAAAACTAAAGTTCAGATTACTCTGGCAAATGGAGCTTTCCAAATTCCCTTGCAGCACTAATGCAAAAGACCATAAATACAAGTGAGCTACAGGAATAATATGACCTAGAATTGCCTTTAATTACATATAGCTAATTTGAAATCATTTAGCATCCAGGTGCTTTTTTATGTTCTCCCCAGTCATACCAATTAGTTTGCCTTATCAATTTTTTTCAGCAGAAGGATGACCAAAATAACAATAAGCAGATTTATACCTCTCCATCAGCCACTCCTCACCATGATATTTTTAAATATAGCTAAATGAGAGAAGAAGGCAGCACCTGGGTTCATGGTTTCTGAATCTGGACATTCAGCTCACCATACACATGCCTCAAGGCATCAGAATTTAGGCTTGCAATCAGCTTCCGTAAACCTGGTCGCATCGGGGTAAATTTTACTTCCCAGGTCAATGTAGAGTTCATCGGGATTCTCCTGAACAAAAAAAACGAAAAGTTTCAATATTTTATATTTTATATATTTAATATATTTAAAAGTCAGCCAGTGCTCTCAACCTGACACAAAACTGGAGAAACTGAAGGTAGATAGTATAACACGTCTCAAATCTTTTATGTTTCACTCATTCTCATAAACGTCATATAAATTACTCTCTCCATCTTCTATTCCTCTTAGAACTGACCCTGTTAAAGCCTTTTCTTGGCTTTCCTTCAGGCTAATTTTAAATTTCCAAAATGAATCCATTTTCTTCTGCCTCCTGTCACTTCCTCTCATGATCACTTTCAGAATGATCTTCTTTATATCTAACATATATTTTTTCTGCTTTATAATTCAATTTTCCTGTTTATTACAGCCTATAGCCTGGTGGTGATTCCTTAAATGATTAAATAAGTCCAATTGTTCATGTCATTCCCTTGCAAACCCTATGAGATGTTGAACCCCTCTGTCACTCCTACCCTGAACCACCCTGCTACAGGGGTAGCATCAGCAGATCTCCTCAGTGGCCCCTTCAGATGACTTCTTCATGTCCATACAAACAAGCCAAAGTATTCTTGGGAGTCCTGCTGTTGTTGGTTACTCTTTTACATTACGTATGGCTCTTGATAACTCACATATAAAACAACGCCATTCTGCACGGTTCTTGATTTTCAATTTTTTTGCTACAATTAAGAGGCATGGACAGCCTTAGGTATTTGGTTTCTGTGTTTTCTCAGAGCTTTCACAAGGTTCTGTGTGCAGATTTTAAAGGCTGATATTTATTGATTGATTGTGTTTGGTGGATGCTGGGATACAACTGCTCCAAAGGAAGCAATGGACAAAGCAGTATAGTGGGGAGCTATTTATTAAAATTAGTTATTTTTTTCCTCAGCATTAAATAAGAGGGTTCTAAGTTCACTGTTCTTATCTCATATGGCTACAGTGTCCTGAAAACAACTGAACAAAGTGAGAGCAAAGCAAGCCTATACTTCAATCACTGTTTCAAATTCTCATCTGGTAGGATTTGGTTCTCAGGTGCCATGTCATAAGCCAGGGTCAGGACAGAAATGTCTGCCCAGGCTTAACACAAGCTGCCAGGAGACAAGAAACCTTAATTAGCTCTAAATGAGCTAGCCTGGAATCCTCCCACCTGAGTATTTGTTTCAGTGCAAGTCTGCCCCTGCTAAAATGAGGTATTCCAGCTCCTTTTTGCATATACAGATAGAGGTACCTTGGGGCATGTACCCACTTTTAGAAAAAAAAAAAAAAAGCAGAGAAAGATCATATTTTTGATGTGAGCATGTGCAGACTGATTCCAGCAAGTGTCTTTCCTCTTTTTATTCTTGTTATTAATGAGAGAGATTCTGCTCCCCATAGCTAGTCAGCTTGCATCCACCAGATGCCCACTAAAATGGAATGGTGATAAACCAATGACTTCAATTGCTGAAGAAAGCAAATACCTTTTAGAGTTTATGGGAATTATCTGCAAGGGATTATCTGAATGGAAAGTGAAGAAGTAATTGTACAAGTCTGCTGTGCAGACTACACTTCTTGAGCAGTTGGGGGTCCATATTCTCTAAGGATGAAGGTTTTTGGGCCACAGCTCCACAGTGCTTCAGTGAGAGAGGGCAGCACTACCATCTTTGTTCTCTAGTGCTACCATCTCAATACATATGTATGTGTGTGTGTGTGTGTGTGTGTGCACATGCAGGAAGACAACAGCTGAGCTGGGAAACCAAATCTGCCTTTTCCTGCCTCTCTACTGTCCTGTTTCTAAAACAAGTTGCTTCTCACTACAGATGCTAATACTAGCTTAGCTCTGACATATAGAAACACCCAAAATTACTTACCTGCTAGTGTGAAAGTGTGCTTGGCTATAATAGTTTTAGCACTATCCATCACTGCCTGGTTAATTCTCATTTGTCGTGCAAAGACTGTGCCCTGAGTAAGAATTGCTGCTGCCAAAGGCTTTTCCATAACTCATGCTCCTCATCTGTCTGAGGCTAATAGCTAAATATCAATATCTTTATCTATATATAGACTTTACAAATGGTCAAGACTGAAGCCCCCCAGCCACTACATTGCCAGAATAATGTTGTATCAGCTAGGTCACACATGACCAGTTTTGTGGAGCCACTCAAATGATACAGAAAAGCTACCTGAAAAATACACATAGGCTAAAAATCTTATCCCCACACAGAACTGTAAAAGCTCCACCCCGTATGTAACAGTCCATAGTAAATAGGGAAGTGTTGGAAGGGTGTGGAAAGCCTAGAATGTGTTTAATTCTCTTTGCAAATGGAGTAAGCCACCCTGATCTGATTTTCTGGGGAGAAAACTCAGTGATAAATGATTCTGCATAATATGCTGAGCTATCACCACACTGGAGCCATTTATCACTTTGAATGCATGGAGACAAATGTGATTATTATTTAAATAAACTACAACTGCCCCTTTCTCTGTCCTCCATGTGTATCACCTGCATCCTACATTCATCTCAGAGAAGTTAAATCTTAAAATGACTAAGCTGATCCATTTCCATTTTCAATGTTGCCAAGGGCATTACTGAAAAGGGGAAAACACGATGACTCTAAGGAAAATGACGTGTGTTCCATGAGTCATTTTTCTCCCCTAACTCTTGTGCCTTTGATGCACCTGATAATTTCTGCATCCTTGAAGGTAAGGGCAGTCCACAGCAGCTTTTGGATCAAAAAGGATGCAGAACAACAGGGGAGGCTGGCACAGCTGGGAAGCAATGAGGGCTATTGCCACAACTTGTGTAACTCTTGTGGACCATGCTGAGTCATGCTCAGAAGCACCTGTGACATACCTTGTGCACAAAGCAAACACAGTATGTTGCCCTTTCACGGTTATTTTTCTATCAGCTCTACTCTGGAGATTGGTTTTGATCTTTTTATCCCTGTCCCAGGTGCAGTCAGGATCAGACCTCCCCTGCCGGCTGCAGAGGATGCTGACAATTTATGCAGCTGTTGAAGCACAGGCAATTTCTCAAACTCCTTTTACACACACCTGGGGACCATCAGCTCAGGTAATGATAGATACTAAGCCCCGATAGATAGATGCCCAGGACTAAGCTATAGCCTCCAAATTTTCCAAGTTTCTCCGTTATATACACTAAGCTAATACTAAACTCATAACACCAAACTCAAACAGAAAGAGGATTTACAACTTGCTTAGCATAGGGGTATCATGGTGTCAGTATAAGGTGTGACTGTGAGAATAATGAAGGTGGCTTTACTTTTTCCTCAGATCTGGAAACACCCTGTGCTGGGAACATGCCTGTGTGCCCGGGCAGCCCTGTGCAGTGGAGCTACTGGGGGGAGCTGTGTGCTCACACGCACGCCGCAGCTATGCCAGCAGGCTCTGCAAGCAACTCACATTTTGTGTCTTGACACGAGCTGGAAAAGATCATCTGAGGTACCTGAACGTCTTGTATAATCATGATTAACATGAGAGGAGAAAAGCCCTTTCCGAAAAACAGCACAGGACTTGATTTGCACATGCTGAGTGAGCGGCAGTAAACACTTCAAGTGCAGCATAAATCTTCCTCTCTGTGATAGCAGCTTGTAGGTGCTATTGTCAAGTGCTAAAAATAATGTAATACAGTAAAAAAGTAAACTTGAGCTGCACTAGCAACTACCCACAAACACTACCAATTCCTCCAACCCTGGTACTGAGCAGATGAAATGCTCTCACAATCTCTCTGGCTAGCCCAACTTCTACTGACTATTGAGACCTATAGCTCCCCTGTGTATTGGATTTTAAAGTACAGAGAGAGTGTTTGAATTAAATTACTCAGCACATCATTAGTTAAGTGTCTCTTGTGAGCTTCCTACTGTGAGCAAGCAGGGGACAAACTCCCAGCTGGTTGTGCTTTCCTCCCTACCCGAACTGCTTTTTTACTGTTCTCAGCACGCCAGGTCCCTCGAGGCGGAGCGTGACGTTCTCCAGGGTTTGTTTCAGAGGATTGGTGAATTCCACAATCACAGAAGTTTGTTTACCAGCTACCAGTCCGCCTTTGGTCTGCAAGATAAGGAAAGGACAATGCACCAGAAATTGATTATAACAGATCCACAGTACTGGCAAGGTAGAAGAACAGAGCATACAGCAAAATAGCACGAGGCAAAGAAAGCCTAGTGAGAAGAAAATTGTTGCATGGCACATTTTTCCACCCATTGTAATTTCCCCTCAAACCACATGGCAGATCAAGAGGCTGGCCCTCATTTCCATAGAAAACTAGAAATCTGCATGTACAGTTCTGGAGCTGAGGGCCCAACTGAGGGTGGGTCCAACTGATGGGGCCTCTCTCCCAGACTCTGCCCCCCTCCTCAGGCTCCCCACCAGCACTGAAGGATCTGCTCAGGACATAAGCTCCAGAAGAGAAGGGCAGGTCTTACCCTAAATTAGAAACACCACACTATGTGGTTACACACTCAAAATCATCATGCCCATCTTCCCCTTGCTTTTGCATTCTCTTCTTGTGCTCTGAAGGGTTTCTAACCTTGCAGATGTGCTCTATGAGGGCCTGAAGGCCAGTTTTCCTCCAAACCCTATGTAAGCTAAAGAGCAGTACATTTTGTGCTGGAAAATAGTAAATCTTCAAACAAATGTGTTTTTAAACAACAGCTACAATGCATGGGGATTTGGGCTTCTTTATCCCCCTGGAAATTCACCATTTCTCGCAGAATATGTGTACTTGTTTTGCTTGGGCAAGGGTTTTCAACTTATGGCTGGCAGATCTTCCAGCCCACTTCATGGTCCATCAACTGATTTAAAGGGCCTTGAGAAAGGTAACTAAGAAAATCAAGTATCTTGTCAATAAATTTAAAGTAGTGTTTTAAGGCAGCATGACATTTGCAAAAAGCTGCATAGACTCTGTTCTAAGGGATTCCTCTGTGCCAAAAAAGGAATAAAATGACTGGTGTAAAGGAGGAGATACAACTAAGCTCTCAATGGCATTTGGCCACATGAATGCGCAAAAGGACATCACTGGCATTTTCAGAAGTCTTGGCTCAATTAGAGATGCTACAACCTGTTAGTTTCAATTGACCATTTAAGATCACTGGGTGTGATTCAAAATCATTCCAAAGTCCCACACTTGTAGCTGAGACCATGATATGTATTTGCTAGTCTTATTTTTGTAACCTGATCTCAAGGTTAGAGTATGGTGTAATTTCCTCAGCTGTTGAGTCTGAGAATCTCCTTAGACCAACAGAGAAAGATCAAAGGTTCATCTGGAGATATAATGGGAGATACATTTTTTCATTCTTCTCTCTCACTCTCACATCAAGAAATTTGGTCTGCCAATCACATCCACTGAACAAACTTGACAAGAAATCTAAACAGATAAACTATCTCAAATTTCATTAAAAAGCAATAAATCAAAATTTCTTCTATCAATATATGCTCACACACATGTGCACACACACACACTCTCTTAAAAAATCCAGCTTTTAAAATTTCAGTGTACTTTCATACATCACAAAGAAACAGAAAAGAGAAAAACTTTATTTTACTCGAAAACGTGGGTTTTGGACAACAGTCTATTCTAAAAATCCTTTCTTCAGAATAGCAGGGAGGATAAACTATTTTGAAGTTGAAAATCTGAGATGAAGTAGAAGATGTTCTGTTTAAGTATTGAATTGAAAGAATTATTTACTTTTAAAATTTGGTTATTGAAGACAGGTATTTGAAGTAGAGTTTACTTGTCTTGTTTACCCCCTCTCTGGAATGCTTAGTAAACCAAAAATATTTTGTTTGAAAATACAATTATCTGAACAGAATATCACAGCATTTCTAATGAGCATGGAACAGAGTAGATTTTTTGGCAAACTTTGATGAAGTTGTGATCCACTTTTCTAAAAAAGCTTTTTTTTTCATAAGGCTGCAGTTGCCACATAAATTATTATATGGAAACCTGAGCACTAGTTCAAATAAATATATAGAGGGGAAAAGTTGCATCAACTTAGATTTCTTTCAAGGTCCTGAATTTTACAGAGCTGTATTAATGCTTATATAAAGCTTCCTGAACATGTGTTCTGATTTTTTTTTCCTAGTATTAGGAAAAAAGCAGATCCAAATTCCATCATTTAAAGCAGATGAAGGTTTGGTGCTTTTGGAAATAATGCAATTTATTCAGATGCTCGGTTACGAATTGAGAAGTTTAAATCCCAGTTAAAGTGGCTTGTTAAGTTAATGCCACTTAAGTAAAATACCTTGTCTTTGCCATACAACATAGGCTCTTTGTAGTATCACAAGCATTTATTACTCTTCTCCATTTTGATAGGTACCACACCAGTGTCTGCAAAAACACTCCAGCTTTCAGGGAACACCACTGACAGCACAATCAGAGCGGCAGCAAAGCACTGGAATGCCAAGACATTGTCCCGAATCAGTGCTGCCCGTTCAAGTTTGGAGAAATTTTCCACAATGCCTGCGGAAGCTCTCCCGGCAAAATCACTTCAATAGCAGTGCTCTTCATTCTTCAGCAGGAGGCCTCTGTGCTGTGTTGCTTTAAATATAATAGACTTCTGAAGTAGTTAAAGAACTTGAGTGACTGAGTGAGTAATCTCTCTTACCCTTTGAGTTTCTTCAGCTTTCTCAAATCTTTCGCCCTCTTTCCTCCACTGAGATTATTTCAGCTCTTCACTACCAGTGCTGCTGTCAGCCTCTCTCTTCAATGTAGGGACGTTCAATACACTGTATAATGTACCTATACACCCTCACACACTCCAGACAGCCACTGCTCCATAAGGTCCTTGTTAGATGCTCTAATGTGCATAAACACACACTCCTCCACCCCACAAGTCAATGCAATACCCTTGTAGAGAACACATCCCTTCCACCACAACCTTGAGCTACCTTGATAAGCAGGGTGGGAATTTCCAGCATTACTGCCTTCTGCACGGCCAGAATCTTCCCCGTTTCATTGATCCGTGCAGTCACAAAGAAATGAAAGGAGGCTTGCTCCAGCAGGTCACGCATGTACTCACTCGATTTGATCAGAATGTCGAAAGAGGTGGCTGAGGGGAGACACAGGAAAGAAAAAAGGCATCTGAAACAATCTGATCACTAACTGCTCCTCTCATCATGGCCAGTGCCAATTACATGAGTGCCTTGGAAAAAAGGTGGCTTTCAAGCTAAAGAATGGCTTTGATTTTTTTTTTTTTTTCTCCTCAAACTAACTTAATTTCTTTACTATACCATTTCACCTCTAATTTTTCCCTCTTTCCGTTTAGGCTGTGAGCTTCCAGGGGCAAGGGATGGGTTTGTGCACAGCCCCTGCCCAATACCCTCAGCCTGGGGCAGGTCACTGTTGAATGTTTCTAGGTGCTACCACAAAATAAATGAGAAGGAAGGCTGGAAATACATATCTACTGGGCACAAAGGTCCAAAACAGCTTTTGCATGTCATTCCTGTAAATGTTTGCTCTTTCATTTTGCTTTGGTTCTTTCTTTACCTCTCTTCTTGGTACAGGGATGCCACCGGAGCAGTAACTGGGGGGTGTGAGCACACGCAGGCTACCTGGGAGATCACCTGCTCTCCAGGACATGGCTGGTTATCTGCCTTTGTTCTACACTGGACTTGCCTGCAAACATTAGCAAGAAGGTCTTCCTGTCACCAGCATGCCCAGAGAGCATTCACATGCTCTCTTACAATAATTATCGGAAGGAACAAGTCCCTGTAGGCTAGACAGTTGAGAAGCAGGGAATCATTAATTTTAACTATATTGAACTGCAATTCCCAGGCCAACAATGGTGTGAGAATGTGATGCAGAGAATCAGACCTGCTAACTAACTGACCAGGCAAAATATATAGACCTGGAGCTCTTCTCTCCATAAACATTCATTATAACCCTAGTAAACACATCAAGATCTCCCCTCTGTTACCCATGATGATTACTGTTATCTGTTATTTGTATTGTATTTGTGACATACACTGTAAACACTGAGATAATTGAACTCAGTTGGGTAAATGACATTCACCCCTTTTCGCTCTTTTGATCCGCTCACATCAAAACCAGCTCCTTGATTTGGTTTCAAAGCTATTCCCTTGGTGGCCACCTGACCTGGATTTACTAGGCCAGCCTTAAAATTACTTGATGTGCTCCTGCTCCCTCCCTCTCACTCTTTATCTTGTGTAAAAGAATTTCCCATAATACCCTTAACTGTAAATTATAAATCAGGCAAGGTATTTCTCATCTGAGAAGTAACTAAGTAAATAAATTAGTTACAAACCAGGAGAAATTTACTTTACAATGGAAGAAAAGACAGATTTTTCTGTTTAAATTTAATCACTGCAGGAAAAAAAGAAGGATCTACTTCCATTGTCTTAGCACTGGTTATGCTGATAAGTTGTCAGTACCACTTACTGCAACTGGGAAAGCCAAGGGAGACACTACACTGAGTTGCCTTATAGCTTTTTAAAAAAATAGAGAAAACTAAATATAACTCAGCAGATCCAAGAGCACCTTTGAAGGCACTGGAAGGTTTAAGCTATTCAAATCCTCAAAGATGTTTTCAACCCACACAATTCCTTTAATCATTATTCTGAAAATAATTCATTCGTTTCTTGTTTGAAAACCTAGCTTGCCTCATGCTTTCATTATTTTGGGCTGGAAGAATGCCTTTAAGACATCTGTTTAGCATTGTAATTTTTTGTTACATATATATAGATATATATACCCACACACTTCTTGCCCTGAATAAAGCCTACAAATCCTGCTTGGGTGCCTCAGAAGGTACCCTCCCATTACATCCCTGACAGATTGTTCTCACACACTACCTTCCTTCACACTGCCCACCTGCTCAGACACTATTCCTGATTCTACATGTACTTCTTTCCAAGGAAAAGGTGAAAGAATTCATGCTCAAATTTCATGTATCACCTTCAGAAATGGTGTAATTTGTGAGGAGATTTTGCCCTGTTGCAGAACAGAGTGCCCCACGAGTTGATGACTGTAGCTCAGATGTAAGCAAATTCCCACCTTGAAAAGTGGGAATAGTTTTAAAAATGTCTCATTGGCCAGAAGCAGTGACGGGGACATGCTCTTGGTACACATACATAAAAATCCATGTTTTGTTCTTTCAGGTGCCTCTCCCCAGTCTACATTCACTCACCATTGCTCAATTCAGAGTTTCCAGCACTATTTCAAGAAGCTTTTTTTCTTAGCATTTACTTAAATTAGATAAAATGAATTATGATGCTCAGTGATGTTTAAACATCTATTCATTTAATTTCTTGCAGAGAGGAGCCAGATAATCCTCAAAGCCCTGCAGAAGCTGTATTTTAGGTAGTAATGCCCTACACAGACCTTTGATACAAGAGCACACATAAATAAGTCCTGGAACCACACACAAATCACAGCCAGAAAATGTAGCAGACACTTCTACAAGATAACTGAATTTTCCAACATCAAAGAAGCGGCACAGTATTTAGACCAAGACTATTGAAGCTGATTTTTTTACTATACCTATTCAAGTCTCCAAAAGTTTTGCAGTATGTCAGATCAGATATTTAGTAACTGATGTAAGTCACTATAAGCCCTCACACTGTGTTTTGACAGCATATATTGGAACAACCCAATGCCTATTTCCAAGCCCCCTGCAAATGATCCACAGAGCTAGAAAGAATCAGCAAGTAGCTCTCAGGGCTTTGTTATAGCCTGGAGGTAGAAGTTTTATTAACCTTCACAAGTAGATCTTTATCAGTGGACTTCTACTTTTTGCAGAATAATGAGCTCCAAATAAAATGTGCGGTTTCTGATGATGTTCAAAGTGAGGAAGAAAGCAGAGGATTTTTTTGTGGTCTGATAGGAATTGTGGTTCCATGGAGGCTTCTCACTGAGACAAAACTAGTCCTCTTTGAATAAAGAGGGCTCACAGTGTCTCTTGAGCTGGGATGAGGTGGACAAGACAGAAAGCTCAGAGGTCAGCCAGGATTGCTATGATTTAGCAGTAGACCCTGTTCAGGAGGCCCATCCTTTGGTCTCCCAAAGTCCTGCCACTCCTGCTGCACTCAGAAAAATTGACTTGCCCAGTAGCAGTGTCTAAAAGGTAAAGTCATGACTGTTGACTCTCTCAGCAGGGAACTCAAGTGAAGGATTCTCTACTTCATCTCTGTAAGAGCACGTGGTCATCACTCTTGGTGAGCTGGAAGCACTGACCAAGGACACAGGCCTGTCAGAACAAGTGATTGGCAGTCACTTGTTGCTCGAACCTGCTAGGTAGCACTCAGAAGTACAGCTGGTCCTAAACACCTGCTGCAATGGCTGACAGGAAATAGATTATGTCCAAGCTTAAAAAGGAGAACATCCTTCTTCCCTACTTTGAGCAGTACAAATACCTGCCCACATCCTCCTGATCTAGTCTGCCAGGAACTGCTTCTCTCATAAGAGGTGGGAGGCAGGATCTTCCTACTGTATTCCAGAGGGCACTAGGAAAAGTAAATGCTGCATCTGTAAAAATAAAAATCACCTCTGGGGCTCTTGCCCAGCTCTATCCCCAGCTCTATTGTGGCACATTCTCATTACATGTAAACTTTTTAGATCACTTGAATATGAAATCCTGAACCACACAGTCCTCCAAAGCCAGATATTCACTTGAATCTACTCAGAACTTGTCAGCTTCTACCAGGTAAGACAAAAAATACATCCCTTTGTCTCTGTACATGACACCCTGTGGAACCAGAACTTCCCCTTCACTTGCTAAAATGCTGCTAGGAAAATAAAGGAATTCAAAGGAAAAACAATACCTTGCAGCTTAATACCTGTACTCCTTTGATTTCTTTTGTACTAAAGAAGAAAAATTAACAATTCCCAGACATGCAGCTTGGTGTAAAAGAGTTTTATGCAGGGAGAAACAGCCTAAAGAAAACAACCTCAGCTTTAAATGACCCTGGTATCCAGCCCAGGGTAGGGAGGGGATCCTTCTGATACCCAGTAGAATATCCTACCCCTAGCTACTAGAATTGGCTCTACCCATGGGTGGAAACACAGGTGACAGTTAATAACACAGGAAACAACTAGGAGAGACTTACATGAAGAGGGTTCCAGTTTTGCACTGAAAGAGTGTTTCTTGAATTCACTTTTTGTGACTCCTGTATAAAACACTATGTTGCCCGAAAAGTAGGTAGTTGCAGTGTAGGAGTTGCGACTCTTGTTCCTGAAAGTTACAGTGACTTTGAAATCATTGCCAAGGACTGCCTTTTGCGCTTGGAAGTCCATGTCAACATCTGTCTGTGGCTGGTACGTGGTATCTTGGATACTTTGCTTTTTAACACCATACATCACAGCAGTCTCAAGAGCCAGCCTCTCCTCATCTGAGCCTAGGAATGAATGAGAACCACATTGAGAAAAGAAACAGGAGTGCAGCGTTATCCCACCTACTGATCATAAGGGTGTGTCTTCCATAGTTTGAAGTAGCTGAAATAAATAGATGAGGACCGTGAACGCTCCTGGGGTAACATTAGCAGTGGGATAACTTCACAGCTACCAAGGGAGTTGGTGTTAAAGCCATATCAGACAAACTGATGTAGCTGAATTCTTATCAATACAGCTACACTGGTTTACTCTGTGTGAACATCCGGCCTGAATAAGAAACATCTAAACATCTGTACAGAAAACCTTGAATTGTTTTGAATGCTTTGAGTTACTCCATGACTAGCCTTTATTTTCACTACAACTTAGTCTAAAGCATTTCGGAGTAGCAAAGTTTGTGCTTTGTTTGCCTTATGATCAAAGCATCTACAGTGTTTCTGGGATGGAGTTACAAATAAAGAATTCCAGAGAGCACTTTGGCAGCTTTTCATGAAGCTTCCTCAGTGACAGAGGTTTCCAAGTCATCATCCAGGGTCTGACTGAGATAAGTCTACATCCACACGGTCCCAGCTCATTTCAGGTTACCTTCTCGGAACTTGTACTCCTCAGTAATGTCCACCATTCCATCACCTCCAACTTCCTTGGTCACAATCAACTGCCCAATACGGGTTGTGTCAATGTTTTCTACCACTTGGGTTCCATTTTTCTCCATTCTTGTGTAAAAAATGTCACTATTCACCTATGAAATTAAATGAAAGAAGACTGAGATACATGAAAGAAGTTTGAGATATATGAAAGTAGAGAGAGGAAGAGGAGTCAGCCTATCTCCCCCAAAATAATGACACATTGACTTGAAGTCCCACTAATTACTCACATCTACATTTCATGTTTAAAATTAGTCATATGCTGAGATTCATGTTACTATTCACAGCCCCAGAATGACAGAGAATGAAAACTTTACAAGGCTGCAGAGAGGTCATTCAAATTTGAGGAGCACTACTACACATTTCTTGTACCAAAAAGCTTTAGAAATAGAGAGAAGAATGCTTAACAGCTAAAATATCTTCATTCTTTTCTGTCCTAAGCCATTTACAATTCAATTAGAGAGAAACTCGTCCTGCAGCATTGCAATTTTGGGCATGCCTCCTCTGGTGATGCAAAAGGTTAAAACTCCAGACCAGGCCCTCTATCTCCTTATGGAGGTATTTTCCTCTCAGATCTGTCAGTCAAATCACCCACGTGAGATCTCCATGACCCACAGCAGCCAAAAGGAATGTGGTGAGCAATGAGAAAGAGCAGCTAGAGCAAGTGACCCATTCAGCATAGCTGAATTTTTCTTGGAAGGAAAAATGACCAAAGCCTGAAGTTTTAATGAAGTCAGAGCAGCTTTTTCTTATTATTACATTGGGGAGCAGAGAGTAGAGAAATCCCTGTCATTCATTAGAACCATATCACACCTGCTGGCATGTTAAAACATAATTATGAGATTGTTCTGTGAAATATACATGAAGTAACTTCTCAGTCCATAAATTGAAGTGGAGCCCTATCTTCTGTCTCACTATGGTCTCACTGATATCACTCACTGCAGTAAAAATGTTCACATATGTACCTCAGCATAGACAAAAGGAGCATCAAACTGGAAGCAAACGTGACCATGTTTAATGGCTTGAACTGAGGCTGGACCACACCTGTACATACCTACAGGGAGAAGAGAGACAAAGTGAGAGACTAAATAAATTTAAAACATGTAAAATTATTACATTTTCTCAAAGAAAAAGAATTCTTGGGGTTTGACGAAATCTTCTAATCTACAGGAACTCCTGGCCAAGAAGCGAAAAGCTTAATTTTGTTATCAGCCCTGTAGATAACACAGACTCAGGTCTGGAACAACCTGGTGGTTCAGTACCTTTAATGGCACTATGAAGTCCACTGCAAATCTCAAGCACTTAAAATACAGTTACAGCTGGTTTTGGTTAAAACAGGTAATTTTGGGAGGACTCGAGTACACCCCAGGCTGAGAAAGACCTTGCTACAAATTTGAGAAGATTGTATTTTAAGAGCTGGGAAATTAAGGTCTGGAAAGAAAGAGCAGTGAATTTTTTTCTCTCCTGCCTGCTGTCTGCTCATGTAGTTCAGTTAGGGCTTCATAAAGTAAAGGAGAATTAATCTGATCAGGCTCCTATATAGGTACTCTAAAATGTGAGAAGCCATCTTTGGCAACAGGATCACATCTCTTCAGTACCAAGCAGGGCCTTTCTCATATAGGATTTTGTGTCCCAGGGCATCATGAGCAGTGTTATAATAAGGACAGATTTATTTTAGAGTTCAAAACAAATTAGAAGGCCCTGAGGCGAGTGTGGTTATTTGGCTCAAGAAGTTTTCACTGGCCCTATGGTGCCAAATGTCATTGGCTCAGCTATCACCAGCTCATTGTTTGAAACAGAAATCCCCAAACATTAGAAAGTGAACTAAGGAGGACTTCAAGCAATATTACCATCACTGGTTTCTTGAGGCGTCCCATCAACAACCTGCCATCCTCCAAAACCAACGGGAAGGTCAGGTCTGGTCATCCAAGCTTCGTTCCAGCAATGGTAATTCCTTACACAAGAGATGGGACCAGTATATTAAATTCTTGAAAAGAAGCACACAGACCAAAACAAATCCTGTGTATTTATGTCCTGGCATTGCTTCAATAACATCTTTTGCCAATTCAGGGATAAAAATGTTGACTCTTTTAAGAGAACAGATTTTTAGGTCTATAAGTTTGGTACCTATCTGTTAAAATCTGAAAGCCACAATCCTTTATTGTAGCTTCTTGACTGAAAGTTGAAGGAGGTTTTTTGATTCTTCTAATGTGTTGTGAGTGTAAATGTCTCAGAAGATATGCCAGTGTTTGGAGATTGTTGGGGTATATGAAAAGCTACACAAACTAGAATCCCTTTCCAGCCAGACACCTCCCCTTCAATCTGCCTGCTAAAGCAAACTTTGAATCTTCAAGCCAATGAAAGATGGTCTGCTTTATAATTATTCAGACTGAAGCTTTGGCATCACTTAAGAAGAGATTCGGGATCAACTCCGCAACACACAGTGTGTAGTTCTGTTTTCATGGCTCAAAACAAGCATGCTTTGCTGGCTTCCATGATGATTGAGGAAAAGACCCTGCACAGCCTTTCTAAAACTATCTTCACTGTGGATTCCTTATAAGTTTTTCCCCAAGTGTCATGCCAATGCATGATGTCAGAGCTCCTAAACACATGTCTTTTCATGAAACCTACCTACAACCACTGTGGGCCAACTTGCATCTTTAGGGCCCAGGACAGTGACCTGAATTATAAAATTCTGAGAGTAGTTCATCTAGATGCTCAGGGTTAAAATGCTCTCACCTGGCTGGATGCTCAGAAGAATTAAAAAAACAGTACAGCATCATCACAGTCTGCCCTGGGTGTTTTAAAGATAAGTAGAAAAGACAGACAGATGTTGTAACTTCCAGCAATGCTACTGATGCTCCAGGGAGAGCACAAGCAAGAAAAAAAGATAATCTGGAAAGACGGTCTCTCAGTAAAGCCAGCAAAGTGTTTGAATTTCATTACTGCAAAAAATAAAAGAAGGAAAGAGTAGAGAAAGGGACAATTTTGATTGTAAATTATACATATCCTACAGCAGATCTGAATAAACTTAAATCTGTGTAGCTGCTGATATAGCCTCTAGTACATGCAATGATATTAGCAACCAAAATGGGGATTGTTAAACTCTGACCATTTCATTAATAATAGGTGAAACCAGCTATGGAGCAGAGTCAGAAGGATCTGAAGCTTGTCTAACAAGACATTTCAAAGTGGAAATGAAAGCTTGGATCAGGGTAAAACTTGTCAGTTAGGAGAGTTAATGAAGCAGCACTACAGAAAAAGGAATTATTCAAGGAAAATGACGCACTCTCAGAGAATTTTTGATGCTGCTGAGAGTAGTCAGCGCTGAATCATGCTCACAGAACTTTGCTGAGGGCTACCCAAGAATGGGGACACACTTCATGCAAGATGGATATTTGCAAACTGCTATGCCAACACATGAGAAAAACAATCCCTGCCCCGAAGCCTTCACTGGTTCACTTTGAATCAAAGTTGGATGTGTCACTGGCTTTGCATTCTACGAAAGAAGAACCTGAAGAACAGGCAAGAGGAAAGGCAAAAGGCAAAAGGAAAAAAATTATAAAAACAAGGCTGGTAGTGGGTTAACAGTGTGGAAAATGGCAGATCTATTTCAGTTATTTAATTAGGTAACACAGTTTTTCTATATTTTTTTCTGCATTTGTCTTAGGGACAGGACCTTTCTTTCTGGTTTCTATTGGTGTAGTGCTGGACACAACAGGATGGTAATTTTTTTAGGTCTGCCACCATGGCAAATAACAAATACACATAAGGATATCAAATCTGAATGGACAGAAAGACACTGCTTGTAGAGCAGTGAGCATTAAGAAAAGGAGGGTGAGGGAAACATTTGCCTTTCCAAAGGTAGCAGAAACCTCCCTATAGAAGTGAGCATAGCTGGGGAGCTGATTCCGTGGCCATAATTTGTTGAACTGATTCTATAATTCTTGTATTCTACAGCAAGCCTGAGACATTAAAGAAAGCAAGAATGGCAATAGAGATCAATGTAGTGACCATTAAATATTTACAGAGATAATTACAGATAGACTAAACAAAGCAATGGGGAAATTAATAAAAGATGACCAGGCGGGTTTTATGCCTGGAAGACAATTCAAGAACGGTAGTTCATATTGCTTATGGGACAGGCAGATGCTGGAAGCAGCTGCTGCCCTTTTATGAGCTAACAAGTTCAGGCACTGAGGTCAAGAGGGACTGCTAAGGTCAAGCACTGATAATATTTTTGAGAAATTAGAGCAAAGTGATCTGGAACTGAATGGGAGAGCAGAGGTCTCACAAGGGCTTTCTCCACAGGCCTGGACACGGATGAACTCCCATGGGGTTGGGTGACATCAAGAAAATTTCCGCTGTGATGCTGATGTTGATCTGCTTGGACCTCACAGTAGGAGTGAGTCTTGATTCCCATCCAAGAGAAATATTCTTTAAGTGTCTTTATATCATCATTAAGAAAGACAAGGAGAACAGACAGTACTGATGGTCCCAAATCCGGCCAGATTTATAAAAATAACTTTTTGCAAAGTCTGTGTAATTTTGTATATGTGTTTTGTTGGTGGTGGTGTTGTTTCCTATCCTGAGGGAGAAGACAATCTTTAATAAAAATAAATAAATGTCAGATAACATTCAGAGGGAGCCCCACACTCAGAGATTGATTGAACTAAAAATCCTGGCTCCAAGTACCCCTGAAGTCTGAGAGTATTTAAGACCTGAAGACAGATCAGCTCCAGCAGTGCAAGTACAATAGAAATGATATATTAATAAAGAAAAAGAGCGCTGCTTCCAGTTCACAAGAGATTATAAATAAAAGTGAGAAATGCATTAAAAAAAATCATTATAAATACCTTGAGCTTGTCCTCTTAAAAAAAGAAATAAAAGAAGCATTAAAAATCAAATCAGGGTTAAGACACAAGTCATTAGAAGTCAGCATGTGGGCTACCAAGGAGTGTTACAGAGTAATGAAAAGAAAGGACACAGAGGAGAAATGAAAAGAGGTGTATATATTAAGTCATGCCCAAAGGGTTATGTGCACCATGTACTAATAAATGCACTGGGAGGATAAAAGGATGAACAAGGCAGTTAAAAAAGTTATCAAGCCAAGGAAAAGCAATGTAGGATGGAAGGATGAAGTGCTAGTGTAAAATTGCATATGGATTTCATTGGGACTAGGATGATTTTGGATGATCTGACCCTGTCCCAAAAGAATGCAGGAGAAAAGAGATTAAATTAAGAAGTCTTGGGAAACAGCTGGGTAAAAGAGAGGGAAGTAAAAGGAAATGTCAAAAGTTGGTGGGATGTATTTCATAGATCAGGTTAGGAGAAGGAGAGAAGGGATGAGACAGTGAAAAGTGTAAAGCATAGCAATGATCCATTACTGGGTGTGTATGGATTGTGCACTGAGGCTCCCAGTCACTGGCTCTTGTATCATATCTTTTATAGGCAAAGGAGGTTTCAGAAGACTTCTCCTTTACAGCTCTCTGACCCATAAAAGGACCAGCCCCATGAGACATGCTGAGGTTCTTCTGTCTCACAGAGAGCAAGTGAAACTGCCCAAGGGTACTAACAGGGGGGCAACAAGGCAAATAGCAGGACCATGACTCTGGATTTCAGGAGAGCAGGCTTTAACATGTTTAAGGTCCTGCTTGGAAGAATCCCATGGGAGGCAGTTCTGAGTAGAAGATGGATGCACAAGAGCTGGGTGTTTTTCAAGAGTCACCTCCTCCAGACTTAAGAATGGTCCATCTTTATGTGCAGGAAATCAACTAAAAGTGGCACAAGCCCACAAGGTGGTCCCAATTAAACTCCAACATAAACAAAGAGGTGTTTAAGAAAGAGGTGGGGAGCGAGGACAGGTGACCAGGAGGAAAATAGAGCCACTGTCTGAGCATCCAGGCACAGGAAAGCCAGAACAGAGCAAACAAAGTATGTCAAGGGACATGAAGGGCAGCAAGAAATGCAAGCAAATCAATGTCAAAAGGAAGCCTATAGAATGTGGCTCTGCTGTTGAACACAGCAGGAAACAGGGTGACAAAGGATTAGGAGAAGGCATTCAGTGTTTTCTTTACCTTGGTTTTTACTGCTAAGATTTGCCCTCAGGAATCACAGCTCATGAGACCAGTGTGGAGGTTTGGAACAATGAAAACTAGACAAGTAACAAGATAGGGAACAGTTAAACAAACTGAACACACACAAGTCCAATGGATCTGATGGAAAATATGAGGTAATCTCATGAAAAATGCTGAGGGAGCTTGCCAGTGTCACTGTAAGACCACTCATATCTATCTTCAAAAGAGCATGGTAATTGGAGGAAGTTCCTGCAGACTGGAGGAAATTAAATATTGCTTTATTCTTCAAGAGAGAGGAGTATCCAGGGAGAGAGAGACTTGTCAGCTTCCCTTTGATCTCTAGGAAGGTTAAAGAGCAAGTTGTTCTGGAAAACATTTCCAAACTTATTAAGGACTAGGTGATTGGCAGTAGTCAGCATGGATTTACAAGCAGCCAGCTGTGCCTGACAAACCTGAGAGCCTTTTCTGATGAAACGAGTGACTGAAAGGACAAAGGGGAGACCACTGCATGGGGGTTGATCCTTTTGACTTTTGTGCCATCTCCCAGAACATCCTCACAGACAAACCTTTGAAGTTTGGACAGCAAGATATATTGATAACTGGCTGAATTGCTGGGATCAGAGGGTCGTGATCAGAAGTGATCACCCCAGCTGGAGTTCAGTCATTAATTGTGTACCCCAGGGGTCAATACTGGGTCTGACACTGTTTAACAGCTTCATTATTACCTGGACTAGGAGACCCTCTGTACCCTCAGCAAGTTTGCTGATAAAGAAAACTGGAAGGAATAGCTGATACAACACAGACTGTACACAAGGAAAAACTAAGGCAGCTGGGACTGTTCAGTCTGAAGATGGGAAGGCTGAGTAGGATCTCATCCTTGTGTATAAATTCCTGGTTAGGGAATCATGGGAAAGAAGACAAAGCCAGACTCTTCTCAGTAGTTCAAGGAGAGGACAAGAAGCAATGAGCACATACTGAAACACAGAAAAATCTGTGTGAAGATCAGGAAACACTTTGCTTATTGTGAAAATGGTTGAGCACTGGCACAAGTTCCCCAGAGAAGTTGTGGGGTGACAATCCTTGGAGATACTTGAAGCCCAGCTGGACACAGACCTGAGGAACCTGTTCTAGCTGACTGTGCTTTGGGCAGGAGGGTTGGGTGACTTCCAAGGGTCCCTTCTAGTCTCAACTACTCTGTCTTGCTGTGACACAGACATCACATGTAAACAAACCTGCTTTCCTTAGATTTCCTCTTGATTATGGAAATCACATAAAAGATGTCACAGCAACAGGCTCAGTCATTTCCTCCACCACAGAGTGGGTTTATTACAGTTTTAATACAAAGACTTTCAGAGATTAAGTTATTAATGAAACATGCTGATGAGCTGCTATGCTAATGAGTTGAAGAGATCATTGACACAAGTCAGGTATATTAACATTGAATAGGACAAGTATCTCCTGAATATAGGAATGTAGAGGTCACATTCATTTCTTCACTCTGAGGAGGAGAGGCTTGAGGGCCAATATCCCACACAGAGCATATAATCAATATATGCTACACTTCTCCTGTCAGACAGAAGACAGTAAGAGTTTGAAGAGCCAGTTAGAGGACAGCCTTCTCAAAAAGAATGTGTAAACTACTCTTAGCCCTAGGGAGTTTCCTTTTTATAAATCTGTTGATAGCATTTCAGGATCTTTTATGATACCTTGAGTTGTTTCTTTCTCAGCTGAACAGGGTTTATTTTGGAAAGCACCTCTTTGCAACAATGACTATGTGCACAAAATGTAAAACCAATTTACAAATGTGGGATCTGGGCACAAGCAGATCAAAAAGGGTGTTTTTCCACAGATATTGAGGTACCCCTTGGAGCCTGGCTCCAGAAGGATGGAAGTGCCCATCCTACACCCTTACATTTTCAGAAAAACTGGTCCCTAAGGAGCACAAGCCTATTCCAGCTCTCCAGTGTGCTTAAATGAGCACTGTATGGGAATATTAATAGCAGGATTCCCCAAGGGCTGCCTGTTTATACCACAAGTCTTCGTATTAGTCAGCCTACCAACAATCCATTCATTCTGTTTCACATAAGCCAGCAGTGTTCTTCAGTGCACAGAGAAATAAACACAATACAGGCATTGCCATCATGGTTTTTACTACTTCTATCATTGACACATTAAAGGCATTTTCTAGGAGGACTCACCAGACAGAATCTTTTGTAAGTCTGGTGTCCACTTTTCCTTCGTCATCCAGAAAGAAGTCCATCCGTAAATTGGCATTGTTATCATGGGCAGAAGAATAGTTGGTAATGAGTCTTGCAGGTATCCCCAGGCATCTCAGAACTGTGGCAGAGACAGAAGTGTGATGAGAAGCACAAATATGGAGACAGCATTCATTGATGACAGGATGAGAGGACAGAAATCTTAATAACTAGAACAAAACAGGAAAACTCAGTCAAATCAACCCAAATAATTCCTCCTGTCTGATTTATACTGCATATGCTAAATATTTGATTTGGTCTCTAAATTATGAGCATTAAAAACAAGTATTGGTACAAGGGTTATAACCAAAGCAGCTGATTACCCATAATTTCAAAGCAGCTTTGCACAGTGACCACATGGCAGAATTTCAGGTCAAATCTGGGTGCAACGAGTCAGCTGCATGACCAAATGTGATACAAAGGAAAAGAAGTTTGAGCTTGCCTAAGACATAAACAATATATTAGGTCTTTTAGTATCAGTAACTCAGGAGAATTATGAGATTATGCTAAAAAGAAAATTAAGAGAAAAGATCTCCTTTTAAAGAATTTTTATTTGGAGCTTTCCTGTTTGATGTCTGCTGTCAGACAGGATCTGGAGAACACAAAGAATAAAGTAGAAAATGATTGTTAACAATGGGGAAAAGCTGCATTATTTGCAACTGAAATGACAGGGTTTGTGAATCTGAATAAAATGCATTACATAATTCATATTGCCTGCCAAGTAACAGAATTTTGTAGTCAATAGTCCCTTCTTTTATTAAGACCTTAAAAGGAGGATAAGAAAAAAAGCCCCTAGCCCTAACTCTCACACCATCACAAAATAGCACCGATGACCCTTCTTACCATTTGACAAGGGGTAAATTTAAGAGATGTGGAAAAATTGTGAAATGTTACAGCTATGTCCATAGTCTGCAACGGTGCATCAGTAGGCTTCTGTGTTTGTTGTGTACCCTGGCAGACAAATAGGCATGGAGCACATTCCTGGGCTAGGGGAATGGGTCTGTGGGGTGACACATCATCTCAGCTAGTACAGATGACATACTTTGTCTCAGCCAGAAAAAGCTCCTGGCTTTTGATTGAGGAGCCAACATGATTCTGCAGAAAACAGAGGGTGAGGGGTCTTTGGTGGTTGATGGGGTTTGTTTTGGTTTTTTGGGGTTTTGGTTTTGTTTGTTTGCTTGCTTTGTGTTTTTTTAAAATTATTTTTATTGTGGTTTTTTCATTTTTTTGGTTGGGTTTTGGTGGCCATGATGGTAGTGGTTTTTGGTTTGGAGTGGATTTTTGTGGGGGTTTCTTTGGGATTTTTTGTTTCGTTTTGGGGTTGGGTTTTTTTGTTTGATTTTTTTGGGTGGTTTTTTGGGGTTTTTTTTGGTTTTTTGGGGTTTTTTTTGGTTTTGGTTTGGTTTGGTTTTTTTAGGAGTTTTTTTTTGGGAAAAGATCTTTATTGAAAATCCTCTTTAAAAACAGTTCCAATGCTGCAGAGCTGAGCAGCCCTGCTGCTACTGCTGGGTTTTGTATATTCATTACTGTCACTACTGTGACTCCCAATAAAGTGTAACGCTGCACATTCATTTCAAGTTCCTGGATGAAAAATTACCTGGATGCATCCAATACCATATGTACCTATTGATTAAACTTAATTCAAGTGCCCTCCCAGGCTTCCAGCACATGAGCCATCAGGGCTCATTGGAAATAATTTGTCTGACAATTTCAAGATTAATGACCATTTTTTGGAATGTTTTAGCATTTTTAACAGATGAGTATCTGGAGTGTACAATATAGTGACCTTGGAAAGCTGGACTGGTCACAATGATAAAACATTGACAGATGAGAGAGACTCAAAAACACCTCAAAACAACCCTGATAGCTGCACGTGGTTGTTTGGACCTTTGCTGTCCCCTGTGCACTGGTCAGCAGCTGGATGTCTCAGTGGGTATCATCAGATCAGCCAACACTGGACAATATTTGCATTTCATAATGCTCAACAAACTTTATACTTGCAGTGCAAAGTGCCAGGTCTCTGACTTGACTAACTTAGTCAGCAAACCAAGTCTAGTTTTGCCCCAGATAAATACGCCTCTCCCTTGAACACAGCAGGCTCCGGGCTCTGCTGCATCGCCCCAGTTTCACAGGGGCCTGGAGGCAAATTATTGCATAGTGGTGATTCAGGGCAAGTGTGGGGGGAAGGTGGGAGTACTGGTGTGTTTGTGTGTCTGTCATCTAGGGAAATCCAGATAAGGCAATGGGCAGAGAAGACAAAGCAGCCCATGGAATCCACTGTGAGGAACTGCATCCATAAGAAACATTTGCATGAACTTTTTCAAACCCACTGTGTGAAGCTCAACATAACCAGGCAGTGTGCACTTGCAGCCCAGAAAACCAGTTGTATCCTGGGCTGCATCCAGAAAACAGGCCAAGGGAGAGGATTCTGTCCCTCTGCTCTGCTGAGACCACACCCCAAGAGCTGCCTCCAGCTCTGGGATCCCCAGCACAGGAAGGACATGGACCTTTGGAGCAACTCCATAGGAGGCCACAAAGTGTGTTCCTGTGCATTAGCAGATGATGTTGTTAGAAAGTGATAGACAGTCAAAATGTGGGACCAATCCAACGCTGCTTTCCTGACCGGTTTTTATGACCTGCAACATTCTGCTTACTGCAACACTAGAATGCTAGTTTGACCAAATGTCTTTAGACTTAACCTTGTAGTGCTAGACAATTCATAAACTAGGCTATCATTTATTTTCTCCTTTCTTCTGGCTCATGAACTCCACATAAAATGTCAACAGTGCTCAGTTAACAGATGATGGGACAGTGCACCTCTATTTTCCTAGGACCAGGCCTTTCTGGAGCAGAAACACTATCACATGTCTCATACTGAGTAGTTATTTAATCTTTTAGGTCTAGACAACAAGCACTCTGTCTAAGAATTCTTGACAGAAATGTGGACTGCGCTGAAGGACTCAACTTTCACACAACCTTACCCTCATGAGCCACTGAGTACGTTTCACTGAACCAATAACTAGTTAACAGATTTGTGTGGAAGAGCAGCTGACCTGAAGGACACACCAGAGATTTATTTAAAGACCATCTATTTTAGCCTTGCATTTTTAAGTATCTCTACTATTTACTCGTGGAAGGAAGTATTTTAGTTAGTTTTACCTAAAACTCTGTTAAGCAGGAGCCACATAGCAGCTTGGAGCTTTTCTCACTGATACCTACATGTGTTGAAGACACCAGCGAAAACCCAGCACTGGCCGTATCGGACAGGTTGCTTAGAACTGTAGTACTCCAAGAGAATGTCCACACTTCCCGTCCAGGCTGAAGGTGCAACACCATAATCATATGTATTGTTCCAGGATCCAGCAATCACACCGTTGTCATCCCTGGAGTTAATCTAAAATCAAAGGAAATGAGCGTTAGAGATGTCAGAGACTGAATAATAAAAAGCTCTTTAGCTCAGCAAACCGATAGGATGAGAGAGAGTGAATACAGCCAAGTTTAGGCTAGAAAGTAAGATAGAAGTGTTTCATTACGAAAGTAGGGGGATAAATGGGACAATCTTATTAAGGGCCATGGTTTCTCCATCACCGAACAATTCTGAATGAAGGTCAGACACTTAAAAATAAATCTGAAATTATATCACCACACTGAGTATCCGTGTCACCAGTTAATAAGTTTTATTAACATTAAGCATGCTTATTGTTATGTATTTTTAATAAACACAATTAATTACACACTGGTAAGCAAGTCTCAGAAATATTAAGCTGTATTCTTTCCATCATGTTTTTCTGTCCATATCAGCCCAGAGATTTTAATAAAATCACTCCTGATTTACAACAGATTGAGAGGAGAACCAGTCTACTGCTATTTTCAGAGCAGAAACTAATTTCTTTGGTTTTCATGCCCACATGAAAACATAAAGGAATTTGCTGTGTAAGTTTTCCTCTGGTAAGATTATACAAAGCGAAGAGTTTTGCTGACTAATGGCTATACTGATAGGCATTAACGAGCAATATGTCTCCTAGCTGCAATTTGAACCAAGCCAGTTGAGGCTGTGCAAAAAGCTCATTCACGCTGTACCTTTTAATTATGCTAATGTGGAATAGCTACACACCAGCCAAATAAATCACAATTCTCATTTAAAAGCTTTTGGCTGCATTAACTACTCTTTTATAATTAGAAAATCGACTTCCTCTGAACTCTAGGACTGAACTGAGATAAGTATTCAGAGTCATAACCAGCAGGTTAAGAGGTTGTGCCCATCTCACTGGTGTAGGAAACATGCCAAAAAAAGACTCACTTCAAGGACAGGACAGTATGTTGATCTTCACTCTCCACCCTGACTGTAATGAGTGGAAGGAAAGAGAGAGGGACTCCACCTGCTCTGCCATGCCAGAAAGCCTCAGAAGGATTCCAGCATGGAGGGGCATGTCTTCAGACAAGCTCAACTCTACCTACCACATTTCAACTTGAGCAAGAATGAGGTTAAGTAACACAGCTGGGATTTCAGCACCTCTTGCCCACTTCTTACTCAGGTCCAGATTTCAATGACCAAACCCCCTACCCAGTTATGGCCCAATTCTGCAGGTTAGCCCTAAAGTCTGTTGAGTCCTGGATTTCCAATGGTGAACTCCTCCATTTCTCTAAAATGCTGAGTGGCTCAAAACCTAACTAATATCTAAGCCCTATTTGGATTCATAAACTTTGTTCAATTCTGTCCTGAGGACTTCCACAGTCCTTACATGGGGGACTTTTGCATCTACTAGTTCGGGGATGAGGAAACCACATTTGATTCTTCCTTCTATCCAAAGGTCCAAAGCTGTATTTCTAATGTCTGGGGTGAAAGAACTAACTAAAATGTTAAAAGACAAAGAGAAGTAGAGGTGTTCTCAATACTTCTTGCTGAAGCTATTCTATTTAACACGCAAGATTGAGAGGCTGGAGATTCCACTTCTATGTCTTTTAAGACAAAGAGCTCATTTTCTTAAAGCCTGGGCAAATGCTATAACAAATGGGTTAAAGAATCATCTATCTCCAGCAGCCATGTTTTGTGGACAGTCTATTTTAGGAGCTGGCTCAGGAGAACATATAATTACTCTAGCTCAATGGTTAGAGTATTATTCTGGGAAGCAGAAAGCACCAGTTCAGGCCTCTAATAAGGCAAAAGAGAGGACTCAGCCTCTGTCTCCCACAACCTGGATGAGTCTAGCATTTGAATATTAGGGATGGGACTGCTCTTGCACCAATAGCATGATTCCTGGTGCCTGGCAACTGGAAAGAATAGAGGTCTAGATAGTCTTCTCAGTTATTTTAGGTACTTTCATTCTGACTTGGGGTATGTTTTGTGGACCTCATGTCAAAGAGGACAGTTCCCACAGTGTTTTCCTCTGGGGCCAAAGCAGCCCACTTGTATAACTGTTCTCAGCCTGATTAGGTCATTTGGGGCTCGGATCAGACATAACAACACGCATCATTGCAGTGTTCTCAGACCCCACTGAGGTTAGCACTGGAGTCCACATAAAGTCCCTCAGTTCCCCATCCAAAATTCCACCCTTCATGCCACTGTATTATCCATAGCAGAAACAGCTTTCTCAATTATATTAGTTACTGGAAAATGAGCACATTGTCACATAAGAAACACTTATGCCTGGAGTGCAATGTCTAAAAGTGGCTTTCCCACCAGTGAGGCACAATTCTCAGGAAGAGGCAATAAGCCAACAGCAGTTGCTTGAACTTCAGTGGAGAGAAATAAAATGTCAGACCCCAGAATGGACAATTGTCAGAATGGACAACTGATCTGTTGTATGTTGTAGAGAGCATGTTAGGGCAAGGGGGCCAGTTAAATCAGTCCAACTTCGATTTATAAGTCCCTTCTACACATATTAGGCATCTATTACATACCACTGCTGAGGCAACACGGCAGATTTTGATTGGGTTTCCACGACCAGAAAGCTCCAGTTCTGCCTTGTCCATCAGGAACAGGCAAGCATCCAGAACATTTTCTTCAAACTAGATAAAAGAAAATAAAAAGGGACACAGGGGAAAAATTGACTCACTTTTTATTCTGGAAAGAACAGGCAAAGCTATTTTTCCCTGTTGTTGTAATTGCTGATCAGTTTCAGAATTAGCTGGTCACATCAAAGCTCTGTGTTTAACAACAGAAATTTTCTTCTGGAATAATCACCCATGTGTGGGAAAAAAAATAAGAATGTGAGAGTCTGTGAGGGAAGAGAGTGTAATTTTCAATTCAATCTCAGTCCAGTTTCCAGAAGGTTGAAATGACAACACAGACTTTCTGACAGGACATGAAATTTTAAGTGCTAACAAGTATATAATAGGAGGGTATATAATAATAACTACAAGAAGCTTGTCTACTTGCAAGGGACTTTATGTCCTTCACAGATTCCAGACCTGCTAATTCCAGGGCTTCTCCAACACAGCCGGTGCATTGCTGGGAACTTGAACAATAAGTGGTTTGCCAGTGGTAATTTGAAGACACTTGTATTTCAAAGTTATTTTTAAAATCTGTTTAAATTTGACAAGCCAAAAGCTTATTATATAGATTAATCCTGGTCTAAAAAATTTAGACATCAAAAATACCAAGTGACCTAAAGCAGTCTTCTTCAAAAATAGAGTGAAAAGGTGCATTTTTTTCAATCTAGCATGAACAAGCACAAGAATGAATTGAGGGCAGAGGTGTCTAAATAGACCAGAAACCATTTGTCACAGAACTTGCCCTGCTATGTATTTCATTTTCCTTAGAAGAAACTGCATAGCAAAGGAAAATGCCTCTGTCCCCTGGAAAATAGTAGCAGACAGGGAAATGCACAATAATAAGACAAATACCTTCTAGATACACAAACTTATATTAACATCCAAGGCTGTGACAGAAACTCCATGGTGTTAGGCTTTATGTTCTATGCTTGCATCCTGAAAGATATGATTCATGCTAATAGGATTTTTGCTCTCAAGCTGCTACTAGAGCTGGATTGATTTCCTAACTCTCTACAGCCTGGCTTAGGGCTCCTTGGCAGATAAGGCCATCCTGAATTTTGCCTCCTGAAGAAAGTGAGCAAGATCCCAGATCAAACTGCTGCTTTGGCAGTCTGGGGAGAGGAGAATGAAGAATGAGGTCAGAGAGCTGAAAAGAAAGCCCCAAAGGGTAAAGACTGCTGCTGATACAGCAGGGAAGATGGAAGGGATAGAAGTGACATCCTAGACACTGAGCTCTGGCATAAGCCAAGAAAGGGGAAGCACCATCATGTTTCACCATCTTCAGCCATTTCCTGGTCAATGGAAGTCCTTTGCTTCTGCCTTGAGGGTAGCACTGCCATATGGATCCTTTTCAGCAAACATCCTCCAAAGCAGCACACTTCTCTTATTACCACCCACACTTGCACTGAATTACTTTCTCTGGAGCAGGTATTCACTAATGATCACTTTATAGTCCGAGCAAAACTGAATTAATGGTGTTTGGGAATAGGGAAACAGGGATCAGTGTTTCTCAGAGACCTACTACTAGTATTTTGTCATTACTGGGAAGCTGAATAATTGCACATCCCAGTCCCCTCCACTGGGATGTGATGCAAATAATGTCGGGTGAATGACTGTGCTGTGGAGAGCCTCTTTCCCAAGAGGGAAAAAAAAAGGAGAATCCTCACGACAGAAAATGTAAACTCTGGGCCCTTGCAGCTGTCATTCCTGGTTCAAATTCACTTTTCTTCTAGTCTGGCCCAACTATCTTTTACCAGCATCAAAATCTGCAATCTGCACTTCAGTTAATCAGGCCTGGGTTAGATCAGTAAGAGGTTTACCTTGCAAATTAAACTTTTCTCATCTACAGTTTATGAGACACTGTCAGTCTTGCCAGTATATACAGAAAGAATAAAGAGGAAATAAATAGCTATCAAGGTTGTTGCCTTCCACCTCAGCATTTACAAAGTGACGTGAATGCTTGTGAAATAACTGGATCAACAGGGAAGAGAGGACAAGCTGCAAGGGCTAGCTGGCTTACACTTTTGCAGTAGTGTAGGATGCAGAGTAGCCTTAATGCTAAGGCCAGTTTTGCCCTTCTTGACTATTAAGGGATTTAAAAAATAATAAATCAATTGAAATCAGTTTTCTGCCCTCACTCTTGGCAAGAAAATCCTATCTAGAAGGAAGTGGAAAGGAAAAATAGCAGTTATAAGGCAGAACATCTCTGAAATTCCAGAGGAACCAAAGAAGTAGTAGGCAGGGTAGCTAGGACAGGTGGGTGAACCTGATCCAGGCACAGTCCCTGTCTGTTCCATTGAAGCTGAAATGAAAATCAATTTATTTCAGGAGCAAAGGACTTTGATAAAACCACCTGGGAAAAAAGTGCAGGAAAATTAGGCATGAGAAAACACACAGGTGAAGTGCACACAGATATGCCTTGTGTTACAGAGCAGCACATGTAGCTGTCCTGGGCATCCTCCTGCATGCTAAACTGTTTGGAATAGATGACCTTCCATTTAAACCAAAGTAAGAGAGGCTGTATCATGTTTTGCACTGGTTGACTTAAGGCTGTGTTTCTCACAGTCATTTGCAGGCAGATGTGATCTCATGTTGCCTGTGGTCTGACCTGACCAAATGCATGTGCTGTAGAATTGTGTGGACACAGTGGGTTTCCAAGCTAAAGCAGATCAATGTCTGGACATGAGAGAAACCATGATGGCAACAGAACTCTATGCCCACCTGTTTTATTTTATTTTTCTCACAAAACCGAAAGTCAACATTAAATGATCGATATAGCATCCAACTTCTGACATTTTTTCAGCTAGAGAATTCCTATGTGCCTAGATTTCTTCCGAAGCCAAATTTCCCCTGGATCCTCCATGGAATTTTACAAGTGACTGCCTTTTACAGTTTCTTAGGAGGGATCACAGTCATGTTACAAGGAACACCTCCACCCTCATTCATTGCAGCCATGTTTGAACTGTTCTGTTGTTTTCCCTTCCTCTGTCCATGTTTTTTGCCTTTTCTCCTCTCGTGTTGATGCTTCTCATTACAGACAGCAGCTTTGAGATCAATCTCCAACTAATAACCCAATTTTGAACTCCATGCTCCTTTTCAATTTACAACCTCAGTTAAAGTTTCCATCTGTCATTGTCCTAAGTAATTTTTCAGCTTAAGGACATTACCATGCTCGAGTCTATCTACATGTTTGTATATGACCATATACCTTTCACCCCTATGACTCTGTGTGGCCTTGTGCTTTTTACTTACATGTTGTAAGGGGCTATATATCATAAATTAAAAAAACATAATTGTATGATATATTCACAATATAGGCCTTTCTGCTAGTGCTTTTATTCACTCACAGCAATGCTCTTGCTCTTAACATCTAGGATTGCCAAAAAAGTGTCTTTAATGGTTGGAAATGGACAGGGTAAGATCAGGAACATTCTCTCCTCCCTTTCACTCAAAGTAAGGGAACCAGGAAAATATTTTTCTGTTCCTTTGCAAATTGACATATCTGTTAAACTCCTACAAAATTATTAATTCCATTAAAGCTCTTGGCTTGGGCCTGTTAAGATGCATCTGCCACACAGCTTTCACATGGGCAACCAATAGCAAAAGGTGCACCACAGCATGGGGTGAAATCAGGTCCCCTCAGCCAACACAGGAATTCCTATTTCCAAAGTACATGAGAAAGGACTATGGAATAGTCCTAACCTCCCAGACAGAGCTACCTCCTAGCAAAACCAAATAAATAGTGCAGTTTCTCAAGGGAAGCTGATATTTATGTGAGGAAGATGCCAGATTCCCAGAATATAAACACCTCAGGCCAAGCCACCATAGGCCATAAATTTAGCATCTTAGGACATAAATCCAGCATCTGGTTTAAGCAGCATCTTTCACCTCCAGCTGCTTACTCCCCTCTATTCCTCCCCCTTACATCTGTCATGGAGTGAATCCCAAATCCAGGAACAGAGCAAACCCAAGAAATTACCCAGGGGGAAAAAAAAAAAATCAAGGAGATGCTTATTCAGCTAGATCAGCTCTCCAGTCTGAGTCACTGCATGGCTGCACAAGTGCTTGCAGGGGGAAAGAAGGGCCAGGAGGGGGCATTTTTGGTCAGCTTACATGCAAACCCAGCTTTGGCCTCAGGATCTGGTTCCACATCTCTTACATAAGAGGCACCATCAGTTTACAGAATTTCTTCCCTGCTCTTTATTTATGAGTTGGTTTTGTCTCAGTCAGGAAACCAGTCAGACTCTGCAAACAACGTCACTGACACAACCAAAGGAAAGGTGCAGAGGCAAGAACTCCCTAATGCAGTGCTGACACAGCAAAAAAAAAGATGAAATTGTACCCTTAAATTAGGAAAAAAAAAAGATGTGAGTTCAAAGAACTTTCCAGGGCAAGCACAGTGGCAATCCATCCTGCTCAACCTTTGAGGTGGTATTTAGCTGAGGGAGAGAAAGCAAGATGTAAGGACCCTTCTGCAAGGCTGTGCTAGGGAGGTGCCCCAAAAACTGAATGGATCCATCACCACAGTAGTAAGGAAATACCTTCATAGTTGTGCTGTTGTGAAAATGCTCATCTCTGTAGGAGATGAGACAAATTCACCATGTCCAGTATTTGTCCATTGGAGCCACTCTGAGTGATAGCTAGGGTTATAGCTTTGCAATCATTTCATTTCTGCTTGGCAATGCCTTTTTCACATTATAACACAATAAATTAATTCTTCCATCCCATAGGGATTTTTAGGCTGGATAGTTCTTACAAGAAGGTTGAGGTAAAACAGGCAAGTAAAAAGTCTGAGACAAGGGGTAGTGGTTTTAAACTAAAAGAGGGTTGGTTTAGATTACATGTAAAGGAGTAGTTTTTTACAATGATGGTGGTAAATTGCTGGAACAGGTTGCCCAGAGAAGCTGTGGATGGTCCATCCCTGGGAGTGTTCCAGGCCAGGCTGGACAGGAATCTGAGCACCTGCTCTAATGGAAGGTGTTCATGTCTGTGGTGGGGTGGTAGAAACAGATGATCTTTAAAAATCCCTTCCAAATTATTCCATGATTCTATGCTATTGAAGGCACACCAATACCCCACTCCAGCTTAATGGAGGTTGTCTCCCTCAGACTGCAAGAGACCACTGGAGACTGATGTTATCAAGACCAGGCAGAAAAGGGAGAGATTCCCCCAGAACTTAAAATGTTGGAATTAAATACTAGTTTGTAATAGGAAAGTTGTGACTATCTGACTCCCAAGAAGAACAGAATTATTTCCACCAAATTGCTAAAGCTAAAAAGAAAAGTCAGAAAGCAATACAATCTGTTGTCAAAAAAACGAAAAAAAAGCCAAACAAACAACTCTACTTTTCATAAATTGATTTGATCCTGAAGCAGCAATAATGCAGCAGCAGAAATACCTCTGCCCTGTGGAAACCTCAGCTAATGATTATAGCTTCCAACAGGCAGCCTCTTAGTATCTGAAATATGCCCCTGAAACAAGGTCTTTAAATATCAGCTATTATAGTATTGCTTTTCTGGATTAGGCATACACCCACTTCATACAATTTTAAAATGATAGCCCTTATCTTTCTGAAGGAGAAACCAATAATGCATTCCAGAGCCCACAGTCTCAACCACAGTCTGGTGTCAATTAAACTCATTTGCTGTCCTGCTGGGAGCATCTGGAGAAGATCTAAACAGCTCACCTGCCCGTAACTCCAGCTTCTTGATTTTACATCTTCGACGTTTCCGTGGAATACAATACCAACATCATTCAGGACATACTCTTCCCTTTCTTTCTCGTCATCCAGGTACACAGCATCCACTGCATTAGTTTGCCAAAAATAAATATTAGTACAAGTGCTTAATTTTCACATAGGACAGATAAAACATCTTACCATATAATACATTCATCTTTGATGAAAAGTGTCCCTCTTGCATCAAACAAAGCATTACTTGCTTCAACTGAGTACAGGGATAAGGAGGTAATCACCCCAGTTACACAACTTAAAACATGCAAGATAGAAAAGTGCAGTGCTGGCAACTCCTGCCAGTTTTCTCAGGATCTGTAAAGTATGATTAAAATGTCACATCTTATCAAGAATTTTATGATTAGCGTGTACAAGTAATTTAAAAGTTGGAGCACCATGATGCAATTCTGCATCTGTACAAACAGATCAAAGAACAATTCCAAACCTGTTAATGTTAATGGAAAACAGCTTAGGTCAAGAGATCTACAGAAAAATCTAGTGCATAAAAAAATGGAATACAGTTTTCATAACATATTAAAAGAAAGGTTTGATTGTCTTTTCTGTGCATTAGTTATTGACTGGAATATCCCTTCCCCACATAGCTTGACTGACCAGGTAATTTGAGTAGAAATTCAAGTGTCTAAGTGAGAACAGGAAGTAATTGGACGAGGTCTTTATCAAAAAATATACAAAGGGTAGATTTTAGACTGGACTTATATCAAAAATCAAGAGCATATGCATGGATGCTTGACTTGCAAACATGATTTAAATATGTAAATATCTCATTATTAACATTCATAAGGAACTCTGATAGGCATGAAACCATTCAGATATTCACAGCTAAGTATGAAGCAGACTGTGATGCTGCGATGCTAGAATAGTTGAAGATTTCTTTCCTGTGCCAATGCTTGTATTTTGAGACTAAAAGATACATGTTAACAATTAATAGCATGGGAATTAATTAATTTGAGGAAATCAGTACTGTGGTTCCAAATAGCAAATTAAATGGAATTTTCAGCAGTTTAATATGATCAAGTACAAAACTACACTCACTACAGTCATTGTAGATTTCTTCATCACCCCACTACAAATTACTAGAGGATCATTTAACTTTTAAAAGCCTATTGATTTGTGGTGTTTTGTTGAAATGCAAATCAGATTGGCACTTTCTTTTAAACCTCATCCTCAAAAGCTTCTTTATTTCTCCATTAAACTGAATTTGGCCAAAAATAAGCTAAAACCTGAGCCCACAAAAAAAAAAAAAAAAAAAAAAAAAAAAGGTCAGTGGCAAGGCTCACGTTGGTCTCAGCCAGGTTTTGATTGGTCTCAGACAGGCTTTGCCAATATGCACACCTGACCCTTTTGAAAATTTGGTTTTTCCTCAAGATATTTTTCTATTTCTATGTCTATAGATATACATTAGGGATTATGCCTAGATATGTAACATAATGACCTCCCCATTGGTGTGAAAAGGATGATAGAGAAGCAGGGGTTAAATACAAGGAGCCTGCATTGCATTTGAGGAGATCAGTGCTTGCTGTTATGCTTTATGGCAGTTGCTGTACAGGCCCTGATGACTAAGTATGACCTTGGGCAAGCAGGTTTCATGGAGTTTACCTAAAGCAGACAGGTCTGAGACCCACTCTTATAATTTGGCAGGGTGGTATTCACCTGGCTTCTAAAGGCTGGACCATTAAGAAGTTTGTAAGCTTTTCACTACCCATGACCTAGTCAACCTCAACCTGCACCCAGGTACAAAGTGGATGATCATGGCTTTACTATGTTCAGAGGCTACGAGGTGAAAGAGAGTGTTAAAACCTGACAGTGAATGAAAAGGCTGCAGCCATTTCTGCAAGCAGGGACTCTCATATACTTATGAAATTGTATATTACATGACTTTTTTGTGGTCCATCATGTTCTGTATAACATCTCACTAAAAATAGCCCAGACGTTACAGATCATGTAGGCTCTGTTTCATTAGGCTGGATTTGCCTGATTTGCTCATTGAACAATTATCTGCATTCTCTCACTGAGCTCTGGACTTTTTTAAAGTCTGTCCATACAAATAGTACAGAGAGTTCATTTAAAGAAGGAGAGTTCACACCTTCTTCTGTGCAGTTACACATTCAGTAAAGTGTGTGCATATGCCTTCTTGACAGCTGTTGTTTTCTTTTGGGGATTAAAAATATCAACATTGATCTTGCTGGTATCAATTGAGATGCTTATGTTATTTTGAGACTGAATGATCTTTGTTAAATCAGATGAAAATTGATTAATTTCTCTGTCGATTATTTTAAATATTTGTGGTTTTGATAAGGTAAAAAGGTCTTTTGTGTTTTATAGGGAAGCCAGCTGCTTTGATTTTTGACAGCTTTCACTGCCCTTGAGACTGTTTAGAAGAAAATATGAGGCATTTGTGACTACTTTGATGCTAAGCATGCTCTACATAATGCAACTCCTAATTATTTTGTGCAAGTGGAGGCTCATATCTGACAAACAGAAGAATTCCACAGAAATGTGCTGGGTTTGTTTGTTCTTTTTCTCTAGCAGTTCAGAGGTTTTTTTACTCATTTCTTTTATCCTGGGAATTTACTAAGACACCAGCAACGCTACAAAGAAGCAAATTAGCTTCTATGCTACTCTGTTTGAAGTTGGGGAAGGTGAGAACACACTTCACGTGAAGATAGCACTGCAGGTGAGGAATCCCTTGCTAAAGACATGAGGAGTGGAGTGCAGAGTAACCCTTTCTATTTGGGAAAGTGAATGAACATAAGAGAACTCTACCCACCATGGAGAGACCCCAACCCCAGCACAGCCACCCTGTGGTGCTGGAAAAGTCATTTCTTCATGCAGACAGTGACAGCTGAGCACGGCAGCACCAGCAGACAGGTGGAAGTGGAAGCAGCAGGCTTGCCCTGAGCTCCCAGCCTCCCTTCAACGTGCTCCCACAGGAATCCAGGAATGTAAGGTGGGCCTCACTGAAGACACAAAGCCTGCAGGGCTCATGATGGGAAGAGGACAGTGCTGTGACAAACCCCAAGCTGCAAGAGGTAAATGCAGTTATCTACAAAAAACGCTCTACCCAGGTTCAATATCAGTATTCTGCCTTGAATAGTGCTAGTACTTGCCTACATTAATGTAGCAGAAGGATGAAGTTCTGTGTGAATTTTGCCCATGTGGAATCTATGACACAAGCAATAGAATTTAAGATTTACCTAAAAAAGTAAAAAAATGTTACTGGGCCAAATTTGGATGACGGGTAACATGTGAGACGAGTCCAGCGTCAACCACATGTTACTAATCCTCAAACTGTACTAGAACATTTAAGCAGAAGAAATATGCAGCTGACTCAATAAAGTTGCAATATATTAAATTGTTTAAATGTAATCCACTTTGCATGAGGCTTGGGTGAACAAAATGCACTCCTCAGCCCACAGGGTCTGCGGCTTAGTCAGCTACAATATGTACCTCCACCTGTGAGAGAGTCACAGAAGTCAGCACAAGGTGATGAGCACTGATAAGCACTTAATGTTCCCCAGCAGAAAGTTGCAGGGACTCAGCACCTGCTTGGAAAGAGCTCACAGCTCCTTGGAAAGAGCTCACAGTATCCAGATCAAAGGAGTTCTTCTCTGCTTTCATGTAGTCAGATATTGCCAAGAATTTAGTTAAATTCCAAGAAGCTATCCTTAACTGCTTGCCATTTGTATCTTCTGTTCCAGAACTGAAGAGGGCTCTGCATGCCCAAAAGCACATCTGTTTTATCCAACTATGTCATCTGGCTGTAGAAAGGATGCTGCCTCTCCTCACAGACTTTACCTTATTAAGAAATGAAAATTTCACCTGAATAACTGAAATCTCAATCCACTCATCAGGTGAATTCCCAGATGTTTGGGGCTGGTGTATATAATTTTGGAGAATCAGGCCCTGTGTCTTTGAAGTATTCTTGGTTATCAGTCTTAAATATAGCTAAAGGGATTAAAATATATAAAAGCATATGATGGTTCTGGAAGCAAAGTACTCTGTAGCTTGACTGGTAAAGTATTCAAACTTCTTCTGAAGCAGCAGGACAAAAAAAAAAAAACCAAACCAAAACAACAAAAAAAAAAAACCCTGCCTGGGAAAATATGTCAAAACTGAACTACAGTGAGAAAAGGAGTAATAAGAAAGGGCACGAATGCCTCTGTCTTAAAGAAAAGCTCATACTGACATATTGATGCTGCTCCGAGATGATGAGTTGGAAAGCTGCACCAGGCACTAGAGCCCATGCTCTGCTCCCTGCTATAACAATCCCCATTCATTCCTGGCATCAGTCTTCTCTCTTTTTAATGAGGCTTTTCACTCAGACTTTTCTGCTTAGCTATTAAACCAGCAAACAAGTCTAGAAGATTTTCAAACTATTGTTTTCTCTGCACTTAACTGCCTCAGTTTTTCTACCCTTTTGTCATTCCAATGAAAAATCTTTTCAGCCAGGGGATAAAGCATGAAGAAACAGTCCTTGATTTTCTAACAAAAGGAGAGGAGGGAAAGACAGATATAGGAGCCAATTAGCCCAAACTACCTAGGAGTAAAAGAGGAACAAGAAATGAGGATATATCCAAATCCAAATGAAACAAGCAGGAAATGAAAACTACAGTAGTCAGCAAGGGACAGGACCTGAAGCCATTGAGACACACCTGAAAACGTAAGCTGCAGAGGAAAATGTGGTCCCCAAATTGCCTGCCCTATATCTGGGATCACACAACATGTCTTTGCTGTCCAGAAAGTCTTTTTTGCTTTCCTAAGGCAGACTTTTTCCATCAGCCTTGTTGATGGCTGCCACTGGAGGAAACTGCTGCATGTCTTGCTCCCTGTGAGTTGACTCCCAAGCTGTGGTTTTAATCTTGCTGGCTTTTGGACTCATTCAGCTCAGGTGTGAGGGAGGGAGAGCATAGGAGAGCAAAGTGTCTGTATACCATGAATAATGGTGGACCAGTCTGCATGTAAAGTTGCTGGGCAAGGAGGTGAGAAGCAGGGATCGATTTTCCCTTTTTCCCTCTGACTAACACCTCACATCAGCCTGTGTGGTCCCAGTCACATCACAGTGGGGTAGGCAACCCCCCCATATCACATCTTGTCTCCACAATAGGACTGCATGTGACCCTGGCTGGTTGTCTGCTAATCATGGGGCAAACTGAGGCAATCTAAGAAGCTTTTCCCTGGAGTTTATCCCTTTCCAAAGATGTGCTGAGCCACTGCAGCATCACTGTGCTGCTGATGCAATACCCAGGACTAAAACCAAGTAGTGCTCTGCCTTTAGGTAGAGCTTTCTACCTTCCATGGCTGAAACTGTGAGTTTAATGATGCCAGAACAAACCTTGAGAAGTTTTGTCTGCTCCCAGTGGATCATAGCTTTGGCAATGTTTCCTCTCTTTCTGTTGCCCACCCTCCAGGACAAGCTGTTAGCACACTGCCCTGAGATACCTTACACTGCTTTCAGAAGTATCTCACAGTGTGGCAGGGCCTTTGGCCCTGCCCTTCCCTCCTATTCCCACTTAACTAACTCTCTTTATTCAGCATTAATCTATATCTTCTTAAATAATGCATAAGCTAATCATTGCTTATATTCCCTCAGACTAGGGGCAAGTAATGAATCCAGCACAAATCATTCCATGTACTGACAGCAGTGCAGCTGAATAATGGGCTCTACTAATAATGCTAAACTTACTTGTCACTTGGTAGGAGGGCCCTTCTTTGGTACAGGATTATTTGATGCAAGTACTGTCGTAAAAAAATGGAAAGATGAAGGAAGGGTAGCAGGAGGATATTGAAGTTAGTGGATGACCTAAATATACTGCCATACATGTGATTTGGAGCCTTGCAAGTGTCAGAAGCTGAGACAGTGCTACAGCCTGTCAGAAGGCTGAGTCAAACCTCTATGGTCCTCTTTGCCCTCTCCTGAAAGCCAGACACAGAGTTCATTGGGTAAAATACAACCCTGACAGCATAAAGCCTGATTTCTTCCAAGGATCCTGGGAGATTTAAAAAAAAAAAATTTAAAAATTGTTCTTCAACCCACTGTATTATTAAAAAAAGGCTCATTTGCAAAATGTTTTGTTCCTCAGAGAGGGCACTGTTGCTAATTAGTCACCATTAAAGGGGAAGTTATAAGGGCAAATGTCATGTAGCAGCAGGAAGGCACCACCAGTGATGCCACAGCAAGCTGACTCCACCCAACCTGTGCAAGAACAGCAGCTCCCATTGCATTCCCACAATATTTTTACTTCAGATGTTGAATCCCAAAGGTGGCAATTAATGATGTAAGACAACAGAGTATGTGAGGCCGCCACATCCTGCCCCACACCAAATCCTGGAAAAAATATGCTCATAGTGACTTGTTTAAGGCACAGGCAGGCACACTGGAGACTCTCAGTGCTGCCTATTCAAGTCAGAGTAAAGCCTTAGGGTATGTTTACTATGAGAAATGGAGCCTGAACTGGCAAACACAGGCCTGGCCTCATAAAACTGCAGAGTTTAGACAAAACAAAGGCATTGGTTTCCAGCATGGAGCCCTGCTCACACAGGGCTATTCCCCAGCCTGAAAGACTTGACTTTTGGCAGAGTTACTGTAAATTTTCCAGACCCAAACTGACATGTCTCCAACCTCCTCGGTATCACGCTCCCATTCCTGGACCAGCCCACCTAAAACCTAAAACCTGAGCCCAGCAGCACAAAGTGTAAGCCTTTGACCAGGTACTCACGCTGGCACCAGGGATTGAACAAGATGTAGGTGTCGGTCGTTGAATTCCTGCGTGTCCGGAGGATGCCAAAGGGAGTCAAGACAGCAACATACAAGCGAAACTTCCCAATGATGCAGGTGGCAGAGGACATGATGGACAGCCGGATGGAGTTGTTTTCCCTGTGGATAAGCTTGGCTCCCCACTGACCAGGTTTGAGCACACTGCCTAGTACAATTGGAATGTAGGTGCCTTTGTTTTGCTGTGGGTAGCGACCTGGAGAGAGAAGTGAAGAGGTTCACCTTGTTTTGACAGTTTTTTAATTTTCTAACAGTCCTCTGTCCTATTGTTTTATTTTCAATGGAGGTGGCAGGTTTTAGTGGGCAAAAATAACTTACTCTCTCATTGCCCCTCACGGGGCCTGGTAACTTGACAGCACAGCCACACAATTACCTGCAACAGCTCCCCACAGGCAGCCTGTCCCCACACCCCCACCCACCTCACTCCAGCAGGCTCCAGTCTCACTGGCTTGAGCACTGCCAGGAGCATAGATAGCCCCATCAGCATGAGAAGAAGCTGTCCAAGATCTTCTTGCATTGTTTATCCTAGTGCAGCAAGCTGCACTCCAGCTTGCTCCTTGCCTTGGTGTCAACAACACCAGTTAGACTGTTGGTAAGTTTAGGAGTTCAGGTAAGAGCCCCTTCCCCAGTTCAGATGCACCCACCACCCTTGTTGCTAGCATACAAGTGCCCTCTGGGGCACAGACATCAGCTTTGGGGCTCTTTAGCAGAGCAGAACCCTGTTCTTCTCTGCACTACTGCACTGCCAAGCAGAGGCCAAGCATTCTTTCATGAAGTCCACACAGATGGAGGAAACACAAATGAGTCCCCATGCAGATACTCGGTGCTCGGTTCCCCCCGAGCATCCACTCCTCAGGGACATAGTGGGAACCAGTTCTGGATGCCCAGAATATAAACCACCCCACTGGGGCTGAATCGCCAAACTTTCTCCATCAGAAATGGATCCCAAAGTATGACACACCTCCAAAGTACCTCACGTGAGAGTCTGCCTCACAGTAAGACATATCACACCCCAGAAGAGCTTATTTTACTCTGCCAACTCTAAAAGCAGCTAGACAGATAGGCTACATGTAAACACATACAGTGCCAGCATTCAAAGTTGTGTGAGGCCCCACCCCTTGAGACTGAGGTAGAGCCAAACTAAATCTGGAAGCCAACCAGAAGCATAGACAGAAGAGACACTTGTGAGAAGGATGAGTTCCTTATCTCATTCTCAAATCTACTCTTTATTTCATATTTTAGGCTGAAAGTCAGTCTCTCTCATTCAAAAATAGGGTAATGAAAAGCAATGATGGCAGATGAAGGGACAGACTTCTATATTTTTCATTCCTACTATTTAAGAACTTCAAAATTAAACTCATTTTCTTGCTTGCTTATTTTTATACTGCCGATGTAGAGATAATCGCAGATCTGAACACTGCTACATTTTGGGAAAGGACAACTCCAGCTTTAAATCTGAAACTTGCAAGCTGCCACGACATTTGTGTTTCTGAGAAATCTGGGGCTACTGTGCTTCATCCAAGAGATTATTCTGAGCACATGAATTTTCATTTTGCAGATATTCAGTGCACATAAATAACCCACTTTGCCCTGCAGGCCAGGGATGCTGTAACCCACGAAACTCATTCAGATCAGTGAGGAACACAATAGAAGGAAAAGACCTGCAGAAGAATAAAGGACTAGAATAAGAGAGCAAAATCAATAGAAAGCACTAGAAGATAGAGCACGGGACACTTCAAATATAAACCATCAAAAGAAAGCCAGTGTAGAGAGAAGAACCTATAGAGGTAACAGAACTGGGAGCTGAATACATTCTTGTTCTTTGTAGTGCAACTGTGTATGACCCAGCTTGCCTCTACAGTTGATATTTTGCTTCTAGTTTTGACATAATCTTTTTTCTAAAAAAAGCAGTCCACGCAAACAAAGCAGAAGAGCAAACCAAGCAGTTGAACTGATATCCTTGAAAACCGTTAACAAGTGCTACTTTTAAAAATACCTCCTGTACCTCCTTCAGAAAGGTGGGAGGGGGAAGAGATTACTATTTTAACATGGTTAGGAGCTGACATCCTTGTCTTTGCTGGAAGCTGCATGTTGGTGTAGGAGCCTGTTGGGGACAGGAGAAGCTGTGCTCTGGCAGAGACTTTGCACCGCCATGTCTGCGTATGCCACGTGTACATGGGGAGACTGCAGAATCACTTCCCAGAAAAATCTGCCTACAGGAACCAGTTAGGATCTCAAAGAGGCCACAAAAACTTTTCAAGACATCCTTATGGGACCACTGCCACTGGCACCTCATAAGCAGGTTTGGTGAAGAACCAAGCCTCTGGTATTCTCGCTTTTTCTGAAAACTCAAAACCCCATTTTCCTTTCCAAACAAACAAAGCCACAAGACTTTCCTAATATACCTATATATCCTAATATACCTTTTGCTTGACAGGGCAGCAGCTGTAGTTGCTGTTGAGGGGTATGCAAGGTTCTTTCAGCCCAGAGCCCCACACAGCTGGTGCCACAGAGTAAGAGGTCACTGCATTAGCTTGCTCACTCAGGAGGAGAAGGTGCTCTGGGGCACCAGGGATGCTCTGCATCCCTGCAGACATAGCAGATTTGCCAGGGATGGATGTCCTAGAAGTTCGGATAGTTTGCAGGTATTATAAATAGTAAATACAAGAGAACATTGTTTGCTCCTGACAGACAATCATGATTTGGTGCTTGCTAATGGTTACATAAATCCTGAACCCACAAGAAAGTTTGGGAAGATGGGCAGAGTCTTCAAGAGCACTGTGAGCAATTTCCAATGTTTTCTTTGAAGAGGGGCCAATTCCCTAATCTTCTAAAATAGAACTAAACCAAACCAAACCAAACCAAAAACCAAAAACCAAAATGCAAATGGAAGAATAGGGGGTGTAAATGAAAAAGTAAGGGAATTGCTCTTTCTGTCAGGAGCTTATGGAGCTGAATTGTAAACACACATCTAAACACCTGACAGCATCAGCTACACTAGTCTCATTATATACACATCTGTTGTCTTGATACTAGAGTGTTATAAAGCTGAGTAACTTTGGCATTGCATGCTAAGGTTGCTGGCCAAATAATTCTTACATAGGCTCAGTACTATGTTTATTAACTCTGTAGGGAAGTCCTATCAGGATGGCTTGGCCTTTTGACCTTTATCTACATCTTGGTCACACATTTCTGGCTGCAGTGGAAAAGTAGAGCCAGCTTTGGCTCATAGTTGGGATATCTGCAATGTTGGCCCTTTCTCAGAAGAAATAACATTCAGTGGTGATTTCATTCTCTGGCTGAGTCTCTAAGGAAGAAGATTCAATAGTATCCAAAGACTCATTACCAAAAGCCTGTGAATGTCTGGCAGAGCACTCTCTGAAGGGTCTCTGGTGCTAACCCAACCCACAGAGAGGCAGGAGGCAGTTTGAGTGCATGTCAGGACTGGGACATGTAGACAAGATAAACCCTTTTTATGCTGACAGGAGGGTGCTGACATTATGCCAGTAGCATTAGCTGGCTCAGGATCTCTCCGGCTCTGATTTGCACCACGAGTTGGCAGCCTGAACCATGCTCCACAGCCAGTTCTTTGTGGTTGCCTCACTCCCCAGTGTTCACGTTTGCTTTGGGTGTAGGAGGCCCTGGCCCTCACACGAGGACATTTCACAGCCAATTGCTCTGTGGCAGACAAAGTCGTTGTGTGACATCACGCTGTTGGGATGCCCCTGTCTGCTCACTCTAACAGCACATGGAAATGGAAAAATCCAGCCTGTGAACTCAGAAAGTCTGGAGATTCCTGCACTGGGTGATTTTTTTATAGGCTCCTTCAAAGATAACATGTAATGAATAGAAGAATACTGACTGTCCTACCTTTGAAACAGGAGAGGACAGGAGAGAACTCACAATGATCCCCCTTCTCAGGCCTCCAATCTTCTGCCTTTCAGTGCTAGGTCCTGAGCAACAATTCTGCCAGAAGGCATTAATTTTTACAGAAACCTCCCTTGTACAAAACGTTTAATGGCACAAACAAATCTATTTCCCCTGATGCACAGTGCACAGGTCTGCAATCCTTTGATACTTCTTTCTTGTCCTTTCTTATTCCACCCTGGTTTCTGTAGCTTACCAAGCTGGGATCCTAAAGCTCCTTCTCACTTCAGCTTCAGCTCAGCTTGACTCTACACTTCTTGGGGTTTCCAGGCACCCAGGAAAAGAGGAGCAAAGTAGCTGCTGTTGTTATTAAAGGAGGTCATAAGATAAATTAAAAAAACATGAGTAAAGATCTACATGCCAAAAGGCACCATGACGGCAGTGTGCGTGGATGTGGGCCCGCATGGGATGTCCCATCACACACAGATACTTTACAGGAGCAAAGAGCAAAGTGCAGCATTTGTTAAAGCTTGCCAAAATCTATTTATGTAGCAGCAAAATAATGAACCATCTAAACCACAGAACTGTGGCTACACACATGCATTCAAAGTCAGTTATTTTCAACATATGCCTTTCCTACCTAGCATGCCAGCTCTGGGCCCATCAGGCACGGAGGCAAGCTGTGTTAAATTCTGGGTAAAGCTGCCACACCAGAGAGGGATTTACAGCAACAGAGAGAGGGTGAGAGATAGGTGCAGTGAGTTCAGCTGTCAAAACATGAGCGGTCCTCCTCCAGTTATCCAATTCTGCTGCTGTTCTTTACAAGTGACTAACAGGAACCAGGGCTTGCACAGTTGTATTCTCCTCCTTCTCTTTCTCTGTCCTGTCCCTGGAAGCTCTTAACTACATGTAGTTTAGTTTTGTCCTTGATCTCCAGTGACATGCACACTGCTCTGAGTGTGTGCATTAAACAGCTCACAACTGCCAGGGCTGAATTAGTGCTGTGCTGTTGGCACAGACACCGGGGGGACCAGCAGGTGCTCTTGGATAGGTCCCACACAACTGAGCTTTACTTCCAGCAGTGAGGAGGAAAAGTTTGGTAGCACAGAGATTAGAGATCTAGTGATCTTCACAGGACATTTCCTTCCTGTTGGAAGTGGGATATCTCAGAAGAGAAGGAGGTGAACAAAGCTGTATCTCAGTAGCCTTTGTCTTTTTAGGAACCCTCCTTGGAAGATTGGCTTTTCAAGGAGTCAAGTGATCTGTCTCCCTTTGGAATATATATTACACACAGTAATTAACAATTTTCCTATAAGTTCATTTGTTTTATCTAGATACACTCTTTCATATAAAAGGTAAAAAAATCTATTTCAGCACCATTCATGGAAGTATAATAACTGTGATATATTGATAAATAAGTTTGAGCTGGAAGTCACCAGTACAGCAGAGGTAAACCTTTTGATAGCAAGCAGCCTTAGAGATAGGTGTTAGCATGTGGGATTTATGACACGAAACACAGAGCAAAACATATTAGAAAGAAACAGGAGAGGTGCTCCAATAAAATTGCAAACAATCAAAAGAAGCAACAAGAAGAAACAATTTTTTGTTTAAAACAAAAAATAGTAGTCTCTAAATCTCTAACATCTCATCTGGGTTCCTACCACCGTCAAGTTCCAATGCCTTCAGAAGTGCTGTATACAAACTTGGAAATGTAATAAACCAAATATCTTGAAAGAAGTTTTGCTCATGGCTCCAGTTATGAATCCTTAACATCTGGCCACCTTGTCCCAGCAGTGAATGTTTCTAATACTTTACAATTGTAAAACACACATCAGAGCCACGCACCTTAGCTAGTAAAACAACTAAAAAATACAGTCAGATTTTATGTGCCACTGAAGCAGTGCAAAAGTCAGCCTAATAAAGATTGCTTTGCATGAAATACTGCATTCATAGACCACCTCAAGGGACTCCCTCCTCCCTACTCCTCTGGGGCCCAGCTGGGAATTCCAGAGGGGAGGAAAAAATACCCCAATGCCTTTGTTCAGAAAGTGGAGAGGTTTGTTTTTTGCTAAGAACTGGCAAACAGGTCTCTTGTCTGCTGGGAGGCAATCTCTAGGAAATATGTTCTGCTGTTACTAAATTATTTTTTCTGTCACAAAATGAGACTCCAAGTTTAGACCATCAGGTGGTTTTGTATCTCTGCTCAATTTTTTGTACTTTGTGAAACAAGGATCTAATAAACTTGCAGTGCTGAGCTACCTACCAACACAGTGTGTCCTCTAGACTGGTTAGTTCTCTTGATAGTGCCAAGAAATCTCCTAAAACATGAAGATCCAAAGTTTTCCAAAGAGCAACTTTTACCCAGAGTAAGAATTCAGTTCGACATCCCATCCCTAGTGCTGGGGGACATCTCATGTTCCAGCACCTCTGTTGGCTACAACCTGTCCTGCCCCACAGCTGCTGAGGAGGACAGGTGACAGCTGAGGTAGCAATACTTCCCACTAAGGCAGAATTACTGCCTGACAAAATCATCAAAACCTCAATAATCCTGTAGTCTTTCCTGGCCCAACTCTGCTGTGAAAACAGGGAAAGGCAGTGGATGCTGCAGGACAGTATGAGGAGCTCCACTGATTCTGGTGTGCATATCCTGATCTGAACCTCTGGTTATTTAGTTGAACTCAGATACCCCTCTGACTATAAGTGGGAATTTGGTATCACCTAAATAAGCCATACGGGATCAGCTCTAACATCTTTATGTTCTTAGCCTCTTTGATGTGTTTATAACTATCCCTCTGGAACTGGCTTGGGAAGACTGTGGAAAAAGGAGCAGTAAGTCTCTCCTCTGATCTCAGGCCAGAAGCCAATGATTTATGGAGCCTGAGGAGAGCATATGGACGGGTGCGTGGGTACCCACACATGCACACGTGTGGAAAGGTGATGGTAGCCTGGGGGACTGGAATTTATGGTTGTTCCAGAAGTGCATCAATGAATAAAATGTTCATAATAACATTTAGGGCTAGACCAATATGTATGGATTTATGAAGCCATTTAAGGAAAACACAAATAGACAGCAATTTATGAGGATGTGGGGAAATACATCATTAGAGTCAGGATGCACCATATAAACTCATCAACCCCTCAAGGATTTACAGCCACGTACTGGAAACTACTACTAAAAGCAAGATTGAAGGCTGTATAAACCCATCTCATCATTCATCTACTTTTCAGAGAAATCCCTGCCTGTGCAGCAGTGCCAATGGAAACTTTGCAACACCCACACCAAACTGGCTGTCCCAGGTGTGAGAGCTATGCTCAGCCAGGCTAAGCTTTGCATTGTGGAAAACAAAGAGGAACACAAAATATCCCCATCACTGCAAAGGCAGGAGTCAGGACAGATCAAGATGGGTGGAGGAGTCCATTGGCTCCTCTGGGTTCACTGAGGCTCCAAACAAACTGGAATTAATCCCACTGTGGGGAACTAGATGTAAGCACAGCATCTGCACTTCTCTTGTGGCTTTTTCATTGCAACCCCAGACCAATAAAATGAGTATCACCCAAGTGGTGATGCTCACCGTTCCTCTTGTAAAAGCCAGAAAGTAGGCAGAAATGAAGGAAATATGTGGTGACAGAGCAGCTCTCAAACCATAGGTACTGTGGCAGGGCTGAGGTCCAGCACAAGAACTGGAATTATTCTTCTAATTATCTAATTATTCTTTATAAGTGGATATTTTTCCATGTGGATTTTTTGGCACATTCATTGTGTTCCATACTTTGGCAGGCAACTATGGTCCTAATTTAATAAAGGATTATGTGCAAAACTGAATTATAATAATTCACATGTTAGCATTTCAGTCAATTTCACCAGGGATGACTCTACAGAAAACAGTCTGTTAAATCAAGAACAACTTCAGTCATAAGGAACTATCATAGAAGAATGTCTGTNACAAAAAATATATATATTTACATATACACACACACACATATATATATGTTTATACAATTCAACCCATTAATTCTGTGAAAATGGCATTTAAATGGATTAAAAAGGATTGTAGTTAAAAATTGTTCTCTGAGTGTTTCAGATCTTGTTTCACATGACAGAAGAAGTATTTGTCCCAGGTACCCTTGATTCATTATCAATTAGAAGGATTAAGCAGTCTCTACTTGCTGTACTTGCTTCATTAATCATCTTTTTAATGATGCAAAAGAAGAAAAAAATAGGAGTGGAAAAAAAAAAGAGAAAGGAAAGTAAATTTTAGGGAATAACGGAAATAGAATAGTTCTGTGCACACCCACAGGACCAATCCATTACAATTGTCACATTTTTCAGGATCAAAATTAGTCTTTAATGGATAAAAAGTCTGTGATGGATTCATGTCAACTTGGGGAACTTTCTCAGAGATGGGAACTAATAACTTCTGAATAGCTTTGTAGACACTGTTGTACAAACAGCCTCCTGTGCAGGCACAGCCCTGCAAAAGGAGACTTCAAGTTTTCCCACCTCCAACTGAAATCCCTGGGAGCCAAGGCCAGCCATCCCTATAGAGTAACTTTGTACCTTACAAGAATAGAACCTTGAACCACTCAAAATTTTCTGCAGTTCAGGACAGCCTGGTCCACATAGTTTGGGGAAACATCCACACTCTTGGAGATACTCAAAACCTGCTCATGGGGAAAGACCCAGAGATGCTGGAGAAGCTGGATCTGCTTTGACCAAGGGCTAGAGATGAGACCTCCAGAGGCCTCTCCAATCGAGGTTATTCTATTCAACAGTTCTGCTGCACCATTTGAAATCTACTGCTCAGGCACACAGAGTGCTCCTTGGAAAGGTCATCTTACAGCAGCCTGCCAATATTTCTGTGTGTCCATCACTTTAATCTCCCAAACTCAGCACATTCCTAGGAGGCATACTCCTTTCAGAACAAAAAGTTTCTCTGAGCTCAAGCTGCCTCTGCTGCAGGGCTGTTGTCTGAGCCACTCCCTAGGGATAGCTTCTGCCTGACAGTACCAAAGGGCAGGATTCACCTTCCCTGCCTTCAGTGTTCTTAAAGCCAGAGTCTGGTCTATGAGAGAAAACCAAGAGAGAAAGAAAAAAATAAAAAAAAAAATACAGAAGAGAGTTCATCCTACTTTAAGACAGCAGGGTTAAACTCTGCTTGGAGGTGCCTGCCTCTCTCCCTTGCTGACAGGCAGCCTGAGCAAGAGCTTTTTGTCTGGGTTCTGCTGTTCAGGCAGTACGAGAGGTAAGAGCCAGCTCTTCAGGAAGATAAACTGAAAAAAAATGGATGAAAATGGCCACAGCTCCCTCTGACAAAAGGTTTGAGAGCATAGCACTGAGACATTCAGCAGCCAGTTGTCTTTCCTAAGTAAGAGAAATTTCCTTTCTCTTCTCAGCATTAAACATTGGAGTCGATACTAAAAGGAGAAGTGGCAAGAGTCAAACATATAATTTCTGACTTTTCCTACTCTGCTGTGGACTGTTTTTGTTTTGCTTCCTGTTGCTAGCCTCTGAGAACAAATATACTGCATTTTCACCACATGTTCACAAAGAGAAACATTTGCAGAGTTCTGAGTGTTGACTAGTTCCCAGAAGAGGAGCTTGAACACCTCCCAGTTGAATCTGTGAGCTGAAGTCCTTGCAACATGAGGGCAATGGTGCTCATAGAAGCAAAGAAAAAACAGGGGAGGGCAACAGCATTAAACACTACCTTGTACCTGCAGCCAGTTGTCAGCCACCACTCATGGACAGCCATCCCATGTCACAGGAAGGACAGCAACAGTAAAGAAGAGGGAGGGGAATTCCACCACACACTCAGGGCTAGCTCCAAAGGAAACATTTAGAGCTGTGCTTATTGCAGAGACTCCCCTGGCTCAGGCTGTATTAACCCCATTCCTACCATGGCTGAAGATGAGAGTATTTTTATCCATACTTGGAGATTCAAGGTACAAACCATGGATGGATGTGTTAGGAAAAAGTAACAGAAAAATAAGTGAATGTGTTCTCTTAAGTGGATTGTGCAATGTCAAAAGAAGTGTTAATTTTCTTATTCCAATATAGAATATCTGATTAAAATAAATGCAAACTGCACAGAGTGCAATAAAAAACAAATGTTCCATTTTCCATGTCTTCTTGATACAGCTGTTTGTTTTAAACATATAAAGATTAAGGGAACAATCTTGAATTTAATTAAATCCCAAAAGAACTAATGATATTTATGCATATTAAATTTTTAAAGGCACTTGTGGCTGTTCAGCCAATCATTCACTGGACTGTCATAACATGCCTCCCAACCCTAATTTAAATTAGAAAGAAGAGAGCCATGGAAAAAAAATGTGCAGACAGTAACATTTTCACTGCACATATGTTTAAGAGATAAACGCCCATCTAGCTTTAGAAGGCAACAAATCTAATAAATGGCCACATCATCATAATTCAATGATGGAAAAACTCAGTGTTACAAATTTCAGATCTGCATCTCACAGGAAAGTAAATTAAAACATCAATTATAACCTACTTTAAAGACTTTTTAAGGGGAACATTGATGTCTTAACACAGAAACTCCCAGATCAATCTAGATGAAGCTGGGTGTTTCCCAAAGTTGTGTTACAGGGACTAGAATTTGGTGGGGCCATCTTTGGAGCATAGCAGGAAACCCTTTAGCTTCTCTCCTTTTCTAGTGAAGTCATGCCTTTCTCCAGTCCTGTGCCTTCAGTGAGTCAACAGGTACCTTAGGACCTGGGTCTCTGATGAAGACTTCTCAGCAAGACGAAAAAAGCTCTCTTTCTCTTTTGGCAATAAATCAAGAAAGTCTCTGATATTATCCTGAGTAAGTCTCACAGCACTGGTGAAGCCTCACCTCAAATCCTATGTTCAGTTCTGGATCACTCACTACAACAAAGACATTGAGGTGCTGGAGTGTGTCCAGAGAAGGGCAACAGAGCTGGGAAAGGTCTGCAGCACGAGTCCTGTGAGGAGTGGCTGAGGGAGCTGGGGGTGTTCAGCCTGGAGACAAGGAGGCTCAGGGGAGACCTTGTCACTCTCTACAACTACCTGAAAGGAGTTTGAAGCAAGGANGGTGCTGGAGTGTGTCCAGAGAAGGGCAACAGAGCTCGGAAAGGTCTGCAGCACGAGTCCTGTGAGGAGTGGCTGAGGGAGCTGGGGGTGTTCAGCCTGGAGACAAGGAGGCTCAGGGGAGACCTTGTCACTCTCTACAACTACCTGAAAGGAGTTTGAAGCAAGGAGGGAGTTTTTCTCTTCTCCCAGGTGACAAGCATTAGAACAAATTATCTCAAGCTGTTCCAGGGAGGATTATACTGGATATTGGGAAAAATCTCTTCACTGAAAGGGTAGCCATGCACTGGAACAGGCTGCCCAAGGAAGTGGTCAAATCATCACCCCTCCTTGGGTACATAGTTTGGTGGCAAACACAGCAGAGCTAGGCTAACTTGTAGACTCAATGATCTTAGAGGTCTTTTACAACCTTAGCGATTCTATGATTCTATGATTCTGTTTCTGGTCCAAAGTTACAGTTGCTGAACTTTATCTCTTGTTACTGAGTTGTTTGTAAATGCAGGCTGAAAAGCTGCAAGATTCTTCCACCCAGTGTAACTTCCCCTCTTTATGCAATCAGTATTTTGCTATCTCAGCTCATACAGCCACCTCTCCTACTTCAAACAATAGGCTCCTCCTGCCTACATCTCCTAAACACTAACAAAAGAGGTTTCCTTTTCCACCTACCTTTCAGCATTGCCACACAGCATTAACCAGACATAACTTTGAAAGCTCAAAAAAGTACAGCTTCTTATGAAACAGAAACCCCCAGATTTTGCTCCTTCTTCTCTCGTATGAAATTCTGCTGATTTTCTCAAGAAAGGATTCAAACCCTGTTTAGAAAAACACTTCCTTGCCTATGGCTAAGCCTGTTTTTATGGTTTATCAATCATAACAGGAAAAGACCCAGCCATTAATTTCTGCTGTTTTCCTGTTTATGAGAGACTATTGCTTTGCTGATAAGACACAGCCTTTGCCAGGCACTTACCCATCAAAAACTCCAGCCAGAACTGGTCTGACTCCGGCTTGTAGGGCCGGTTGAAGTCAATCTGGATTTGGAAAGCCTGTCCCCGACGCACTATCAGCTTGGGGTTGTAGTACTTGTCAGTGTGGTGCTCCTGCTTGTTGATCTCGTGAGGCTCCTTGAACATATAAATATCCACAACACGCAGGTAGTCTGCAGAGACACGAAAATGAGCAGAGGGGGAAGGAGTCAGTGTGCTGAAATGTCAATATTGGTATCAACATCATTAGAGGCCCTGTCCTCCCCTTCTCCAGGGAAGGAACACCATGCAACAGGAACATGCTGGATCTGTCTGGGGCTTACATGCTTCTGGCTGAGAAGAGGCTTATGGACAGACACTTCTCTGTCCACCTGCCATTTTCACAGAGGCTAAAAGACTTCTAGGGCATGGTGAGAGCAACCACAGAAAGATCAGGTCGCTAGGTGTTGGAAGCTGAATGACCCCAAGGAGAGTCTGGACCCATCTTTCCATTGGCATCGGCTTTCTGCAAGTCTGGGCCTTGCTGTCACAAGTTTACCAGAGCAATCAGTGGGACTTTGATGGCTGGGGCTTCGTGTCTCCCTTCTTGCAGCCCCCCATTTGTCAAATGCAAATTCAAAGGGGCTTTGAGACACTTAAATACGTGGTCTGCAAAATGCTACCAGTGCTGAGAGCTGAAGAGCCTGAGAGGCAGTTGATCTTGTATTCAGCTGAGAGCTTGGATTGCCTGTATTAGATAAGGTTTGGGTGTACTGCATGTGTCTTGTCTCAGCTTCTCAGTACACCTCCACTGCTATTAGTGTCTTCTTATGAAAACTAAATATAACATTACAGCATATAATTACAGCATAGAGTTACAGGCAAGCAGCAGTAGGTATCTATAACATGCACAGGCAAAGCTTTGCTCCCTTCAAATTCAGGCTGTATAAAGGGTTATAGCAAACTATAAGTAGTTTGTTCAGTAAATTACCAATGTGGGGTGGCACTGGGATAGCCATAGGCACTTGCAGTCACCATAAGCTACATGACTGTACCACACCATGAATCTGCTCAATGGGAGTCTTCTCAGGCTATGAGAAACCCCATGAAAATGAACTGGACATTGTTCTTTCGCCTGCATGCTTAGGCACATAATCGTGAAACGTCTGCCAGGAGGAGCAGGACCATTACTACTCACCACCAGGAGAGAGACAGCAGAGTAAAGCTAGATTTGCAGCTCTCAGCTTGTCTTTCCAGGTGCTGACAGTTAGAAACAAGCTAATTCCTGCATTTTATACTTAGAGTGACAGAGCTAAACTCATGCCTGGCAAAAAGAGCTGCACATTTACAGCAGCTGGTGGAGCTGTGTGTATTTGTGATGGTGGCTAATTTGGCCTTCTACTAGGCACACTGTGGACAAGAATGATGTGCTCAGTAAATGAGTCAGACATTCAAGTCATTGAAGGCTGAATGTGGCCCCTTTCACAGAAGCTCAGCACAATTGTTTAATTTGTCAGTTGTGGACAAGCAGCAGAACCCTGCAGGCAGCACCTTCCCTGGATGGGAAGCGTGGTCAGCATGGCCCTTCTCCTGCTCCAGCCTGGGCTCTGGGCAACAGCTAATGGGAGACAGGGGAGTAATGGCAAGGGGAGTAGGTCCCAGTCCTGCTTGCATCATCCCTATCCGTGTCCTTTAGGAAACAGAAGGAAAGTAATAAGTCTGAGGACACAGCATGATAAGGAATCTTTCATGGAAAAGCCCTGCATAATTGAACCCAAAACCATCTGCCTCCTGCTAACCCTAATCTGCAAAAAGGCTAAAATACTCTGTTCAATCCTGAGTCAGGCTTAGAGTCCCATGACAATGTTATTGTTATTCTCTGCTCAATTCACCAGGCTTTGGGAGTAACTTCTGTAAAAATCCACTGATTTTAGCATTGGCTGAGGTTACAGAGATGTCTGTATGAAACATTTTGCTCAGAAATCATTCTCATTGCCCCTCTGTGAAGTAGGCCATGTCTTCACCTCCCTCCTTGCAAAACTTACCAATGCTCTCTCAAAAATGCTGACAAAACTCATAATTGAATTACACGAGGCAGGAATTTTCTGTACAGGGGTGAAGCAGGGACAGGGGAGAATCTCTCCCCTTATTTCTTTCAAACCCATCTGGGCCAAAAGCACTACATGTAAAAGCTGTGTATTTTGGGGGTCTGTAAGGAGTGAAGCTACCAATAAGAAACTGGCCCAGCTTCTCCCTCATTCCGAGGAGGCATAAAACCAGAGCTGAGGGTTTGTTTTGTTTTCACCTCCTGTTTTGCAATAAAAGGCAATAGTCACCCCACCCCTCCTCTGCATACTAGCCCCTTCAAGGAACTGCAAAGCTAAGCCACCCTGGGCTTTCAGTTCAGCATTTGCTTCATTTTATCACAGGACTTTACACGGCTCCTGTCAGAACACAGCCATACACATCTGCAAAAAACACATTTCATTTTTGGGCTCAGTGTTAAAATGTACGTTAAGCTTGCCAGATGAACATAACCCAGGCTGAGCCTGTGCTAATTACAGTAATGGTAATTACAAAGAGCAAAACATGAGCAGGGTAATGGGATGTGCTAAGACCAGCACCAGGGTGTGATCCAAATGAAAGCTCCAGGCGATACTCAGCTGTGAGGGACAGGTGGCAAGTTGAGACCTCCTTTGAAGCCAGGTCCACTTGAGGGTTTGCCTGTAGCCTGGTCTGTTGTTCAGTGCAAGCAGGTTTGCTGCATGAGAAGCAACAGTGTGATGCCTTCTTAAAGCTTGAGTAATGTTAAGCTTGCAGGGCAATAAATGGGCACGAGGTTGAGCAGTTTTTCAAATAAAAAGAATAGCCTGCAAACATCAGGTTTCCTCAGACAACCAGAGAGGAAGGGCTTTGAATTACTACAAAAAATAGCGTGAATTTCCAAAGGAAGTGCCCATCACTCCGCTAGCAGGGGAAGTAGAAATGCCTGGCGACTCACCGGACCCTGCAAGGGAGAGCGGGATGACAGGGCTGTGTCCTCCCACCGAGCCCACTCACGGCACACTGTGGTGAGATGAGCTGGCCGGGACGAGCCGGGGGGAGGACACGGCACAGGGATGTTCCCGGAGACACGGGCTTCCTGCTGAAGAAGCGCTCCGTCCCCATCGGGAGCATCTCCTCCAGCAGCAGGCAGCCCCACTGGCCGGGCTGGGGACGCAGCCGGCCCTGGCAGCCGCCGCGCTCGCCCCGGCTGTGATTCGGCGGAGTCGAAGTGGGTGTCAGCAGAGAGCTAGGCAAGCACAGGGTCTTACCTCATCCGAGAGTAGTAGCTAAAATAGGTCAAGTGAATCACACCCTAAAAATGCCTGTTTCTCTCTGTTGGCTGTCAAGGGAAACGAGGGTGACTAGCTCAGCTGTAGACTCCTACACTGCACAGATCAAGGGCAGAATTCAGTTAAATTTAGGCATCTAAATGATGTGATCCTGGTATGTAACTACTTATTATGGCCAGCTGATGGCTGGTTGCTGCAGCCAGTGGAGCTGAGGGAAGGGTACAGATCACCAAGGAACTGACATCCAGTGACTCTCTGGACAGCCTGTGCCCTCACCTCCACTCACTGGATGGCTCTGTGTTGACTACAATCTGACACAGGTGAAGACACAGGTGTTAAGATGTTTACATCAGGTGTCCAAAGGCTAGAAAATACCTCCGTTGTAACAGCAGAGATAAAAGTATTTGCATGCTTTTTTTTTTTCAGTGTGTTATGGCAATGAAATCTGGGAACCACCACAGAAAAATCTGGCCAGCCCAGAAGTGTAGGGGTGCGCAGGAGAAGGGGAAGGTGTCACAAGCAGCTCTGTGCCAGGATGTGCTCCCAGCTCTAGGGCCTTATTGCACTGTGCTGCTCCTGCTCTGCCCATGGACAATCATTTTACCCCCCAAGCACAACACTGAGAGTGCTCCAGGGCAAGCTCAGCTCCTGAATGTCAGGTCGAGCTCCATGGGTCAATAAACCTTCAACATGCTCTGACAGGTGACTTAAGCAACCTACCCCAAACAGCATGTCCAGAGACCACGCCTGTATCAGCTGGTACCACAGGCTTAGACCACAGCTGATGTGAAAAAAAAAAAAATGAACAAAAACAGAAATGCTGCTGCAGTCCCTTCAGGGACCCTTCAGGTGATCCTATTCCTTGCATATTTTTGCGACAAGCATTGGAGAGAATTACACAGCAGAGGTGATCCAGCTGTACAAAGAGTTTTGCTGTTACACACAGATTTATTTTTCAGCCATACCAGTCCCATAGCCAGGTTTACCCAATGGCCACACAAACTCTTGCTTTGAACAAGGGATGTTCTTCTCAACAACAGCATCACCTTAAGGACATGTTAGGCTCCTGCCTCAACTCACTTGACCCGACATGCCTAAGTTTCCACTGCATTTCTGAAAAGCAGGAGGCTGCCGCCCACAAGCACCACACTTCATTCAGAGCCTGATGTAAGCACATCAAAAAGCAACAGGAATCTTTCTCTTGGTACTGGTGGGCTTTAGCTACAGGCTGCATTCCTTCTAAGGTATCCCACAGTAATACATCTCCAGTTTCTGTGAGCATGTTGGGTTTGAAACAGTGTCTAGCTGAGACCTGCACTGCATTGCATTTGACAATTTAAACACACACACTTGCCCCAGAGCTACAGGGTTGTCAGAATAGGTTCAAGCAAAATTTCTGCAGTCTTAACATGCCAGTTGGTTTGCTCAGGCATTTTTTAAAAAATAAATGCTTCAAAAAGAAATGTGTGTGTATTAAGACAGGGGTAGGGAGGGGTGTGTGGGGAGGGGAGTGTGGTTAAGGCACATGATTAGGATTACAGAAATAATGCTTTGCAACTTGTCACTTAAAATCTCTTTGCCTATTTCCCAATGTGTGAAATTCAGTAATTAATTCTTGTCCACATTTATTAAGAACTCCTTCAACTCTGGATGAAAATTCCCCTATGAGCATTAAGTAGTATTGCATCCAGCTACCCTGAGCTGCCACATTCAACAAGTTCTGCTGTTCAATTCAAATAGGCAACAAATTTAACCAAATTTCATTAATGAGTCATTCAGAATTTAGTCCTGTTTTCTTTTAAACCAGATCTTATATATTTTTTATTTTTTAGTTGACTCCAAAGAGCTGACACTGGTAACATACTTTGTCTATTCTCTACCATGATATTCTTTTGTTTCCCCAGCCAAATGATTGAAACATTTTTCACAGGCGAATAAATAATCATATGGGCATTCCCTTTCACCTCATGTTATTTTTTGTGAGTGAGCTGAACATATATAGCAAAAGTTTTCCCTGCCAGACAACAGTTTGCAGCAGTTTCACGGGCAGTTTAAGACCATATAAATGAGACAAGCCATTAAGAGAACAGACTCCTTCTGGCCCTTCACTCCAATGCTGCCACAGCCGTGCCTGAAGCCAGTAGTGACTTAAAGTGACTCTGTGATTGTAATCAAACTGGAAAAAATTCTTGCCTTTTTTTAACCAGTCCCACAGTTCAAGCTGATAACTGGTCACTCAGCTTCTTTATTCCTCACTTTCCATACCCATAACCCATGCTAACACTTCCATACACACAGGTAGTTTCACTAAGTTTTCCCATGAACAGCAAGAAAAACTGAATTGGAAAGATGTAAGGAAAAAGTGGTTTGGATTTAGTTCATAGACCTGTGCTACAAGTATGGAAGATGTAAAAATAGATTTATGGCTTAAATGTACACTGTACCTCTAGGATTAAATCCTCTAGGTATCACTCCAAAAGCTTCCATCTCAGGAACCTCATTTTCTTCATCATTGGAGTAGTTTGGTGGGATGGCTCTTCTCCCATTCAAAGGAAGTTTATTCTCCTCGTTGGTGCTCGTTGTTTCAGACATCCTGTGCTAAAAAAGTTGTAATAGCATGAAAGAAAGGGAACAAGGAAAAAGCAAACATGAGCTAGCATGGCAAGTGCAAGATGGGAGAAGCCAAAAGCAATGTGGGGTGCCAGTGAGCTACACATTTTTAGACTTACATAAATAAAACCTGAGAGGCAGAAAACATCAGTCTAATGATAAGTACAGCTCTCTAAGGATTGGAAGGCATTTTGTGTTCATCAAAACACATGAATAAGAGAAGAAGGAGGGGGTGGGAGAAGGAGAGGGAAGTCTAACACAGAAGTATTTGCCTAGGAGAAACAGGGCACTAAAAACATTAGGAAGTTTCAGGTAAAAGAACTGGAAAATCTTTCACTCTCTCATCCTCCATAAAAGCATTATTGAATCCAAAATAGCAAATTATATTTTCAGAAAGTGCATCACACACTACCTCTCCCTAATAAAAATGACATTATAAGTCATACTGCAATCAAGCCAAATATTACAGCCTACAACAGTCTGTGGATAAGTGGAGAATTGTATTTTTGTCCCTATGCACACAAATACCCAATATCTACAGGGCTAGCTCCTGCACCCAGACAATCCACTTTTGAGAAAAAGAGGGGGAGGGGGAAAGAGAGAGGGGGGTAAAGGGGAAAAAAGGAAAAGAAAAAAGCACTTATCCACTTATTTCTCTCCCACTAACGTCCTTAAGGGAAATCTTAGATGTAGGCTGATCAGAGACTTCTTTTTGAGCTACTCAAAACTGCTTTCACATCTATTTCAGTGTAAGCATGTAGCAGCGAAAAAGCCATGCAATCCTTCTAAGAAAATATTAATGACTGAGAAGAAAACTTCTTCCCAAAGCCCCTGAAAACAGCAATTTAAAATGTAGCAATTATTTAATAGAAGTAAGCTCTAAAAGGAAGTTTTCTTAGTTATCAAGGGTACCTTTTTTTCAGATAGTCTTTTTTTTTTTTTCTTCTCCCTTGCAGAATTTCTGCAGTGCAATGAAAAGAGGGAAAACGTTGGGGGCTTTTAAGTAACCTCTGTATATCCTCCTCCTTCCTGTTGCAATAGGACAATGCTGAAAGGGTTGCCAAGCCCTCCCAACGCCACCTCGGAGGATCTGCCACCACAGCTGGCATGTCTTTTCTTCCTCCCTCCCCTCCCTGCCTTTCTTACCCCAACTCTGCTCACCAGGAGCATTTCAGGGTGTTTGTGCTAAGGAAACAACTTGGGCATTGAAGTTTCAGATCTTTTTGAGACAAAGTAGACTGTTTATGGTACAAAAGCATATGAAATGGGAGACTGGAGGGGATTTTCTGAGGCACATAGTCCAAGAAGCCATGCTTACCATGTTACCAGTCTTTGGTGGTGTCTCTGCCCCAGGGAGCCTGTGATGCAGCTTCAGGTGCTGGTTTTCAGGAGTCCTCCCAGGCAGACAGAGTGATGGTTCCCCTGCTTGGTCCTCACAGCAGTCCTTTCAGAGGACTGCAGGACACATGAACATGGAGAGCTCATTGGCAGCCCAGCTTTTTCTAGAGACCTTGTGCTGTCCAGGACAATGAAGGTGTTTTGCACCACACAGCTATATTTGGGTCAAATGACCTTCAGCTCTTGCCCATGATGAAATGTACATCACCTGACAGGTCTGGGGTTGCACCTTGTGGAAGCTTTTTAGCTTCATGTCAACTTTCTTCAGTTTCATCAAGCTCTAAGGTAACTGGAGACTGTGTGGCACATCCTCTGTCAGACATAACTCCACAGGCCAGTGGAGTTACATGGAGAAAAAGCAATGGACAGGGAAGAATTCAGGCCTATGTTCTGCCAGCTGCTGCTGTTTGGCAGCAGAGGTAGAAACCACCTACTGAGAACATGCATGGGCAGTGGAGAGCCCCTCTTGCACACACGGCACCCACCAAGGGCACTCACTTGCCTCTGCATCTGCAGGGCAGATGAAGGAACAAGGAGACACAGTTAAGACAACTCTGCTGTCTTTCAGGCAGCTGTGACTTCCAGCCCCATAGCACCAGAGAATCCTCAAACCTCCAATGGCTAGACACCACTGAAATCAAGCCAGGGGGTAGAAAAGGAGAGAGCTGGGTCACATACCTGTCATGGGAAGCAGCAAGTAAATCATCTGGAAAACAGTACCCCTATCCTACCTCCCTGGGGATTTCCCAGCCACAGCAAGGTATCTCCACAGAGGTCAGGACACATGCAGAGTTGTGGGTCAGGGATCCGAGCTGGGCACCTGGGAGCAGCATGACTGCACCAGCATGGCATTGTAGGTGGGATGAGGAGCTTGCTAGGGCTGGTTGCCAAGGCACAGCATGAGGCTGCAGCAGTTTGGGGGCAGCCTGGTTACCTGCACACAACTGCTGCACTAGGATTTCTCACAGCTGAAGGGTATGAGAAGACTGCTGAACGCTGTTTGGCTTGTAGCACAGAAAGCCACCTGGCTGGAGGACTCCCCTTCCCCTGTCCTGCTCCCCCAGGAGTGCAAGGCCCCTGAGGGGACAGATCTGATCCCATCACACACATCCTGAGCTGCAATTGCCATTGACTCACTTTACACAGATGGGCCCTGTGGTAACCATCTGGAGGGTAAGCAGCACCCCTGGCACCAGGGAACACAATGAGCTTTCTGGGGGAGGAAGCTGGTTGCCAATTTTCTTTTCTTTTTTCTTTTTTTTTTTTTTTTTTTTTTCTTTTTCCCCCTTGCATCCACATTTCTATGTAGTGTGTTGTGCTTTGTGCCTCTCTCTCCCACTTCCAGCCAGCGCTTCAGTTCCCAAAATTGCAGCTGCTGCGACGATGTTACAAAAACTGATATAAATATTGCCTCGGTGCCATGCCTGCTGGAGGCCTGCAACACAAATAAGAAACACCGTCTCCCAAGGAAGTCATGTGCTTCCCCAAGTGGCTGCGGTGCTGTCAGAGCCAGGAGGAACACTTTCCGTCAGAGCGAGGGCTGGAGCAGCAGAGCGGATCCCTGCACGCCGGCCGTGGCGCCTGAGCAGGCAGCGCTTGCAGACGTCTCCCCGCGCCCGGGCACGGCACCCCGGGGCTTTCGGCAGAAGCCACCGACCACGCAGAAAGTGGGCAGGCCAAAATGTTCGGTGGCAGCGGCAGGAGTGGGACTTTGCATCCAGGGAGAGTAATGTTTTGCAGGCTGTGATTTATTTATTTGGTGGGGAGGGATGTAAATTCATGCTTATGACAGCTCCAGATGGCAGGTATTTTCTCATTACCTTGACTTCTTAGCATTTGCTATCCCTTGCCTATTACACTGCACTGGCCTTAATTTAACTCCCGTGGTTCCAAACTACTGACGTCAGGGCTGATGCAGGAGGGGGTATGGAAAACACAAACCCCTGATTTTCCTGTAGGGCGTTATGTTTAATGAATGATGCACTGGGATGACCGGTGGAAGAGTGCTCCCTTCTGCACAGCACCCTGTGGGGAACTGTGAGCCCATATCCATTTCTCAGAGCAGCCTTCAGATGCTCGGGGCCTTTGCCAAAGACCTTTGTAGTCACAGGCACCCTTCCCACAGCAATAGACTTTGGATGATGGACAGCCCTTCCTCTCCAACCCCACAGAAAAGCCCTTAAATGGCTGCAAAGCTTGCACCATAAAGGGTTATCTAAAATGTACTTTCCTGTTGTTGCCAGAGCCAGAGTTGTTCTGTTCCAAGTCCTCCCATGCCAGACAAGAGTTTGTGGGGGAAAAAACACACCAGTCAGTAAAGCTTTACAGCCAGAGGAGAGGGTGTGCCAAGATCTGTCACAGGCAAACTGATCAACCAGGTGCTCACATAAATGGGTTGCTGTGCTGTGTGCCAGTGACTAGATGGGAGGGATGTTTTGCCTGCTATAGCTACACCAAGCACTCCTCGGGAGCAGCTGAGCATTGTAGAGCTCTCCAACAGGGTGGTTTCATTTTTTCTTCTTTTTTTAAAAATATCACTCCCATGCCATTTGCAGCGTAGATGGATGTACAGATGCACTGGATTATACTACAGCATGTGCACCAGAGTACCTGCCAGGACATCACCCTCAAGAAACCAGACTCTCAACTCTGGCCTTCTATACATAATAATACACAATAACACAACTCTTGTCATCTCACAGCTTTACTTAGGAACCCGCACTCTTTCTTAGATGATCCAGTCTTGTCTTTGCCCTATCTCTGCATCAGTACTTGTCTCTCAGGAATTTGTGTTCCTCTTCGTGTGATGCTCTGCCTCACCAAGGCTGCAGGCAGAGAAGAGCAGATCCTAGAAGAAAAAAAATCAAACTAATAGAAATGTTATTTTTAAACAGAAGGAAATTTCAGAAATCTTCATTTGGTGTTTTTGTTTGCATATTTTGCTTTGGATTTTTTAAACAAACAAACCCAGTTAATGTATCTGTCTGTATGTAACAGCAGCTCTGGTTACCACACACGGAGGAATATATTTTAAATTAATGCTGAAAACTCAGAAGGCCCAGCTCTGAAATATGGTATGTGTACACATGTCTGTATGTGTGAAAGAGGGGCAGAGGCAGAGAGAGATAAAATGGCAGTTCTTCAGATGGTAGAACATTTGGAAGGGGATATAGGGCCAGTGTTCAAAAGATATTGTTGAAAATGTTTCTGTTGCAGGAAGAAAAATACCATAGATGTATATATTCATACACATATTCTGCTAGAAAAACACAGCTTAGGAAATTTTACTCTTCTCTGGAAAATTGTTGTTCCAAACTGAAAGCCTGAATTCAAACTGTAGATCTTCACAAGCATCTACATCTGTGCTGGCCATCTTAGGCTCCCTTTATCCTCCGCACAGATCTAGTCTAGGCAGTGATTCATCTCCTCCTACAGCAGACATGTAAATAGGTCAGATGAATCATGGCCTAAAAGTGCCTGCTCCCTGTATTGACTGCAAAGGGAGCTTGGGGTGATGGGCTTTGCCATATGTGTCTACACTGCTGATGTCTGCAGTGAGGGGAGATATATCCTAGGCTAGGTACAGAAACAGAAAAACCTTTTATTTTGGTTTTGAGGCCTGACTTTCAAGTGCTAAATTGTCCTTTACTTTTATGGAAATACTGCTGCAAGTCACTATCAGTGATACACAGTGTATCATTCAATACATTTTTTTTCTATCAGAATCTGTGTCTGCCACTGCCAATTATATAATATGTATTTTTACAGTAAGTGTCAGATTACAGTAAAGTACATGCAAACTCGGGAAAACACATACATCTTTTTATACTCATTTGTGAAGCTGTTCTGTTTCTTCAAACACAAATATAACCATACCAAGTAGTAACTGCAGCAAAATATAATAACTTTAAAAAAAAATTACCATTATGAACATAGAATCCAGGTTGCCACTCCTATTCTTACTCACATCTGAATCCAAAGAATTCTGTTGGTTGGATACTAGAAACTGCCCCAGTTTCTTACAGGAAGAGTAAGAGAGGAGCCAAGCAAGGGCAGAGGGGTCTGTCACAAGGGTCAGTATTCACAGTCTCCAGCTAAATTTATGTTTTGCTGGAGCTGAGGCCTTAAAAGATGAAAGAACATCACTCATAAATGGGATTAGACAACCTCTTTGCTGGCCATCTGACCCAGAAGCTGATAGGGACACAACAAAGACTGTGAACCTCAGATATTTATTTCAACCCCAAAAGAAAAGGGCAGGACATCTAAGCAAAGTCATAACTACCTAGAGACTTAAGCAAGAAAGGCCATTTTAGATGAAACATTTGTCTGAATAAATTTCACCACAGGTGCCATATGCCTTGGCCACAGAAAGATTCCTCTCTAAAGCAATTGTTTCAGTCTTCTTAAGCCCACCTACCCAAATAGGCCCTTGGCTTGGGGATCAACCCTACTTGATATCTCAGGCAATGAGGCTGAGATAAGAGACTGTAACTTCAAGAGCAGGGGAAACAGAGAGGAACAAATCATGATTCCCATTCATAGACTATTTCCAGATATCTACTCCCTTTTGAACAACCACTATATCTAGACACAGGCAGAACAAGCAATATATTCAGTCTGGTAAGACTTTGTCTATCATTCTTGCTATATACTCACAGAGCTGCTTGAATTTTTCCCAGTGCATCAGTCTACTTATAGTGAAGGCTGATTCCACAATACTGAAACTTTTTCAAGAAAATGACAATTGATTATGGTAATAGAGTTAGTAAGATGTTACTAAAACATGCTTAGCTTTGATTTCCAAATTTTAACTTTTAGGTTTAAAGCCAGGCTGCAGCCCTCAGGTAGTGGGATGTCCATGGCAGAACAGGCTTGAAGTTAACATTAAAGCTCCTGCAAAGACTCAGCTTGACTTTAAGTAGCTGCAGCTTAGTTCTGCACCCTGGCTGGCTGCTGCAGAGCTCCAGCCCTCAGCTCCAGAGGGGCTCACTTATCATGTATAGCATCAGATGGAATTGATGGTGCTGTGCCCAAACTACCATGGCCCCTGCACAGTATGAATCATCTTGGATACATCAAAGGCAGAACCAACAAGCCAAGGAAAACCCAAACCACCTACAAGCAAAACTAAAGGGTCTGTGCCCTGCATTTCTGAAGCACTTGCAGCAAAGACCTGGTACAAGACACTTGAGATGTCCCTACCTAAATCCAGTTGCACTGAGAGGGGCTTAGTAGGTCCAGGTCTACTTTGTGCACAGATGAATATCCTTGTTTTACTGCTCAGCTGAGAAGCATGTTCATGGAACATTGCATCTCAGCCAAGAAGCTAGACCAAACCACAGCTCTTTTCTGTATCCAGGGGGTGGTAATACACAACCCAGGCAATCCCGGCATGCTTAATTAACAGTTGTTTCTAATTAATTAAGTAACATATGTGGACATGCAATATTTCAATCTTAATGTCTCAAATCGTTTCAACATTACTGACACACAATGTTTCAAGTATGCTCAATTACAAGATTTCTGGAATTAAAGATCTCCTAAATTTCATTGAAAGATAAAACTTCCTGTTCCAGTTCAGAACAAAAATACATTTTTAAATGCCTGAATGTCTTGTAGAACAGCTTTTCTTCTTAATACAAACACAGATGTAGCATGTGGGCCAAACACAACAAAACACTTAAGCACATCTTAACTTCAGTCATGTAATTCCATCTTCAGGCATAACCTTGTAATGGGCTCAACTCAACCAAACCAAGGCTGTACAATATCTGTTTGCACAGAAACACTTAGGCTGCCTACGAATGTTGCATTTCTGCAACATGAATTTGCAGTTTAACATGTTCCTACTGCAATTGCTTTTTGACCATTTCAAAGATGATTGCCAGAGAGGGGTGTTGATTCATTTTTCAGTCCCAAGACTGACCTTATCTCTGTGCAAATGAGCTGAGTAATTGTTTATTCAAGGAAATGTGCAATCTTTTGAGAAATGGGTTAAAATGTGGATTGTAAAACATTGCAACTAGTTGGTTTGTTAATGGCAGATGTTCTGGAGGGAAAAGGGAAATCGAAAGGATGAATCATTATCCAGATGAAGTTCAAAAGCAATTCAAAATTCATTTCACAATCACAGATGTGTGCCAAATAAACCCATCCAGCACAAACTGCAGGCTTTGATTTTTGTGAAGTCTGCAAGTTCTTTCCTTTGCTATTCCCACTATAACCTTTGGAGTGCTGCTAAAAATAATAAATAAATAAAAAAGTTAGAAGAAATTATTGCTTCTAAATGCTCCATATACCTGTCTCTTTCCCAGTGTTGTGCTGCATCCAAAAAATTACTGTCAATTTGCACAGTGGAATACAAATACTTTTCACTTTGGACTTGTAGGGAGCTCATGGTTGGAATAAAGATAAAAGTCAGAGCAGCTGGGAGTGCATCAGGAGTGCAACTCCAGCATGCACCCACAGCAAAGTCCCTGGCCCCTCAGCTGAAGTGAAAATCCTATGTTGCAAAGAACAGGCATGCACAGTATTTCTCTTACATGTCCAGACTCTCTATGTACCCTGTCAGGGGTGAACAAAGTCCAAGGTAAAAACCACGGCCAAGAGGTGCTCTCTCCTTTTAAGGCTTATCCATCCTCTCACACAATTCCACCTCTGGCGGTGTGCCCCTAACAGATCAACCCTACAGAGTTTTAGTTGTGCTGTTTAGGCTGTGAGCCTGCAAGAAGGCATGTTAGGACAAAACTCTGCAGGCAGATATCTTGTCCTTGGTCTCTGTCTGGTCTCTGGCCCATCCCTCTTCTCAGCTGTAATCTTTTGCAGCTACCATAGGAATGGTATGATCTTTCACTCTTTTCCTTTCAAGCCCTTTTCTTCAACAGTCTTACACTGCTTTTGATTTGCTTTCAAAACATCAATGGTTGGTTGCTGGGGAGCACTTACTGCTTCACTAATAGATTGGAAACTCATCTGGAAAACGGCAGTGCAAACAAAACAGGAATTGATCTATCTTTTATATTAAGTGATCATTTTTTTCAGAAAGACCCTTGAAATTCAGAATCTTCAGACTTGTAAAATATTATAGGTTGTTCAACTCATACAAAAAGAAAGGGCTCACTGGCTGTTGTTGAGATGACTTCACCCAAGTGCATTGTTTGCCTGGGATTCCTCCTGAGGCTCTGTAGCTCCTGTAACTTACACAAATAATTCCTTAGAGATGTGCATGAAACACAGTATAAAAAGCATGTTAGGAAATTATAAGAAAAGTAATGGTAAAGTTAGGTTGAAGAAGTAACCAATAGATTTTCCAGTAAGAGCATAAACATACTACAAAGGCATCCATTGGAATACACAGGTGGAAACAGGTTCTTTTAAAGTCCCATCCCTTAAAATGGTCCATGTCATCATCTTGCAGTCTGCTTTCCCACCTCTCCTTTGCAAGTCAGACAGATAATCAATGAACAGAAAGAATATCATAACACCATAGGAGTTTCTAGTAAAGGATAACGAGAATCAAGTAACTTGAACAAATGGTTTTAGAATGACCAATAAGCTGAATTTCTTTGCATTATATCACAGTAAATTTTTACCAAGATCATGCATTCACTAAAAGCAAAGTGGATTTGTGAACCTCTGAACGAAAAAGTTGGGACAAGTAAGCAAATTGGAATGACCTACTTGTTCAACTTTTCCCATTGGTAGGGACAATGTCTTACTAATATTTCTGTACCTGCTGACAGTCAGTGTATAATGTTGAATCTCTAGCTCACTGACACTACATTTTCTGTTGCATTCAATGGCAAATATAATTTCTTGTGCCTGTTACTTGAAAAACCTCTTTAAAAAATGTGGCTCAAAATAAAATACTAGATTTGTGGGTTTAAAAGTTATAAAAGCCCTTGGAATGTGTAGAGAGGCCAGTGCTGCAAGTGTTATCTAATGAACATGACTCTAAGGTCATGTTTATTCTCACGAATACCGCCGCTTTTCACAAAGGCAACAGAAATATGCGTGCAAAGCTTCAGCAACAACGCAAATTATGATCTAAACTCACTGTAGCCATGATATCTTTTAGAATGAACTCCTATCAGAACTCCTCATCTTCACAGCTCTGAAGGCTGAAAACATTACACCTTTTCACGACTTCAACCATACCAAAAAAAGAAGTGCCATCTCACTGTAATAATGCTGTCTTAATTATGTACAATACTTAGCACTAGTTTTACACCAGATGAGTCATAGTAGAAGCTTGTACTTTTCTGTTTGACTAAATCCCACAGCAGTTAGAACTCCCTGCAGTGAGTGCTTACCAGCTTGTGCTTAGCTCTTTTCTCAGACCATGTCTGCTGAATCCTTTGGGGAAGGTTGGTTTGAAGGGTGCTGCACTAGGATGAGCAGACACTGTGGTTGGAAATAAGGTCTGGGAGTCAGTGAGAACATGCCAGAGAAATGTCTTCAAAGCTGCTCACGTGTCTCTGCTTCTCCAGTCATGTCCATTTTAGTTAACTGGGAGTCTAAAAATGATAGACATGGGTTTCATTCCTTTCTTTTTAAAAGCAGTTTCTCTTCTATGTAGAAAGGTGGTCAATTTTTGTCATTTTGTGCTGTTTACTGTAACAATTAAGATGATGCCAAACAGGTAATTGAAATGCAGTTATTTATGGAATCCCTCTTCACTTGTCTTACACCATCTACTCTTTTACTGCTAAAAATAATCCCACAGAAGCAGATACCTGTCATTTTATGAAAAATTTTTACCACTGGGGTTTTCAACAAGATAGCATGATCTGCTGGGCGCTTCTTCATTTGTTCAGATGTTTTTTTTCCTTCCTGAGTTTTGGGGCTTGATGAGATCAGTGAAATTTCCTGGTAAGCACAGGATCTTTTCCCAGGTCCTTTTAAATGCTGATGCATTGGAGAATACTGGCTATTCTCAAATTAGTTGTTACTTTGACAGTTCAGCTTTATTCATCTGAAATACATGAATAATACCCCTTTTGAGCCTTCATAAATGGTGCTGGAAACTTCAAAGGAAAAACACTCTTAGATAGATTTAAAAAAAAAAAAAAGTCAAAGAGCAGATGGACTTGTAGCTGAATATACTGCAGTCTTCATTCACAGTCAGCAGGAGAGGTAGGTTCCAGCCTCTTTGAATCTCTGTTTGGAAGACCACGTAGGAAATTTAATGTCAGACACTGTGAAAAATTGGTCCCATCTGCCTCTCCTCCTTCACCCAATTGATACACAGAGTGCCTAAGTACCTGGCTATCACAGATCACTGGGATCACTGCTGAAGCCTCTCTCTATGCAAATGACAAATATTCTACTCATGAAACATCCCTGTAATGAATGCCCTGCTATGGCAACTTCCAAGAGACTCTTGATTAATTGGAAGAAGCAAAACACTTCATGCTGAAATAACAGCTGGTTATGGTACTTACCAGTATCAGCTGATAGTCTAAAGACATACACCTCACCAGGAAGCTTCCAGTCCAGCACATTATTTAAATAGAAGTTGGGTTTTTGCAAACTTGGTACCTCTAAACTGAAGTCTATTACATTTAGCTAGTAGGGTCCTTCTAGTAAACTGTTTTTTCAAAGTCTTACCGAAAACTTCGCCCAGAAGAAACCTCAAGGAGTGATGCGCATGCCACACCATTGTGTGATGCAAAAAGGATGCATCCAAGTGAAAGGACAAACAAGTCTTTTTGCTAACAAAAATATTTCATTTCCATTTTAGCCAGGAATGCACTAAATAATGCATCATGCCTCAGCTACTCAAAAGGTCACCTTTTGGTCTATGAGCAGCTGCAGCAGCTGTGTTCCTATGAGACCCTGCTCTGAGGACAGAACAAAGCGTGAGAGCTGACAACAAGCTTGGGGGATGCAGGTATGGGACAGGCTTCTGGAAGCCTCCCAGCAGCTACAGTTGAGAACCACTGCCAAATCTTATTTCTCTCATTTTTTACTTCAATCTCAAATAACCTCCTTCCTTTCCCTCCCTTCCTAAGTAAATTAGTCATATGCAAAATATGAGAAAATTAACAGCCAACTCAGATTTTGACACCATGCAGAGACAAGTATCCATGGAGATTAGGGACCTCCTGTTCATCACTGATTTCCCATCACATTTGACAGGAAGGTGCAACAAACAGAACAAACTAGTCCCCAGAAAGGCACTCTGTGAGGTCGAGTTCAGCTTAGAGTCTACCGAGCCTTTTATTCCCAAACTATAATGCAGGCAAGACCCACAGCTGCTTTAGATAAATCCCTCATATTTGAGGCTTTCATCCCATAAATATGGATGGAAGAAATTGGTGGATTCTCCCATATTATCTCATTATCAGGAACTCAGATATGAGTTTTGCAGCTGGGAATCACTTCAACTTTCTAGACTGGAGTGTTGGTTATAACATACAGACCTCAGTTTGGAGACTAATTTTGAAGGGGAAAGAAAATCTGTGTCCATTATCATCCAGTTCAGAATCTGTCCTCCTCAAAGGTACATCAGGGTGGTACAGAGTAGACATCCTGATCAGATCTGACTTTGACAGGATGGTGTGGGAAGCAACATGTTGTTCTGGTAGGATTTTTGCAGTTGTATTTTCCGTAGATCTAATCCTGTTCAATTTCCTGAATGCCTAGATGAAAATTGCCTACAACCAGAATAGTTTTTGTTTCAAATTAAATCAAAATAGCAAGGAGGGAAATAACATCTATAGGGGAAACAAACAAGCATGTAACTCACTGTAAGGGATATCTTGCATTGATGCATAGCATTCACTTCTAGACCACAGCCTGGGGAACACTTTATATTTAAAGGTTCCACACACAACAACAGAATCATACCGGACATACATCTAACCATATGTACCACTCCTCTTTCCTAACCCAGAAAAACAAGCAAATCTTAAAAAGAGANATGGGGGGGGGGGTAACCACCAACAAACCAATTAATGCACAAGCATTGAATTATTAGAATTCCAGTGCTTATGCATTCCTTAGCCCATCCAGATGTGCTTTCATCTCCTCCACTCAATCACATATCAAGATTGCACCATGAAAGCCCTCTGAGCTCTGGGATTCCTGTCCTTGATCCTGGGTGAGGTAGGATTCATTAATGCCAGCTGCTGCTGTTAGCTTTTCCCCACTGCAGTGGCTCAGTGTCACCACCAACCAGCACAAAACCCACGCTGTGTGGCAAGGCCCTGTGGTTAAGCAGGCTGCCAGTGCTGGAGCCACAGTGGGCACAGCAAGGTGGCAGCCATCAAAAGACAGAAAAGAGAGCAAGGGCCCATAGGGCTCTTCAAATGAGTTGGCAAGAAAATTTTTAAATTTGCACTTAAAAACCAAAAAAGCAGAATACTACAGAGCAACCAAATACACCATAAACTGCTTTTTACAAGCTGGCAGTAACAGCAGGGGTTTTCAGTCAACCTGATCAAAATGAAACCTCCTGCTTGCCCATGTGCCTCTCTGACACTGGCACATGAGGGCCCTGAACAGCATGTCCTGCAAGTCAGGAGAGAGCCCCATATGCTTCTGACAGCAGCAGCAATTGTAACCCTTTTCCAGCCATGTTACCATCAAGTATAGGTCATTATTGGAATTCAGTCTGCATCAACAGACTACAGATACAACATATACTGGACCCATCATTCAGTAAATACTTCAAATGAGGCCAGGGTATCACTGACAACACTTAGATCATCTGGCCAAGCCCAAGCTGCACTAGCCTACATAAAAAAAGAGTAAAGAAAAGTAAGTCTGTTATCAGTGGGTTTAAATTTGTTCAGCAGGAGCACACACCTCCTTTGCAAAACATCTGTGAATCTGGAAAGTAGAAAAGGCTAAAGACACAGACCAGTCAAGCACCATTTATTTAAAATGTGTGATCCCAAACATAACTGAGGATCCTTTTGAGCTAGAAATCCAAGCCAGAAAGCAATAGCAGCCCCCTGGACAGACAACAATCCAGGGTTTGATTCTGGACCTACAAACAGCTAAACAAGTGCTCGTACTAATGGCAAGAGAATGGGAACACACAGCCTTTGCACTCTGTGCCTTTTCTTCCAATGCTCAAAAGCCATGTGCTTCAGGCTTCCATAAGATGATTTTAGAGTCTTTAATGCAATATGAATTCACCAAAGCACTTGACATAATTTCAACTGTTCTAAGTCACGTCCTTGGACTGCCTCTAAAAAAGCCATCCTATCTTCACTGACAGTGTGGGCAGCCTGGTAAGAGGAGGTTTCCAGTGCAGACTCCTGCATAATGTGCTTCAATTCAAGCAGTGACAATATTGCTCCTGCCCCCTCACCCTTCCACCCTGTTCTTCCCCCCTTGGCTAATGACATGTTTTACTTTGGCAGAGCAAACTAAGCCAAATAAGTACAAACAGCTATGGGACTGGAGCAAGAGTGCATCTCTGTGAGCAAAGCAGCCCTTTCCCAGCTTCATGTTGGCACAAGACCAAGCGAACATCAATGTTCGCTCCATCCCATCTCCAGGCCACCACGGGCAGGAGAGCCCAGCCCTGCAGCTGGACTGGAGCCCCACACTGTTGCAGTGAGCACTACCTTTCTCATGGTATCTGCTGGCCAATTAAGGTACAGCCACACTAATTTTTTTGTCTCTTGAGCATATTTTCAGAGTTGCCCCCTTTGACTTAAGTATTTAATGAGTTGCAACCCAGTTAACACATTTGCACACGCTCCCAGACACAAAAACACACAGAGTTGCTTACATATGGCTTTTCTTACAGTTCTGATAATCTGGGTAATTTATTCAGTTTGGCAAAGTTTGAGTGTTTTTCCATTTCCTCTGCAGAAGGGGAGCAATGTGATTGTTGCTGTGGTGATCCTTCCCTTAATATTTTTAGCCATAATCTGACTTAAAGTCATGACTGACAGTGGAAAGTGTCATATTTTAAGGCACAATACCACAACATTTGTGAAGAGCCTTTTATTTTTCACACTGAATATTACATATATATAAAAATATATATGTGTGTATATATATATATATGTGTGTATATTTTATAGATATACATATATATATATATCTATAAAAGTATATGTATATATGTGTGTATATATATATATTCCTTGAAATTCACATTGATAAATGTAAACATGTAGATATTCCTTCATCATAAACAGGCCTGAGTTTGGCCTTTCTTTTGTAAGCCCTGTTTTCCTCCACCCACTTGGGCTAAACCTTCACAGTCAGAACCTCTGCTCATTATGTTATATTTTCAGAAAGGGACTAACTTACTCAGACATATCAATGCTGACTTTAAGAGAAGTTGCTTGTCTTATCGCTCCAGGCATGGGGTTTAAAATCAACCCCCTTCCCTGTTACTGAGGTTAATGACTTCTCTGCCAAAAGGGAGCAAAGTGATTTCATGTTTTTCCTTCTTTTAAGAGGTTGCAGAGCTAGCAATCCTCTCAGTGCTGAGAGGACAGCAAATTTTGGCTCCCTACCTTCATTTATGCCTTGATCAATGAAGCTGTTGGCAGAGAAAACTGTGACACACGGTGAGGAAAGGAGCACAAACCTGATGGAAACGGTGGTGTTATTCCCATTTGTAGCATGGACTGTAGGCATATCCCTGCAGGGCTCTACCAAAGGAAGAGTGGTAGCACCACCCCAACCAACCTAGAACTCTGCTCCTGCGTGGCAGTGGTGCAGAGCACACAAAGATCTGAGGTGGAGGTCCAGCCCTCAAGTGTCCTATGCTTGTGTCCTTCCCTTCATTCCGAATAGGAAACCTGGGAAAGTCACAAAACTTTTATTACATAGCTTTTCCATAACCTGTTTCACAGGGAGTGAAATGCTTATCATTGAATTATCCCATGGGACTAACCATGGAAAAGGATGCCATGAAGTATAGATGAAAATAAACTCGACTGGGCCAATGGAAATCTGTCCTCCCATTTAGTTGTGGTTTCCTGAAAATTATCATTTGGGATGAATTTTTGTTTGTCGTTTAAAATCCAGGATTAATCATTCGGGAAGGCTGACAATTCTGTTTCTACATTTCGTACCTCTGGTGGGTGTTTTCCAGCATTTAAAGCAATTCCCAGATTATTTGTTTTTTGAGGTGGGGAAAAACAAGGGGCTGTTTATTTTCCATTCAGCCAAATTAAAAGTGACATTCCAAAACATTATATAACTTCCATCACTGAAACAAAATATGTTTGGTGTATCTGAATAAACCAGATTCAGATATTTGTTCCTGAAATGCACCAAACAAAAACATAATACATTTCTTCTACAATGGGATTGCAAATATAGGTGATGTGAAACCATATATTCTCTTAACTTTAATATTAAGAACTCCTAGAATCATAAGTAGAGAAACCATTTAACAAAGAGATGAATACATATTTACACACACACATTTACTATGAACTGCATTAAATATGTCAGAATACCCCAGTATGATTATGCCCATGTCTTTTGCTTCTCGCTGCTCCTCTAGAAATTTCAAGACTTTTAGGATTTCATCTGAAAGTTCTCAGTGAGTGCTAGAGACTCGTGCCTTCCAAAAATGCAGCTCAATCCTTTGTAATCTTAACACTCCCTGGATAGACTCTGGTAGATTCAACAGCCTGTTGATGCAGCAGATTATGTCAGAGGTGCAAAAAAACAACCAGTGCTGCACTGGTGGAATTAGGACATGGCTTTCTACCACTTTTCTACCACTGCTTCAGTATTTCCTCACCACCACCACCCTGAGCACTTGGACTCTGCCTTCCACTGATCATCCTGAGGCAATGCTTTGGACACAGATAACACACTTGTGGCCAAACTGCACCTGCACAATATTTTTGGGACACTGTGGATCCTCTGCAGTGGCTTAACAGTGATGCTGTGCTTGTGCTCATCCAGGTGATGCCAGCAGACCTCTCATAGCTGCAGCCAGCATGACACTGTTCCTCAACAATTCCCTCACCAGGACACACTACACCTTGGGATATTAATCATGTGCTGCCATGGGAAGGGCAGGAAGTGAGAGCTGATTTGCTTTTGCCTTGGCCCATTTAATGCCATCTCACACTGTGATGCCACCAGGACGTGAGTAATCTGCAGGCATGCGTATCGTGTACGTGTGTATTCTTGCCCACACTGTGCCTTAGGAACAAAAGGATTCTGCAAAGAAAGGAAGGGACAGCTCTGAGAGCTGGGAATAAGCACACAGGGTCAGCTAAACCTCTTTTCTAGGTAATTTTAAGATATTTCATTACACAGACCCACTGTTATTTAAACCCAGTTCCACTGTAAGAGAAAAAGAACCAAAATAAAGCAGACTGTTGGATGGAACTCAGGCTGCTTAGAGCTACTTTGACACTTTTCATTAGCTATAAATGCCTGGTCTTGCTTTCCATACTGACCCAAAGGTGCTGGATCCTGGCTCACTTGCCTTTAGCATGCACCACACCTGACCTAACTGCAGCTTCATGGGATCAGACTGAATCTCCGAAGTCCTGCTCTGCCACACTCAGCTTCATTTTCTCACAAAGCCTTTGAATTAAGGCAACCTCCCACCACATCCTCCAAGCAATTAGATTTCCTACCTGCTGTAAGGCAATCTGACTGGGAGTGTGTATTGCAACATAGCTTTTTACATGTTATTCCACACCAGGATTGCTGCCTTTTTTTGCAGGGGACTGAGCTGCAGCCCCTGTGGAAGTGCTGAATGGTGTCTTTACAAGCAGAATGTAGGTTTCTCTGCTATTTCTGAAGCTCTGCAATTCACATCCTGCCTTGCACATAGGCCAGGGTTTTGCTTAGATGCAAAGCTGAGATTGAGCTGTCGGTCATAATATACTTCTCTTTTTTCCCATTTTAGAAAAGGGATTCATATCTGTAAAGGATGCACTCAGTTCAAAACACTGTAGCCTTAACTACATTGGCTCTGGAGCAAAATATCAGAGAGATGAAAGTATGTGTCAGAATTAAGTCTGTGCCACAAAACAAGCCTAACTAATGTCTAAATTCCAGCCTTGCTGAAAGTACAAACAGCAGCCTCCTTTGCTGTGCAGGTAAAACCAAGCTGATTTTTTAACAATGTATTTCCTAGCAATTTCAATGATTCTTGCTGACAGTTTAGTTTTAAGGACCAAACTCTCAGACAATAACTCATGACCTAATTCTGAAGTTGAGACTTCAGTTCACAGACAATTTTCCCCCTATATCCCTCAGCAATTTTGGAGAGAAAGGATTCTAAAAGAAGGCCATAGTAAGCACAAAAGAGACAAAAGCAGTTATCCTGACATTTAAACCAGATAAACCCAAGTAAGTACTAAATAAGGATTCTCAGCAGCAGTTTTTGCAAACCCATGTCAAGGCAGGTAAGAAATTGGAGAGTCTGAACTGGTTTCTTACCTGCCCTGCCACCCACCACCTGCTCAACTCCACCCCATGTGAAAAGAAGGTAGAAAATATTTCTCAGTTAAAACCAAACAATGTGCTTCTCCCTACCAAAAGATATTAAGATATTTATGTATCTTTAATCAAAGCTGTATTATAAAAGAGAGAGAAAGCACTTATTTTTTAAATAAAGAGATAAAACCCATACAAACAAACTGAAAAAGGCAGCAAGACCAGGATATTTACTGTTTCACCTATCTACAAAGCTTAATTTTGAATTACCTTTGTGGTTTGGCTACTTAGCCTACATACTCAGGTATTTAAATTATGATTGATTTTTCCAGCTCCTTAGAATATAAGCTTAATTCTAGTAATCACAGCTGCTCATTGCTATAGCTGGCTAAAGCTTATATAAGTTTTGAGGCCCCAACTTCAAGCCTCCATCTCTGGGTATCTTTAAGGAGGAGTTAGACACACATCTGTCAGGGATAATATTGATAAATTTGCACTTGCCTTCAGAAGGAAATATGGTTTAATGATCTTTTAAGATCATCTTTGGAACTAATTTTCCATGACAGAGTCTGATCATAACACAACTTAATTTCACTAACTCAAGAGAAAGTTACCTCATCACAATGGCTCTCCCTCCAGCTTCCATTCTGTTTCTACTTTAATTAATCCTTTCTCTGTAGTGTAGTTTGTCCATAAGAAAAGTAGGAATCTTTGAGAAACTACCCCTAGGCCAGATAGACAACTTTCTGATGACAGATGGAGAATCATTGGCTTTGTCTTTCTAGTGAACCATTGGCTGTATGTGACACAAAAACTAGCAAATTCAATATTGTGAGGAGAGAGGTAACAGAGAGTCTCTCACCAGGGTTTCACTGTCACAGACTCCAGCTTTCTCCACCAGCAGACTGCTCGGCAGGAAAAATTTGATCTGGGCAGATGACTGCATTTCTATCAAGTTAGTTGCACTATCTTTACCTAGGTAAAGGCAACATTTGCTCCAGCACAAAATTTGTCATTGTTATTTCCAGCCTCAGAGAGTTTTTTGACAGTTCCTGGAGACTGTGAGTGACACCTGTGTCGTTGATACCTGCGATATCAGTGTTCCACATGGTGCGCCCACTTTACCGACAGAAGGCTGCTGGGGACCTTCCTGTTGGGTTTGCTCCACTGTCAGAGTCTGGTCTAAAAGAATGAGAGCCTTGCCTCCCTAACATTTCTGACAGACTTTTTGAGGCAGATCCCATAAAAATTATGGAGCAGTTCACAACCCACATGTGCATATTTTTGAAGCATAAAATGTTCCAGAAATTCCTAGTGTATTCTCCATAATTTCTACCTTCCGTGCTGTTTTCCTCTTTTTTTTTTTTTTTTTTTTTGATTTCCATTCACTCACCACTTTAGTAAAGATCAAAAGTAAGTATATTGTTCTGTTTTATGGATCAAATCCCTCTAGACTAATCTCTGCAATGGCATACAGATCTGCAGATGTATTTTTGTGGAAAAAGTTAAAAAGAATTTGCATATTGTTCCGTATATTATAATATTTTGTCTGTTCATTTTTAATTGCCTCTAGAGTGAAGCTTTATGTTTTTATTTGAACACAAATATTTCTTTTATGCCTGAGATTTAAATTAGCAGTGGGCAAAGCAATTCCATAAAGAAGAATGGAGAGGGGATGAACATTTCACCTTCCATCAGAAAATAATACATCCAAAGTGAGATACAGAGGGTGTGTGCCCTGAGCTGGGACCCCCCCACCTTCCCACCACTCAGTCCTGTGATTTGCTGCAGACCCAAACCCACCCACCCCACTCCCGTTCAGCTGCTCCAGGGGAGACTTTGGAGACCAGTAGAGAAGCTTTAAACCTCCCATGCTCAAACTGAGCATTCCTCTTTGCTTCTTTGCCAAAAAGCATCAGAGAGGACTTTAGTGGCACTCCTTTACAGATCCTGTTTCCTAAGCAGAGCTGTGCAGAGTGGCAAGCCCTGGTAGCAAGCAACTGAAGCCCATCAAGTGCCAGTGTTTGTCCCCAGAAAAGTGTACAGGCATGAGAGCGGGAGGAGGGCACCTGGCCTGAGTGGAGCTGCCAGAGTTTCAGCAAACACAGACAGCACTGAAAGGGGACACTTGGCTTGCAGCCTGTTGGCCAGTAGTAGGAGAAGGAACAGAAGAGTAAAGAAGGAGTTCCTCAGTTACAGAGGCAGAAGACCATTAGTTCATCAAAACCATGGGAATGTCAGGGAACCATCTGGACTTCTCTCTGCATTTTGCAGCTGATCTCTGAATATTTAGTGGAATGCTTCTCCCTGCATGGCATCCTTACAGGGGAAACAGTAACACACAATTAGAAGTCTGTTTCATAATACTGTATTATTTACAAACACACTCACTTGAAAAGGATGAAAGTTGCTGCTGGTTTTAAGTGCTTTTGGTTTATATTTTAGTTCTCTAAAATTAACTTTGATAAACCTGTGTGCTTCTGATGGCAAGATAAAATAGATTCAAAACCTTAATGTCTGCCTTTAAAATAAAGCAAAACAAAAGTAGTTAACTGATTCCAATTCCCTCCTTTAAAATCCTCTGACTTTAATTGCCTTTGACTCCTTAGATAAAATGAAGGATCTAATCCCCCTCATTGCCTGTACATAATCCAAGGGACAGTACTGAAGACATTTCTCCAAAGGCATATGACCAATAACAAAATCTGATCAAATTACTTCAGAAAGAGTTTTTCCAGTGGTACATGTGTTCTGCAACCTGCTAAGGAAAACTGCAAATTTCTCTGCACTCTTTTGGTACAGCACTTCCATTACACAGCCCGAGACAGATACATGTGATTGCACTGTGTCAAAACCATGAATAATTGACAACGTGTCAGAGACAGAACAGAAGAGAGGTAATGGAGAGTAACAATTCCATTTTCTGATCCTCTAGCAGATGTACTGCCAACACTGAGCTTTCCTTTGCAAGAGGAGATCGACAAAATACTCTGTTGCTCTCCCACACACTTGTCCTTTGGAGCAGAGCATGGTGGGAGGCAGCCCATGACAAATTTTCCTGCTCTTCTCTGTCCAGAATAATTTTTGCAATTGGTAAGGTCTTACTGTGCTTTATGCCCAGTCTGCCTTGCAAAGGCTCAATGCTGTTCAAAAGAATAATTTGATCAAGGATTCATCCATCTATGCTGAGAAAACAATTTCCACAGTCCCTCAAGGAGTTCAGTTTTGATCAGATAAGAGATACTGATAATGCTGCACTAACACACAGGCCTCACAGTCTTTTTATAAGATCCCTGGTGTTGCCAACACCATCGCCTGGTTTACACTAAGCCGCTTCTTAGGTACCACATCATTTCTCTGTTCAAAAATATTCTGCGATTTGTCTGGGTAGGCTTTTTATGCAAGCATGTGCCCCTGTCTCTTGGTTTTGTTCCAGCACAAGGTGTTAGTTTTTCCTAGCATAGCATTGGTTACACTACAAAATAAACTCACATATCCCATCCTAAAGGCTGCAGTAGTTTCAAACTTTCTGAAGTCATTGTGTCTGTAATGCCATCCCTCCAAGGATCTGTTAAAGGGTACTAGCTTATGCTTCATTTTCTAAACTGTACACCACAGTTAGGAAAAAAACCCCAGACACTACACATGAAGTGTCATTGTTGTGAGTTTGATTTATAATACCTAAAGAACCAAAAAGTGGACTGGCAATGTGATGTACTTGGATTCAGATGCTAACTTCTCATGAGATGAAGTACTTTCATTGAGTGCTGAAAACTGAACCTGGTTACAGAAAAGCTCCTAACAGTATTCCAGTCTGACCAAGTATAAATATTTTTCAAACAAGGGGTTACTGTATTTGTCAAAGATATAAAGAAAGCCTGCATCTTCCTAGAAGCTGCAACAGGGAACCTAATGGAGAGTGTCCGCCTAACACCTAATGGAGAATCCATATACTATAAAGACAAGAGAACGCTATGGCCCCACCTCAGAGCCTGCCATTTAACAAAAGAGTTCTAACAATGCAGTCACATTCTCTGCCTTGGAATGTCCAAATAGATTGGCTCTTGACTCCCTCTAAGTATTCAGAAAATCTGGGGGAATCTCAATTACAGCCCTCTACAATGCAAAGGGAAAAAAAAAAAAAAGAAAAAAGATTCATCAAGTACATTTGGACTGGGATGAAATCTGTTTTGATAGGAAACAGAGTATAGTATGGTTCAGCTGCAAATAAAACCTAACTGCTTTTAACAACATCCTGCAAAGTTGCTAAGAACCTATACACAGACAGCAGGATCAATATAAGCTAAACTTGCATTTCACAGCTGAAATTAGAGCCACTTCATAGTGACAAAATAATAAAACAGCAAAAGAACAATGAGACACTCTGGCACATGTGTACATTTACTAAAACCACACATAATGAAGCTTTAGCAATGCAGAACTCAACCTCCCAGCTCAAAGTTTTATTGGCCATTATCTCACTGGATTTGGAACAGCAGTTCTGAATGCAGTAAAAGACATTCATTTTTCACAATGTTTCCCCACATAACTGACAAATTTATTACCGTTATAAAAAAGGACACTATTTTGAAATCCTCAGGGTGCTTGACTTGTAATGGTGCCAAACATGTTCCTCTTTTCATTAGCATTCAGGGAACACTGAATATGCCCAAATCAACCTCATCTACTTTTTCCCCTCACATCGATGCAACTGATGTTGGATCTCCAGCCATCTCCGTTGTGGTCCAAGGCAATAGCTTAGGACCAGAGTAATCAGATATACTGGGAGGCTTTTTCCAGATTAGACTGGAGACTGCTAGGCATTCCCAGCATAGCCTCACACTGGTCTGTTTCAATATGGTGTGAACTCTGAAAATCATGTGGCTACCTCACCTCACAGAACAGACAATGTTAGAAGAGATCACAGTGGATCACCTGGTCCAAAGTTCTCCCTGCTTGAGAAATAAAGACATTTGTCTCAGTTTGTAGGATGGTTGCAAAAGTAGATATATTCAGAAATCTGGTTGATAAAAAACCCTCACAGATGTTATGTAAACTCATGGAGTGCATGAATTCTTCATCAGATTTGGCATATCTTCCACCTCCACAGGAAAAAAGTGAATGAAATGGCAGCATAACACGTTTTATGTGGTGTCTGAAGAGATCACAGGCCAAAAAAAAAAAAAAAAAAAAAAAAAAAAAAAAAAAAAAAAGACAGAAAAGGACAGTAATTAATAGGGAATAAAGGTACTTGGTTAGCCAAATTTTTCTTCTCCCAGGGAGAACTTCTGTCCTCCCTTCATATTGCAACCTTTATGAAGAAAGTAGGAACTCATAGCCCAGAAACCTCCTGCTGTCTACCAAGACTACTCAGCTCTTTAGTCCTCAGCCTAATGACCCAGATCTGAACACTACAATCATTCTGAAATTACCTTTGATATCTTGTCTCCCTCATTCATGAAGTCACTTTTGGGGCCTTATATGATATAAACTTTGTTCCCCTCAGCTGGACATGCCTTAATTTCCCTACTGGAAAAGGCTTTTTCAGGAAGGCTGGACCCTTTTTGTTCCATGACTTCCTCACTCTGTCATCTGTCCACCCTCTTGGTCAGCACAGGCCTCTGTCTCCTCTTTGCCCACAACTTTCCTTTCTCCCAGAAACCCATCCTGGAGCTCACTACATCCAGTGATACTGGGGTGGTGGCCTTTCACATAATCCCCTGCTATCCCCTTGCATCAGTTGGATCTCTGTGTCCTACAGGACAGCCAGGCTTCAAGGGTGCCACTAACTCAGTCACACCTGCAGATCACATTTTACATTACAGGCCCTGCAGCAAGGATTTGTCATCTTAATTTCCACTTGGCTTCTTCTCACCCACATTCACTGTAGCCCTCACTTTGGTTTTGCTTTCTTTGACATATTCAGACCTATCTGCAGTGGGCTAGGGGTTAGATTCTTCTCCTCTCACCATAGACAGTTAGGAGTTTGATAGAACCTAAATCAGCTCAGTTGTTTATGTTTTCTCTGCAGTAAATGGAGAGAGACAGCTCCAGAGGGTGTTCATGCCACTGTATTCAGGTACACCAGAGAGGGGGGGGAATGCAACAGAGTAGATCAGACAGAGTACACAGAGTAGATCAGACAGCAGGCTCAATGTTCACATGGCTGCAGTTCAGCACTGCAAACCTTAGAGCATGAACAGCAGAGATCTGAAAACCGGAGACTGACTGATTGGGAGCTTCACTCCCATGGAAGCCCAGATGTCCTCTCTGTCCCATTATCACTTTCAAGTTGAGGGGTGGGGATGGTGTTTTCTGGTACTCCCAGGAGGTTGTGAAGATCTTAAGGGCATAATCAACACTGTTCTGTGGGGCTGACATCAGTTCTGTGCAACACCATGCTCAGTGTTAGGTTATCATTTGGGTCAACAGCCACAAATGTTTCTTTCAAACTTCTTTTCAGACTCTGCATCAAGGTTAAGTCTAGTTCTCCAGGATCCACATCAACCTCCATTTAAGGCAAGGAAAACAAAGGGAAATGTTCCTTTGAAACTACTAATGATTGAAGCCTTTTAATTCTTTTCCTGTTTGCTATTAATTTCTGTCCCTGTGAGTCTCAGAGCTTGCTGCTTTATCTTCTAAGCCTTAGAAGCCTTGTTCTCTTCAAGGACACATTGGATTTATGAACATTTCTTTCTTTGTTCACCATTCCCTTCCTATTTTTTTTTCAGAACAGGGAACTCATTACAGCACCAGTTCATTCTCTCTCCTTGCCAAGTGAACCTTGAGTATGGAAAGTAAGTGTTTTCTGTATTCAGGGATCCTTTTCTTGATAATTTTCCAAGTAATACAGAATGCCTATTATAAGAATGAAATCTCTGCATATTCTTACAAAAACATAACATTGATAAAAAGAGATAGACTGATCCTCAATTTCTGTAACCCAATCTTCAAAATGACTAAAGAAAATTATACAGTATCTTCATTCAGTGAAAAGATTCTCTCCTTTGTAAATCAACAAATTCACTTTTTCTCAGGTCTGCTTCTCCCTAGCAGTCTCACATATACCTTCCTCTTTGCCTTGATTCTTCTCTCTCTGCTTATTATCATTAGGAGTCCTATTCTTACCAGGCATGAAACAGGAATCTTGAAGACTTTACTGGCCACATCTCTGGTCTCATTTTTCCTTTATGACCTTCCTTCTGAGTCCAACATAAGCAACACACAGTCAAGTCAGAGGCTGTGTATCATTGCTGACAGTGAGTTCTACTTAAACACAAAAAATTCAATCTCTTCTCTAGTTTCACAAATCTATCAGAATGGACATTTGTTCAATCTAAGATATATCCTCATAATAGAGTTAAAAGTTATTTCAGGTCTCTTAATTCCCCTTGCCAATTTGCAGAGGCAAACATCACCCAAAATACTTATAAAAGAATAATAACAACCCCCAAACAAATGAACAAGTACCGTCCCACTAGGCAAACATGAAAAATAGTCTGTATAGCAGAGCACTGAAATGTGTGGTCAAACCATCCATGCTGGCAGGGAAAGTACTGAAATAATGAACCAAGGCCAGGCTGAGTTAGTATATGCATTTGTTACCAAAATCACTCATAAAGTGAACAACAGAAAGGCCCCTGGTGCACATCATTGATGTGCTGTGGAAGGCAACAGCAAAGCAAAGGGCAGAGCCTGGCCATGTGCATGGGAGTGGTGGGATCCCGCTTGATCTAGAAGACTGAGGTGTTTCCTCCTGGAGTGCTGCCTGTGATCCACTGGGAGGGACAGACAGAGAAGGGGATTTCCAGTCAGCACCTCCTGGGTTTACTGGAAGACTCAAAAGAGGAACAGCTCTTAGTGAGGTTCTAATGTTCCCAGAAGTGGGAGAGAGAGCCAATTCATAGAGGGGGGAAAAAAAAAACCCAACCAACCAACCAAAAAACCCCAAACAAACAAAACCAAAACCTAAGTAATTGATAAATTTACAATTTATATCTCCATCATAAGCTCAAACCTGTTTCAAGGGAAGACAGTGACAATCAAGGATCAGGGTCCATTACAGTTTAAATCTTTTAATGGATATTTGAATATCAGCAGATGTGTAGGTTTCCAGTTGCCTTCAGCATACAAACCCATGTGCTCTTTTACAATATTTTTAGAACTGTTAACTCCTGCATCTTGCTCTTACCTATACAGTCCTCAGAATCTACAACATAACAATTGCTACCCATACTTAGTTAATTTATTTAAAATCTCATCACATTGTCTGTGCAACAAGGGTTCCCATATGGTTGAAGCCACAGACATTCCCCAGGCATATTTGGGCTGTTCTTCAGAGCTTTAAGGAGAGCAAGGCACAACATCTGAGAGCAGCAGCCTACATCTGAGAGCTGTCCTCATCTTCCTGCTACGCCAAGGTGCAGCAAAGCACACAATCCATGTGAAAGATCCTCATATGACAAAGCCAGAAAAAGGAGATAAAAATCAGGAAGAGAAATAGAGTTCAAAAATTTCTTACTCTGTTTCCGTATTTGTGTCTCCTCCTGAGTATTCTTGGACATGATGAGGAGGTGCAGGAAGGTTACAGCTTTCTTGACAAGCTGGACTCAAGCCTGAGTCCACATAATTCACAAGAGCTGATACAGTCCAAAAAAAGCTGCAGAATGAACAAAGTCTGGACACTTCATCTTGCCCTCTCCTCTTGGAAGGAGCTGTCCTTCCAAGTCACAACATCAATATTAAATCAAAAGTTGTGAGAGAAAAATTTACATGAGTGTAAAAGACCTGTAGACAGAAAAGTTGTGGAGGAAGTTACCAACCCTGGAAAAGAAGCAGCCTATATTAAATTAAGTTTAAAAAAGAGAGCATAAAGTATTGATCTGATCTTTGCCAGAATAAAATATTAATTATAAGACCCTTTCTTTACACCAACCACAACTATTATAATGATAAAAAACCCAGGAAGATAATAAAATCATGTCACAAAAGAAGAAAGAAAATAACCCAGGGAGATATGGAACACCATTTGTACCAAACATTTGGTTTTCTTAAAATATTTTCCACAAATAAAAGCCCTAATAAAGCTTTTTTTTTCCCACTTACTAAAGCTATACTTCCTTTTCTTGGGCAAATGTTTGTAAATCAGAGAGGAAAAAGGCCAATAACAGTCCCTTGCAGATTTGCAGGAACCTTCTCATTGCATATTGCAGGACTCTAGCTACTGTGTAAAAGTGATGCCCATTGGGATGTCTGGGATCATCACACAGTAAATCATAGAGAATTTTTCCATATTAATCTCTCCCTCATCTTCCCCTGTGCTCTGTCTAGTCATCTGTCTCTCTGTGAGTTACAGGATAACACATCCCAATTCTATGGGTAACTCCAATTAGCAGCAGGCCATAAATCAACCTCTTCTTGTTGCTCTGTGTGAGTTGCCTACTCGACAAACCAGGAGTCATGACTTTTTCATAGTTTATTCATCTCCCATCCTTCCAACATTGAAGTAAGAGTTCTCAGACAAAGGATATGGGGAATATTCAGTTTTTCTAGGAAGAAGAATGAATGTAGTCAAAGCCCTGGAAAGTCCTGAGGCTTGCATTTAGTGTCATGAGGTTATTTAATTTTGTCTGGGATTTTGGGGTTGCTCTATTATTCTTAGTCTTCTAATTCTAAGAACTTCTAACTAAAGCATTTGTCTTCATGAGCAAATGAAAACAGTCCTAACATATTTTTCAAATCTGTCTAAAATATTTCTCAATGACTTCTACTGAGTTCTGCTCTAGCAAAATCCATATAGCTTGTGAGGGGTACAAGTGGCACAGCCCAAACAATGTGTATGGTCCTACCCCAAGCACAGGTCATGCACTCCCTGAGTGACTGAGCCTGTTTGCATGCACACACAGCCACAGGACAAAAGTACTCCAGCATCAATACTCATCCCACAAGGACTACATAAAAAATGCAAGGCTGGTCATTAACACTCAGTGGCCATGTGCTGGCTTCTCTTTCGAAAACTCTCCTAAAAAATACCCATGTGATGGTGCTCAGGGTGCCTTAAGAGCTCTGGGAACTCTGAGTAAAGCACCCAAAGAGAGACAGACACTTTCTTAACCTTATGGCTACCACCTATTTCACAAGTCTGTTCTGCACATGTGAAAAAAGCCCAGCTGTCACATACCTTAATTGGAGCTGTGGAGGAAAAACCAGAGGATTCAGGAGTTACAAGGTCACGGACACTCTTCAGTGGCTTCTCACACAGCTGGCCCTTCAACGGGGCTGTAATGCCCAGGAGAGACCTAAAAACGCAGTATCCAAAAGAGGATGGAAGTGCTGCAGAGTATTTGGTGAGACACAAGGTCAGTAATGTCAGCAGTTTTGAAGTAAAAAGGGTATTGAATGGGAGAACATTCACCTTGCTACTCAGCCTATTAAGGAATTCAGGGAAGGATGGCAGAGTTTAAACAGTGAAAATGAAAAAAAACCCTCAACATTTCCAGTTTGGATAAACCAGTGGTAGCACGGGCATGGGACAACTGAGAGATGCAGTCTTAAAGTAGATCAAATATTTTGGCTTACATTTTTCCTGAGCATTCATTTATACAAGTCCTCAGAGGCATTTCTGTGACTTTTTTTCCCCCAAAAGAAAGCTGAGTAAGAATTTGGCCCAGGTGAATTTGCAATAAAGGAACCATGAAATCACAGAAGGAGAAACTGCATTTGGGAGGATTGACATGGATCATCGATACTGTTGCCAAGGTAAGAAAGATCATTCAAATATTCTTCATGAAAATTAAATATATTGTCAGCTGTTGCCATTTCAGCATGATGTGGTCCAGCACTCCCAGAAGAGAAAAGTCCATGTGTATTTTTCCAGATCTGATTATCATACTCCAAGAGTAAGAGTTGGGCCAAATCTGTCTCTTAAGCAACACACCTTCTCTGACAATCTCTGCACTGGAAACATAAATTGCTTTATTTTTAAAAGAAGTTTAATAAAGATGAGCCTGCCTTTAACTCTTAAACTAGAAGTTAACTGTTTGTCACACAGATAGCTCTTGTTCTATATAGAGCTAAGGAAAACTTTATGACAAGAGGGCATTTTCCTTACTGCCAAATTATTTAGGAATTCTTGTGGCTTTTTCCTAGGTCCTTTGAGACATCATGACAACCCCAGTATGTCAGGGACAGGCAGAGGCCAGCACCAAAGCTCAGTTCTTTCTTCTGGAAGGAGGTGAGTCATTTTGTTCAGAGAAATGACATTGCTTCACTAACACCAGACCAGTAACAATAGTATTGAAATAATAACTTCATTTGGATCATCAGTTTTTAAAGGCTGAATTTTGCCTCTAAGTTACATGACTGCTTCTATAGGAAAATTTTGCCTGGCGCTCTCTCCTTCTGATGTGAAGAAATCTGTGCTTCCCTGGCCACACAAAGTGCTTGGTGCCATCAAATATGATGGAAGGAATCAGGGAGTAGGCTGTTTGAAAGATCAGGTTCTCCATAGATGAGCATGTCTCAAATGAAATTTTCTAGGTGGCAATGCCATTAGAAGCCTTCTGCTTTCTGCTCCTTTCTACTGCAAGATTTATTGCTCAAGGGATCAACATAATCCAGTCGGCAGACCCACTCCGAACTGGGTTAGTCTCAGCAGGAAACACTACAAAGCAGCTGAAATTTTCAGTGCAAATTTCTATCTAATTTCCAAAACCTGTGGAAGAAGCTACTGGCACATATTTACAATGTTCAGATTTGCCTTCAAATGATCTAGCTTCATCTTTGTGAATTTTCTGCTTATGTCTTCAGACCTGGAGTTCTCACAGATCACTTTCATTAAAGTCAGGTAGCCAGCCTGCAAAAACCAGAATTAGAGCAGGCTTCAATGATGACGGAACTCAACTGAATCTTGACCTCAGATCACCAAATTTTTTCTGGTACAGTTAGAGATTTGTGAAATGCACAGTTATGCAAGAGCTCTAAGATGTCAGGGGATGTTTAAGGAAAATCCCAGAAATTTATCAACCCTGTGCCCTTGCTGGGATGCCGAACAAGAATTTTGAGATCAGATAGTATCTTGTGCAGTTAGGCTTAAGCTTTGCAATGTCTTCATCACCCATTGAGGACTTTTGCATTTAGGATTTGGGAGAAGGAAATTGTAAGTGGGTGTGAGTACACATTTCTGATGAAAGCAATGAGAAGACAGAGGGGATAATTTCCAACAATGTGAAATTGTTTTTCTTTACTCACATTTTATTTTCTCTTTAAACAGCTACAGTTCTCTCTGCTTGTTTTTATTATCAGCAGAGTACTGGAAAATCACCACTTTGGCATTGGCATTCTCTTTACAATGGAAAGGTGATGATGAATGTGTTGGCCACGATTTCAGTTCACCCTTTTGAATGGTTGCTATTCCAAGCTCCATTATCCATTCAGTCTTGAATATGTCTGCTTCCTGCATCTTCTCCTCACATGATTTTATAAATGCCTGCAAAATAAGTACTCTCAGCTGTGTCTGAGACATGTCAAGAAAGCAATGCATAAAGTGCAGGAGGTTTCCTCAGGTTTTTGGGTATCTAAATATCAGCTAAGAATTATAACAAAACTGTAAGTCACCTTCAAGTCACCAAGCACCCATGATTTTATGTCTCTGTCATGGCACTCCATCACTGACAGGATAAGGAGTCCAACTCTATTCAGCTGCTGCTTTCATACCTTTGAACAGCTTAGTCTCCCTCTCCATACTTTTTCTATCCCTCCACAAGGACTCCCTCCCTGAAAACTACAATTTGTTACATGAGTATTTCTCTCACCAGTTGCAGTGCTTTTGCTGGAGTAGTTTCCTGAGTCCTCCATCAGCCATGCCTAGCAAGCCCTAGGAGCTGCCATTCAGGCAAGGATACCTTTGAAGACTGTCTCCCTTCAATTACACTATTTCAGAGCAGGCAGAGACAGTGCCTGATCATAGATCTCCCACATGCAATGTGGTAGGTTAACTGACCTGAGCTGGTCTTTTTCTTGGCTTCTAGTCAAACCCTGGCTCTTCTCATTTCAACTCTTTTGAGCTGCAACCACCTCAAAGGACGCCTCTCTTCTGGAGGGTTGCAGACATGCCTGTGATTTTCCAACTGCAGGATGTTCTGTACAGATAAATTTCAAAAGACACGTAGAAATAAGAAAGTGCTGATTCACAGGTACTCTACAGCAGAAATAGTGGGAGTATTTCTTTCGCACGCTACTGGAAAGTCTCTCATTCACTTCAGGATGAACATGTCATTTTAAATACCATGCTACAGGTCCATGTGTGTGTCATAAATTCCTTACTGATCTCCAGGGCTGTGGCTATCTGATTGCCACTCTGTTACAAGCCACAGATTTTTCCCAGGTGTCATTAGTCTGTGGAAGATCCTTTTTCTGTCCCTGATGTCTGTGAGATCAAGTCCCAAACCAGGCTGTTTCAATAGATCCTCATCCTAAAGAGAAGTGCACCGGGGAAGTGGGCACACAGTTTTAATTTTAAAGAGCCTAATTCAGGACATTCCATTACCATACATCTAGAGTTATTGATATCTTGCTCTAATTTTGAAGTAAATGCATACAGAATGAATAAAAGCACTGAAAAAAAAAAAAATTAGGCATTTGGCACTATCATACCTAAGCACTTTCATTCCCTTTACTTGAAAAGCAATTTTTGTTTTCCAGTAAATTAACAATATTTGGCTTCTCTTTGAAATTCAGACAAAAAAAAAAGTATTAGAAATAATGGAATCACCAATGGAAGTAATGTTTCAGTTCCTAAGAAACATGGGCTTTGGATTTCTGTTTTGCATTGTTTTCTGATAAAATCAGGTACTATATAGATAGGTTTGGGAAAATAAGAAATTTCTTCCAAAATAAAAAGTTAATACAACAAGATTTGAGCAATTTATAATGATTGTGAAGCTTTCTGAAGGCAACTGAATTTTATATGTTAATCTCTAAGCAAAGTAACAGTAAAAACCCAGAGTTAACATAAAACCATTTTTATCCTTTGAACTGTTAAATTTCCCAGAAATATCGCCAAATTAGTGTTACTCAGTTCTTTAGAAGCAGTAAAAACAAGCTTTTACAAAAATCTCAAGTTCATAAAAATATTTCCTCTCACATTCTCACAAGCAGAACTTGAATAAATAAGGTGAAATAATCCTTTTTAACAGTTCCTATTTTAATTAAGAGCCTTTCAATGGGCATCATTCCTTCAAATTGAAAAAAAAAAATTATTTTTCTAATTTTCAAACATATATGTATGTATAAAGAGGAGTGAGCAGGGAAAAAAAAGCCAAAGGAAAACATGATTTAAAAGAGTTTTCAATTTCTTTATTATCATTTTTTTAAGAGAGAGGCAATTTTTTAACCCATTCTGCATACAAATACCTGAAGATATAGAAAGGACAACACCTATAGTCCAACATGTTGTGTGAAAGAACGTGAAATATTTTCATTTCACCCTGCCAAATGCTTTTTAATACTCTTTGTAAGATTCTCTATGTAGGCCATTAGTGAAAATGGCTCTTTAATGTAAGGTGGGCTATGCCAAGCAAAAGTTCTACCCTGCATAAGCAAGAATATCAAAGGCTATGGCACACACAGTGCTCAGCTTCAGCTGCAGCAGAGAGATAAAGAGGCCTCTGACATGTGGCACTTTAGAGCTGAGAGTATGGATTGACATGAGGGAAAAGAGTGACACACTCCATTAAGAAAAGGATTTTAGGATAATGCCTGGAATGTGCCAAAACTAGAAGAGTATAAGTGAAGAAAACAGAGCCACCAGGAGAGCTAGCTGTTCAGAAGCCAGGTAGTGTGAGAGGTTAAGGGGGAGGATGTGAGAAGGTACGAGAGTTTTTCCCTGTGCTAGCTCCAGAAGCTCTCACACATGACCTGGCTGAGCTCAACCTTTAAGATAAGGTTTGCATCTGCTCTTGTAAGTAGAGTGGTTTCTGCAAAAGGATCAGTGCACCTTTTGAATTGTGTGGTGTTAAGGTATGAAGCCTGCGGTGGCTTGGCTGCAGCTGTGGTTAGTGCTGCACAGTGACCACTCAAAATGGATCTGAAGAGTGCAAAGGTGCCTCTGTTCTGGGGGGGGGACATAACACCACCACTAATATATTTATTGAGCCAGTAATGGAGTGCTGCCCAAGGACATCTGACAAATACTGCTTAAATATTATCATTTTAGAATAGGTGTTTCCAAAGAATTCCAGAAAATCTAAGCCACCTCATTTCAAACACCCACTTGTTTTCTTTTAGTTTTTAGAGCCAAACAACTTTTCAGCCTGTCTGAAATTTTATAAAAATTACTGTTGATCAGAAGAGGTTGGCAAAAGTCTAGGTGACCTTTTCTTACTGTATTCCAGCAAAACATCACACTAATTTTTCTCCAGCTGTGAAACATTGTAATATTAAGCAATGCATTCTCACACATTGTGATGGTTGCATTTTTTGCCTTGTCTTTGAAGCCTCTGATTTTCTTCACTAACAGTCCAAGAGATGCAATTTCTTTAAAAGCAACTATTTCCATTAATATAGTATCATTTGGTCAGCCTAGCCCTGCAAAGCTGGCCTTAACAAGCATCATTTGTATAAATAATCTGTAGTCTCTTACTAATGGATCACAACAATAAATTTACCCAGTGACTATTGCTCTAGTGTGTATTTACAAGATATATGTGAAAGATAACTCCAATTTGACTTATTACATGTACATATTTTCCTCATGTGGAAAATTCCTCCAAGTATGAATGTTATTGCCATTACAGCCAGCACTGTTCAAAAGAGTTTGAAGAAGCACCTCAGTGGTCAGCATTGGGTTTTCAGGCTGTTATTATCAAACTAATAATTGACCTAGAGGTACTTTCTAACCTAGTTACAACTTTTTGGAAAAATGATAAAAACTTGATACAAGAAGTGGAAGCTGAATGGGATATGCTCAGACATTTCTGATTGAAAATTGAAAAACTGCAATAAATGTGTTTTTAAATTTGTCTCCTCAGAGATAATATCTCTACTTTAAAACAGCTGCTCTCAAAATGATTTATAACCTTCATCTTCAATGATACCAAGATCTGTAAAAGATTTGAAACTTGGTGAATCATGACTATTCCATGGGGTGATGCAGCATGATACTGCTTGAAGATGCACCCAGACCTTCCGTGGTTTGCATTACTTGGAGACACACTGCCATGGTGGAACAAGAGTTTGAGAAGGACAATGATTGTTTTGCTTCAGCAGAGAGAAAAGGCCAGGCTTGTGAAGGTATGCTTTGAAATAAGTAAAGGCTCATTTCAACTTTCAACTGCTTCTAACTCCTTGCAAAAGCGTGGCAATCCATCTTCACATCTCTCATCCCTTGGAACTGTACCTTGCATTCCAGCAATGGCCCAGATTCTTTACACAAGCTATTCACATTAGAGATTACCAAGAAGTTCTTCATCACAAATTATGCTGACCAACCTGGTAAACAAAAACTATTTCAGAGAAAAATGCCAATTCTGAAAAAAAATCATCATCCTGGTATCTCACATAAGGCTTCTTGACTACTAGAGCAGCAGTTATTCCATGATTTTCCAAGATCTCATCCAAGACACAAGAGAACAGCAGAACAGGAACTCTGTCATGTGTCTCCCTCATGAGTACTTCAGTCCAACAAGCCATTCTTTACCTGGAAAGCATAAGGGATGCTGCTTTCTCCTTTGCCAACATAAGAAGTATCACCATTGCAAGGGAACTGAAAAGTATCAATGGAATGAAAAAAATTATTTTTATCCAGACATAACATATTTAAATAGTCAATCAGTTTAATTACAGATATGCCTGAAATACAATCAGTTTCTTGTGTAAGGTTAAAGGAAAGACCTTGGAATACCTAACAGACGCCTCAGGTTTCAAGAAAATTTCAGACTGAGGAAATTTATATCTCTGACTCCTAGTAATCTGACACCTTGAGAATAACACCTGGGTCTGTGACTGGTGTGAACCAAAGGAGACCTGGAAACTAAAGAACAAGACCCTGATACACTGAAGGACAGAAATCCCTCTTTTTATGACCTCTGTCATTTAGGCTTAATTTTAATAGGCTCTTCTCAGGCCTTTAAGTTGTTGGCTGAACTTCAGTCTAACCCATGAATGAGGCTGAAATTGACCCCTGAAAGTATTGACTCCACTAACGAGGAATGCTTACATTATTACTGCATTAATAGTGTCCTCCATTATCACATCTATAAAATAATTTGCCTCCACTCAGCATTGTACCATTTTGGGAAAGAAGGCTTGGTAACCAAAATGGGAATTTGAACAGGGCTTGACTTGAGGTTTACCATAATAGAGAGAATTAGAAGACAGTATATGTTCCATAAGAGAAAATACCTCTCTTCATACATCTAGCATATCAACATATACCTCAGCAAAACTACGGATTCACATCAAGACCCAAACCATGTGTTTGTTTAGAAAGACAGGCAGCATGCCTTTTTCTTTTTTTTTAATTTACCCTTTTACTGGCAAAAATAGTGTAAAGTGTTTCTTTACAGAGAGACTGTATTGCAGAGAGACTGCAATAGTCTCACTGCTGAAAACCCCAGCACAGCAGATTAAAAGGAAATCTGTGCAGAGGCAGCAATGTGTTGTACCACCCAGGGAGAGCTTGGGTACACATCAAATGAGCCCGACCTTCAGTGTGTGGGTGTGCTGAGATTTTAAAGAGGTTCCCAGTCGAGGAGAAAGAGGAGTCTTCCTTTAAGCTAAGTGCCACATTCCACATGCGTTAAGCAAGATGAATTTCTGGATTTCAGGAAGCCTCCCTAAGATGCAGTTAAGGTATTCCAACAGATATAATCCTCTCTGCATGCTGCATTAAAACACAACTAGCTGAGAGACTGACCTCTGCTCTGCCCATTGTTCTTGATATCAGTAGAAAGCAGGACAGCAGGGAGACTACAAGGTGGAAAAAATAAGTAATGCTGGGCACCAGGCACTGCTTGTTCACAGAGTAGCTAGAACAACAGTGCTGAAAGTAATTTATTATATAGAATCATAGAATATCAACCTATTTTTGGAAAAGCGGGGTCTAGGCAAGATAGCCCAGCACCCTTTCCAGTTGTATCTTAAAAGTGGCCAATACTGGGGAATGCAACACTTTCCTGTGAAAGATAATTCCAAGGGCTGCTTGCTCTCATTGTGAAAATTTTCTCTCTTTTGTCTAATTTGAATCTTCCTGAGAGTAATTTGTACCCCTTGTGTTTTCCATGTGACTTCTTGCAAATGGGAATATCCATCTTCTTTGTAGTCATACCTAAGCCTCTTTTCCCAAGGCTGAACCAATCCATTTCTCTCTCAGCCTTTCCTCACCCGTCAGCCTGCCCAGGCCTTTGATCACTTTTGTGGCCCATCTCTGGACCCTCCCCAGCCTGTCCACACCTTTTTGCATTGTGAGGACCAAAAACTGAACCCAGTATTCCAGGTGCAGCCTGACAAGCAATGATTAGAGAGAGGCAATGACTTCTCCATCTCTTCTGGCGATGCCCTTGTTGATGCAGCACAGCATCCTGCTGACTTTCTTTGCTGCAGCAGCAGCAGCACACTGCTCACTCAGAGTGAGCTGTTTGTCCACCAGGACCAACCCCAAGTCCCTTTCCACAGAGCTGCTATCCAGGTCTCATTCATTTATTAGCCTCACATGCAAATCATGATGCTCTGAGAAGTTTGACTTTTTAGCATACAGCCAGAGCCATGCCCACTTTCCTCCATGGCCTCCAGAGAGCCCCCACATCCACTCACTGTGGGGCAGTTTGGACACTGTCTGCCTGCATAAATGAATTCACAGGCAGGGGAGGAAGGTGCACATGAATACTCTCAGACCTGGCTTGCTGCCCCGTGACAACATGTCACTCTGCCAGCTGAGACACCACACAACAGCAAGGCTGGGAAAATCACCCAGTGTGCATCCTCCCAGACCAAAGGGAAAATCAGCCCTACGCTGCTGGGGAGAAAATTGGCAAAGCATGGACCTCAGCCTACTCATTTATATACTCATAGCTGCAATGGCTTTATAGCATTATGTCACATTAAGAGAGTAGGAACATTATTGACCTTAGATCTGAGAGCCAGGAAGATGCTTGATGGAAATCTTCCCTTATCTCAGGACTGTGTGAAAGATAAGAGGTGTAAGTGCTTTCAAACCTTCACTGGCATACAAGTAGGGATGTAACAAGCCTATACATCTGTCAAAACAATCAACTTTTTCTTTGTAAAACCAAACCAAATACCTTCCGAGGGCAAAATCAAGGTTAACTACTTCAAGAAGTTTTGCCAAATGAGACTGATGTTTCAGGATAGCACAGAGTGTAGTTGTGTGACTTTAAAATAAAGCTGTTGATCTAAGATAACAGTCTCAGGGTCATTTTCTATAAGTATATATATGATCCCCTAAGCAACATTTTCCAGTTCTCATTTGTGATTAAACCAATGCATCTGATCCAAAAGAGCAGAGAGAAAATATTTGTGGACAAAACTTATCTGACATCTTAACGTCCCACTTGACAGACACTACAGGTCTGTTCAACGTCAGACTTTTTGCACTAATATGTCTTTGATCTCATTTTATTACACAGAATGTGATCTGCCAGCAGCCCTTCTCTTACCTGTACCAGTACATACACAACTTCTGGGCTTTTCTTTACCTCAAAGGCTATAGACAGCAGCTGGTTTATTGGTAGGAAGATGTAGTTTGTCACAGGCAATGTTCAGGTGTGAATCACACTAATGCTGAGCAACTTTATCATTCAGGCCTCCTCCCAGTCCCCATGGGGAGGGCATGTTGATGGGGTCTTGAAAATACAGAAGAAAAGAGGGGAAAATCCCACTTCCCACTCCTGTAGCAACTCCACTAACTCCTCCATTTCTCTGAGGGATTTTCCCCTCCAACCCAGCACTCTGATGCCTTTATCTCCATGTGCATGGAAGTCCCTCCCCACCCACCTCAGAGATGAGTGCTGTGCTAGCAAAAGGCTGCATAGTGTTTTTAAAACCACAAGCTGAGCATGGGTCAGCACCTGAAAACATCACCTCCTCCACCTGCTGCTCCACCAGGTGACTGACATCAGGACACACTACTGTGTCACAGCTTCTGCAAGCATGTGCAGAAAAATTGCCTATAGAGGAAAACCCTGAACTTGGGGCTCATGAAAAAAAATGTACTTTCAGATGCTAATAACAATGTACTAAAATCCTCCAAACTGAGGCACCTCGATGAACAGTAAATTGTTGTATTTTAACAGCTGTAAAAAAAAAAAGCTATGAAAAACCTTAGTCTAAGTAGTTTTTAAGAGATGTAAAAATACAGCACAGAAAAACCCCAACCCCATTCAAAATTACATTTGTTCCTTTACAACTTCAATTAATACTTATTTGGAAACTTCCAGAAGTTTAGACTGTAATATGAATTTAAGCACCACTTAATGACTTGGCTCCAGCTGAATATATCTTCATTAGGCAAATGTGTCTTATTTTGTTCTGATTAAGCAACAGTCATTGTTCTTTGCCACTGTTATTTGAAACAATCCCTAGAATGGTCCCCAGTAAAGCAGTCATACCAGCTAAACATATTCCCCTCAGAATGAACCAAGGAAGTTCAGACAGGGTTCCTTCTTTGATGTCCACTAAGTGTTTAATCTGATTCTATGATTACTTATAAAAACCCTATACTGCCAGCGATAACATCTCACACCCAAATTATGGCCTCAGATTAAGCAAAAGGAACTTCTTGAAACCTTTTATATTGTTCTCAGTAAAGACAATAGTGTCTTTTTTCACTTATTTTCAGGCTGAGGAAGAGTTAATCCTCATAAGTACTATTAAAACCAGTAGGCAAATCCCTTGGAGGAATTGGAAAATTTCAGCCCTGGCTTGTTATCTTGTTGCTCTCACATAGGATAAGCCACAGACCACGAGGGAAAGTTCACTGTCACAGACAGGCGTTCTCACCAGCTAGGAGAAGGCTGTTACTTGGCACAATGATATTACCCAACATGCAAATTAAATATGGGTAATATGCCACGGGATGAAGGCCCTGTAATAAACTGTCCAAGGAAGGAAACGCCTCCCACTGTGTTTTCAGAGTACCATGTAATTTACAGTCACTGCTGTGAGTTCTGCATGAGAATATTAATGACTACATTTCTCAGCCAGAAATACTAAAATCGTTATTACCATCTGAGACTGTAGACTACAGGCTGGAAAGAAAGGGGCTTTACCAAGAAAGGACATTATTTTTTAGCTAGGAAAAAGAAATTATTATCTTAATCCAGAATCTGCTTTACTAGCATACCCTAAAAGTAAGAACAGAAATAGCTGCTTAAAGGATAGCTAAACATGATTTGAGTCCTAGGACTACATTTTTTTTCTTCTGTTCAGCAAGGAAGCTCTTCCAGATTCCCACTGGCTTCTGGGAACCTTGGGCAACTTCATCAATCGATACAAGGGGAGTTTGTGTTTCTGTTCAGACAGAACAATTTCTGTTTTCTCTCAGTAAGCAGAATATTACCTCACAATTCAGACCACCTTTACACAATCAGCTAGTGTGATAATAGCAATGAATTTGAGAGTGTTTTCAACAATAAAGTTCTGTGCCTCTACAGTGTCACTGTTGCGAAAGGTGACAAAAATATGTGCCTTCTGTGTGTCATGCAGCAACTCCATGCTGCTGATTAACTTGGCCACACTCTCCAGTGAAGTGAAGAAGGATAATTTACTCTAACATTTTAATTTCAGCTATGACCACACAGTCATCTTTTTAATTTCAGCTGTGACCACACAGTCATAAAATGGGAGAGCTAATCAGCCTGGCACAGCAGCAGACCTCCGCTCTGAAGAAACTTTGCTATCTTGTTAAGTCAGCCACCAACTATACCATCAGAATTCAACTTTCCCAACTACTTTAAAAAGAAAGGTGGTTTGATGAGGTCTCTGTATTTTATTATGGATGCCAACATACTCATGAGGTGCCCTGGGAATCCAATTGGAAAAGGGAATTTTTAAGGTGATACAAACAAACAAAAACAAACAAACAAAACAGAAATAAATGTTGCAAGTAAGAACTGAAACAGGGAAGTTTTACGAACATTTTCAACTGATATAGCTACAAAAATACACATCAGCCATACAAAATTGAAATGTGGGGACCATGCCAGTCCCAAAGTTGTTTCACATTGGTGTGTTAATTTCTGTATTCTATGTATACCACTAATGGACCAGACTGTGTGGCCACAGCTCTCTTCACAGAGAGCAGCAGGCACAACTTTCCCAAGTATTTCTCCTGGGGAAGGCAGTGAGAAGCTCAGAGAAGAAGAGAAAACAATTCTTATCTCTACTTACTGCTCCTGTTGTTTGATACATGTGGAATGTGTTATGGAAATTGTTTGCCTGAAGTGATTTGTTAATTGGACACGGGTGAAAGTTGTTTTGAGTGAGTAGCCAATCACTCAAAGCTGTGTCTGACTGTCTGGAGATAGGGTTTTTTCTTTAGTATGATATATTTTAGTATAGTATCTCTTTAATATAGTACAGTATTAGTATAATGTAATATAGTATAATATAGTATAATAAAGCAGTTGTTCAGCATTCTGAACCATGGAGTCAGAGCACATTATTCCCTATGTTGGGGATGCCCTGTTTCAGTAAGACTGAGCCAAAAAATGTGGATCTCTCCTATGACAAGACACTAACAACTAGTCAGAGAATTCTGACCCCAGAGTAATCAGACATGAAAACAGGTATTTCTAGGAAAAGCTAGAAGTACAGAGTGAGCCTGGGGTCTTTTTTGACCAAGGTGATAAGCTGTTCTTCTGAGGAAGAAACTGGTGGAAGCAGACGGCTGAGGAAAGCTCAGTGAACTGCCAAGTGCATGCATGACCCAAGACAGTTTGTACAGTGTGATACAACATGTTTTACCCACACTGTGAGGGTCAAAACTGTCCCACATGAAGATGATAGTGGGATTTCCAGAACTGCAAGAAGCCACAACTAACAACAGAAGACACATAATCTGGACATCTAAAATCTTTAACAGAAGAATGGCTCACTCTGAGTGGCTGGCAGCATCTTTGCAAGAGACACCCAAGGCACAGGGGTAACTGGGAAAAGTGAAGGTCACATGTACACAGGCTGGCACAGACTCAAACTTTTCATGGTCCATGCTCCATGTTGGCTGGATTTGAAACAGTGGGGAATTTGAGTAAATGCAAGAGTGTGGGTAGAGAAGGTGAGGCTGTCAGCCCTAATTTATATAGGTGTGCCTTCAAACACTGCTTCATTCAACATTTTACTCTCTAACTGAAAAAAAAATGCATTAGAAAAACAGGGAATGCTGTGGTCATCTTTCCTTTAACTAAATATATGTTCATAAATCATTCAGCACTTGGAGATACTTGGTTCCTGATTCTTATGCATGTCAAAACCCATTGTAGCATTCTTGCAAGGGCAAAGGAACTTTACTGTTGCTGATGGCACAGCAAGGGCATAAAAAAGGGGCTGAGTACCAATAAAAACTGAGTCTACATCTTTTTAAGGTCAGACTTGGTCCCTGACCTGTGGTGAAGCACTCATTTTTACTGTAGCAGTTAAAATATAAGAAAACAAATTTATAACAGGTGATGGTGGCTGTTCACAGCCATGCACTCAGAAGCTTGGGTAAAGCTTCCCCAGGCAGAAGTACGGGGCACATATTGTGAGTCTGTCACTTCCAGGAGGCAGGAACACATCCAGGCAGAACTGTAAGCTGGGCTCTGCAGTGGGTCTGCACATGTGCAGAAGACATACACTGAGTTTCTACATGGTCTGCAGACTTGTTGAAAGTATTTTGGTTTGGTTTGTTTCTGCAATTGCTTTTGCTCCAGCCAGGAATACTCAAAGAAGTCTGAAGTGCTCAAATTCTAGAGGAAGGGGGTGGGGATCAGAGCAAAAGACACAACTGAAGAACCTGAAGATAGGGTTCCACTAGCCAAGGAGTACATCCAAGCATTAGTCTAAAAAGCTAACAGCCCAGACTGAGGGAGGGCAGGGGAAGAGGTGTTTTTTGATTTTTTTTCTCTGAACTAAATAACAGAGCAGAAATCCTCAGTGACTTGCAGAAAGCCCATCTGCTTCAATAGTAAAATCGAGATTCCCACCACTTACAGTGGCTGAGGGCAGAAACAGGGCATAATGAGCAAGAAATGAGAAAGTCTTTGAGAATTTTTACCTCAAGCTAGCAGGATTTTGTGTTGCTGTTTTGAGAAGTCCTTTGTTGTTCTCATATGGCATAAGGTACTGAAAATCAAATATGTTTAAAAGGACTAAAATTCAGAAGAGCTCTACAGCTAAGGTTTATCACTCTTAATGTTCCTCTTTAAAGTGTCCCTACAGTGCAGAAGGTGACTTTGTAAACACAGAGTTTCTGTGTGACATTCATTTTCCCTTTCACTTTCATGTGAGCTTCTTTGCTGCATTTTACACACCTACACTTCGAGGTAACCCTCAGCATGGCCAAACCAGTGTAGCTTAAAAAATACAACCTGGAATTTTTTTTTTTTTTTTTTTCTCTCAGAAGTATTTTTACCTTCTTTAGAGACCATTTCAATAGCCCAAGATAATTCCTAATTCTATATCTAGCAATTAAACTTATTTATGTACAAAAGAGCAAGGATAGACTGCAAACAGTCAGCCAAGCAGAGAAGGTTAAAGAAACACATCTGGAATAAATGCTTCAGGAAAAAGAAGTCTCCCCTGATAATGACATTAACCTGAACAGCCAAAGGGATATTTTGCCTAAGCCTCAGGCTGTGAAATTTCATTTAGTTTTCACTCACCACTCTCATCACCTGTTTTCAAAGTCATGTGTTTCAAGCGAGTAACCTAACTCCACATCTGGGCTCACAAATAGCTGAGATGAATGACAAAAACACTTAACCCTGCCACATTTACAAAAGAACCCAGAGGGTTAGACACAATAAAAGCTGTAATGACAGAGTCTTAGCTGAAATATTCAAAAGTGAGTTGAGGTACTTAATGACCACCTTTATTTTCTGCAAGTGCAGAGCATTTGCCTTAAGTAAAGCAGGCTCTTCAGAGAGCATAAGTTGAGCAATTGATACCACAGATGGTTTTTAACATGTTGGTCCATAGCCTGAAAAATGTGGTTTATATTTTTAAAACATGGCCGTATCTAATGAACTTGTTTAAATGTTAGGCAGAACAGCAAACATGAGTTGGAAGTCACAGAAGAGAATATGACAGGATGCAGACACAGGAGCCCATGGTGGGAATATACTACAAGCCAACTCATAGCTGATTTTAGGACAAAGGTTAGTACTGCCCCAAACCAGAGTTTTCATTTAGCCCATTAAAAAGATGCACAATGCTACAAACTTCACAGGTAGTTCTAAACCTGTAAGAAGGGTGAACTTAAATCAGATTTAGAGGGCAACAGAATTTCAGTCCTGAAAAACCAGTTTTCAGTCCTGGTCTCTCACAAATACATGTACAGTAAATATATATGCACTGTTACATATTCACTTTTCACAACTTTGCCTTAAAGTAGGAGGATGCCTTAAAAAATGCATTAAGCTTGACAGCTGGAAAAAATTTAATAATAATAAGGCTGATCTAACATTTCAGAGCACAGAAGATTTTATTTCAACTTAAGAGAGATATCGAACTTCCACCATGGAAGATCAAGACCATCAGTGCCAAGAAATTAAAAAGCTGGTAGACAAAAGCAGAGTGTGTTTGAAATGTTGCTAGAGTATTAAAATGTTAAACTATAGTTGACCCACATGCAGGGCTCAAATCCAGGAGTATGAGTTGCGTTGCAGGAACAGCATACTTTGTTTCAAACAGGGCTCAGTGTTATCGCCCTGTATGTGGACTTGTAATTAGTCAACCTGTTCCAGCATGAAAGAGTTTGACAACAGCAAAAAAAAAAAGTTCTTGCAAAACTGAATTTTTTCATCTTGTCACTTATGAAACCAGAAGCTTGCTCTCCTACCACTGTGAACTATTCCAGCCACATCACTCCTCATGCTTCCATGGAGTTTGACCCTCCAGGTCACAGTGGTTTTTTGCTCTATTGTGGGGCAATGCATCCAAGTTTTTCTGTTGCACAGTTAAGGCCAGAACACAGAAATGTGCTGTGGCAGCACATCACAAAAGAATTACTCATTCCCTAGGTTAAGTAACAAAAGGTCTTTATCTGAGGAGTTAGGTCTACTAGGACCAAACACTGGCAAGCAGGTTATTGCCTTATTCCCCCACAAAGCAGAGAAGTGCTTAGTAGATTTGTCTCATCCCTCATCTGCTTGTCACAAAAGCTGAACACAAGCTAGTACCCTTCAAATCTTCTGATGTTCAGACTTGAGATAAGAGGATCAGAAGCATGGCAGTCCAAATTCAGAGAGACAGAGCTGAAAACACATGCACACAGCCTTTACCTTAGGTGCACTCATTTCCAAAGCAAAATTTTCAATACTGCAGACACCAAACTCAAAACACACTTTGAAAACAATTCTAAATAGCAACATTACATCACGGTAGCTATTCCTGTGCTGTGAGATGCAAAAAAAGAAATGATTCAGAAATATCACTATCAAACCTATTCATTAAAGTGCCCTTTTCTTACCTCACCATGTTGTCCCACTTGGAACTCATAAAAAACAGTGAGGTTGACAGGATTAGGACACTGCTTTGGAACATTACTATTTTGTTTGAGCAAACACCATGCAGTGTTCCCTTTGCCTCATGCCCAGTTTCTTCGCATGTGTCTCAAGTACAAGTCAGGTGCTCTTCACATTAGTATAGAGCAGGGGCAGAAGCACTGAAATGCAGCCATCCTCTTTTCAAATTTCTGATCCATACAAGACTATCAAGACACAGGCTTTATATTGCTCCTGAGGCCTGCTGATTTCATGTGCTACTGCAACTGCTTATAGCCCACAGGTGTTCTAAAACCATCAGCCCATGTAAAGGAGGTGAGTTGCTCCTGTTTGCCTTCAGTTTTGGCACCAAAAGAAATCTCAGGTAGATGATAAAGGTATCCCCCTGACTTCTCAGAAGGATATCCAAAACAGCATAAGTGACCAAGTCCACTAATGGGCTTTCAGGATTTTCATCAGACTTGAGGCAGTTGGTTACTGAAATTCCATGGGCAACAGCAAATTGCCACAATGTGAAAACAAAATTCTCTTCAGTCATTTAATCACAGCCTGGCAGGGCCAGAAGAAGCAGGGCTGACTCCTGGGAATGGCCAAGGCTCAGAAACTTCACTCCTGTTACTAGAGGTGATGGCCGCGGGTGTGCTTTGGGGGAGCAGCATACAGGGATGGAGTCAGCATTCCCTAAGCTACTGATTCACTCCTCACTACCAGTCTGGATGGAGTCTGAATGGGTGAGGAAGCCATACCATTCACCAGAGAGCTGTGTGCAATTGAAAAATTAGGTCTTATGTGTTTATGACTAGGAATGTAGACATTTTCCCTAGAAACCACCTTCTGGTGGTGGGCAGACACCTTGCTGCAGTCACCTGCACAAACTGATTTAAAATAGTGCATGGGTTCCTTCCAGTGTCACTGTGATGCTTGGCCCCACAATTTTAACAGGTCTTCAAGACACGACTTCTCTGCACGTCTGTAACACGCACACTGCAGTTCCACATATCTGTTTTCCTTCAGTTGCCATCAAACAGCCCTTCTCCACACCTCCAAAAAAATAAAAATAACAAAGCCAACCCCACTTATCTTAAATGGCAACTTCATGCAAGGTTTCAACCCAAGGTTATTTTTTCCTACCAGTTGTTTCTTTGAGAACAGATGGCGTTTGCAATGGTTGAGGATATATCCTATTTTTAAGTGTCATATGTTTTTACTCTTCTGCAGTGGACTCAGCAATCAGAGGAAAATGCCACAAGAGATGGGCTTTTTACATGATATACAAACCACGCTGTCTCATACCACTCAGGAAATTATCTCCTATTGCAAGTGCCCAGCAGCCAGGGTGCCTGTATCCACCCTTCTGGTGCAATGTTTCCTGCCAGTAATGGATAAGGAACAACCTGCATCCGGCAGTGCCAACTCAGCAGAGCACCCAAATATTAACACAACAAAACTGGCAGTGAGAAAGTTTAAAATTACACACCATGCCATGATCTAGTACATGGTGTCCCAGGGAACAGTCCCATCTTCCACCACAAAATTCAGTATGATAAGAATACCTCATTTGTTGCTTGATTTTCTTTTTGGTGTTTTCTTCTGCACACATCCTATTTTGACAAGGTAGCAGCTCCCCCAATGACAAGGTAGCAGCTTCTCCAACAGGAGAAGCAATGAAAAATGGAGTCAAGATCTGGCATGTTATTTAGGTTTGTTGTTTCTTATACTGCAAATTCCTAGGATAAAGTCAGCCTGACACTGCAAGCTCAGTCTCCCTCTATTTTGATCCATCTGTACAAGAACCCACTCTTATATGGGAAAGCCATCTAAAAAATCTGACCTTAAGCTTTTAAAACCTGCCAAAGAGATTAGACCATGTTTTGGACTTTGCTAACATGGCTAAACAGCTTCTGGGTCAAACCTGGCTTCTCATTGATTTGCAAAGGCTTGGGTGTACCTGAAGTTAGTGTTTGAAAGTAGCCACACAAACAGGGAAAAAATGCTGTTGTGAATGCTTAAAAGGCATTTTAAGGATTTAAACACAGCCACAGTGACTCATTCACCAAGGAAACACAAAAGTTGACATCTATAAACCTCTGCCAAAGGCCTCTGGGATGCCTCCACTTTGGTTCATGCTCCTGAATAATTTCCATTTTGTTTCTCTGTCAGGCTGAGCACTGAAGCAGCAGCAGCTCAAAGGTGGCACTGCCTAAGGCAGCTCTGGCTGCCTCCCTCTCTCACTGCCACCCCCTCGGGGCTCAGCAAGCCCTGCAAGGAACTTGGAGGCAAAGGCTGGCGTCAGCGGCCTAAGGGAGTGATGGTCAATGGCACGGGGACCCCCCGTGGAGCCCCCTCAAAAAGACTGAAATTCAGGAAAAAGGAAAATCAAATCAATCTGGAATCAAATTTCCCATGTGAATTCAAGCAGAAGGAGAATGAGGAAGGGGAACTTTCCACATGCATACTTCACACCAAGTCAGTGGGACTCAGGGGTGGAAAGTCTCACTGTTTTCCACTAGTTCCAGGTATTCAACTAGGACACTGGAGACCAGGGTTCTCCTTTCTGATGAAACAGGAGCAGGATTTGATCTTAAGAGAATTTCTCACCCTCCAAACTATTTTGAAGTCAGAAAATAGAGGACTTTTGTGTCTCTCCTGGTTCCTCTTCTTCTAACAAATTGTGGGTGTCGGTTCCTTGGCTGCTGTGATACCAAGTTATTCTCACTCTCTTTGGCCTCATGAACATGCACTGTTTGCCAAAACCCAAGCTGATCTTCTGCTCTGCTTTCCTGTCACATGGAACAATGCGAGATTTTTAGATACCTACAACATTTGGAAAAACAGAATGGAAAACACTTTTGAGAAATGTACTGTTTGCTTACTTCTGCGTAGTTATTAATCAACAACTTCTTGTAACAGAGAAGTCTCAGAAGGAAACAAAATAAGATGTATTCCTAGTAAAAATGAAGCTGCTTTACCATAAATACCATAGGCAAAAATAACAAAACCTCTTGGGTACCCTTCCAGCCAACTTACACAGTCCACTCCCTTAATGCCAAAGTTTAATGTCCCTGCCATTAGGCTGGGTCCTCAGAGTATGTCAAAATAAGTTGAGTGAGCACGTCTGAGACTTACTAGTAGGATAAATGTCCTGGTCTCACATACACTTATTTTCTTGCTTTTTTTCTACAGCACTTTAAAAGCCAGTCTTGCTAGATACTGATCTCCATACTAGTGCTTTTTTTGTAGCACATTGCTTTGAACTTATGAGGGTACTTGTCAAAGAAGGTGCTCAATAAAGTCAGTCTTAAGAAATCACATAACCACAGAGAGCAAAATCTGAAAAAAACTCCCATTTCAGGCAAGCTGCAGAAGCTAGTTCCCTTTCTTCTGAAAGGCCAAGAGCATGGTCCATAACCCTCAGTTCAAAGAAATAAAATGTTGTCAATTCTATCCCAAAAAAAGTCAGGAGATGCCTGTAAAACCCTGATTCTTTCCCATGGATTGTATGCTCCAGGATCCAATGTTCAGTTACACAGTGTTTTCCCAGAGTTTTCAGCCTCCTTCAATGTATAGGATTAATTCAACTTTGGACTCAAAGAGGGCATGTTAAAGCAGGCTCTGGTCTGATAGGGCTTACAATCACAGAAGTTGGGAGATGTGTGGTGATTCCCTTCGATGATAAACCTAGAGATAAGGTACCTATCCAAAGGAAAGGTGTCATGGACTGCTTTCCTGCATATTCACACAGATCTGGAAGCTTCATAGAATAAAGCAAGAGGCCCTCTTGTTGCTCTAAATCCCTTCCTGTTAGGTCATTAGGAGAGTGTGGCAGCAGAAAGGAAAAAAAACACCTGTGTGCCAAGTCCTGTATATGGGGACCTCTGGAGCTGTGACAGAAGTCCACAGGGAAGTTATGGAAATACTTCAGGTTTTGTGGATAAACTTCTCTTGTTCAGGCCCGGAGGTCCTCACCCTAAAATTGAGTAGCGTAGAGACGGGCTGATACTCAAAAGTGCCCATGGTCAAAATCAAAGAGGGGCATAGCTGAGATACTTGACCTGGAGAAGAGCTGTAATTCCAACAATAAATTTGACAGAGAAATGGAGCAGTTTCCTAATTGCCTTGAAAAGGTAGGCTTGTAGTAGTGGCAATTCTGTGCCGCTCTGAAAAAAAAGATTTTACCCATCTCTGGGCATAGCTCTTCTATATCACAGAGTTGCCCCAAACTCCTTCTAATCCAGCATCCTCAATGTACTCGTGTTTCATTTTCCAGGTGTCCATTTTGGGACATTTGGTACATGGATAATATAGGAATTCCCACCTCTGAAGGCCAGTGTGAGCTGTGCTTTTAATGTGAATGCAAGAAGAGAAAAAAAATTAGCAATAAGTATCTTGGTCTCCCATATCCCAGACACAGAATCAAAGATCAGTGAGTACATCAGGCAGTAACAGCTGTAACATCTGCATCTCAGTGCTCATGTACAAGGACACCTCACATCAGTGGAGAGCTAGCTGTGAGCAGAAATCCACTTGTGTCCATGAACAGCTTACAAACTATGATCAAAGCACTTCCAGTCCCCTGAGCAAGGCCTGTATTCAGTGCAGGGCTCAGAGGATGTGTATGAAGTAATGTGAAGGAGAATAAAAGGAAATGAAAAACCACAATCCACCCAGACCAAGGTGAGAAGTCCAAAGAGAGATAATACAGTGTGACCACCTACATGAAGACTGGTTTAATGTAAACACACACACAGAGCAGAGGAAAAGGATGGGGGGACAAATCAGGAGTTCGGACAACTGAATTTAAACCAGGCACATCTAAACATTTAGCATTTGGTCTTAAGAAGACATATAAACATACACATACCTACACTGAAAACTGATGCAGGCAACTCCTACCACTATCAAATAAAAATATGTATTTATATGTTCACAAATTTTCAGTCAGGGCTACTCTAACCTAAGCTTCCTTCCCCTGTGGACATAACTCATACATGACATACTTAAACAGCCCTAGGCAGTGAATTAAAAACACTGTTTTATTTACAATTCTGCAGCAAATGATTCACTGTAGATATACGTCAACTTTTCCATTAAATATTCATCATTGGGTGGTTTGCTCCTGCTGCCATAAGGCAATGCCATGGCAGTTCCAGGGCTTAGATAACAGCAACAACTGCCTTACGATGACTTAGAGTACCCACCTCTGCAATTATGCAACCTATTTAGCAAGAACATACATTTTGGAAATGACTTGATTTTTCTTTCAAGCAGCACTTTGACCTAAAGTTCATCATCAGGTACTGAAGCCTCTTTGATGCTACAGTCATCTGGTTCACTCCTAGATTGGTCAAGTTCAGTGGGTGGATGGGCAGAGGTCAGTTGTATGAGGTTCAACAAGGTGAAATGCCCATTCCTGCATGTGGGCCACAACAATCCCATGCCATGCTACTGGCTTGGGGAATAGTGGCTATAAAGCTGCTATTAAACTAATGGAAAGGACCTGGGGGAGCTGCTGAACAGAATGAGGTCAGCAAGATGGCCAATCCTGGCTTCCTGGCCTGTGTGGCCAGGAAAGGACCAGGATATAATGCGGCCAGCAGGACCAGGGCAGTGATCATCCCCTTGTACTCAGCACTGGTGAGGCCACACCTCAAATCATGGGTTCAGTTTTGGAGCCCTCACTACAGGAAAGACACTAAGGTGCTGGGGCATGTCCAGAGATAAACCCAAAATGTTTGTAGATAATAACATATACTGCCTCACTCACTACTGAAATACCAGTAAATGCACACACATTTCATACAGTAACAATGGGATATACTGCTTTTGTCCTGAACATGGAGCTAACAATGTAGCTGGAAAGCCTGGAAACATTTCTGCAAAATTTCAGATATTCTACATAGATATATTTTCCAAATAGTCTTTTTTTTTTCTTTTCTTTTTTTTTTTTTTTTTCTTCTCTTGGTCTTGCTCAGTCACACACAAAAGTAGGGAGTTTTATTTCAGTTGATAACTGAATAAGATCTTACTTCAGGCACTTAAATACAAGTGACTGGAAGTAGTTGCCTCTGAAATCTCACCACAAACAGCTACAGAGCTCCATTGACCTGGATTTTTCTCTTAGCTGATGTTATACCACATACATGGTTTATTACATAGAAGAAAATCAGGTAGCAGTTTACACTGATGTGTCTTCCTGAGCTGTTGGCACAGGTTTCAAGAAGGCATGTGTTCAGCAGCCACACATCAGCTGACATATGAGAGCTCTCTGGGTCAGCCACACTGAACTAGCAATTTCCAGCTCTACAGAAATATCTGTTAAAACAGGTGCATAAGATGGATGAGGTCTATGCTGGCTTTAATGCTGGCTTTTAGAACAACAAAGGAGAAACTTTTACCTTCTATAACTACAAGAAGAAATTAACTTATAACTGTGTATATGCCAGTCTCTGGTACCCTGTCACCACTTTCTGTCAGTGTTAGATGATTGCTACAACATTATTTAGTGGAATTTGGGTTAAAAATGGTCAATATATTCCCCAATACAAATACTTCTATGAATATGTAAGAAAGGAGAATGATGTGCTTAGAAATATCTTCACCTAAGGAAGCACTGCTTGGGATGTTTATTCCAAGCTAGTCACACTGCCCTGTGCTGCTGCTTTCAGAAGTAATGGTATCCATCCTACAGCCAGCTGAAAAATGGTTCCTGGCTTTCGAACTCTCAAAGGAAATACTTCCCATTCTGTTCCTGAAACCAGTCAATACTGCAGTACACACAATAGCTTCTAACACAACTTCATGAAGAGCATGTGTAGGCACTGGGTGAGGGTTACCAGAAAATGACCCATTTCCAGCTGGAACATAACTTTTTTTGCCCAGAAAACTGTTTCATTCTCTGCTGAGTACTGAATACTGCCAGGACTGTATTTCTGCTTCAGAAAGAATCCTTAGTGAAGAAAGAAGTCATGAAATGAAACTATGAAAGCTGAACACATCTTTTAGAAAGCCACTCTGAGATGACTGTGCTGTGCAGAGGGTTCTGTATCCAGAAATTTCCTTAACTCTAGTTTGCTGTGTAGTTCCAGCAGTGTGGAATATCACGGAAGACACAACCATTTTGTAAAGGGGAGCCAAATAGTTCATAATCAAGATTTATCTGCATGGACAAAGAGGGTCAAAGCAAAAAGGAGCCTGTCAGCCACAAGTAATACCGACCCCAGAACACCAGGCTCATGTCTCTGGGGGCCTGAACTTTTAATGAAGATTTTTTTCTCATTACATAAATTCTATGTACAGTAATAAAATTTACTTTACATTTACTTTGAAATATACCAAAAAAACGTTCAACAACATCCTCTTCTGGAAAATATAACCACCCTGTGTTCACTGCAGAGCTGTCAGAGCTCCAAACTCCATCATCACTTGCCATCATGGGAACACCAGGCACCTAATCAAAATCCAGCTGAGAGAACAGAGGAGGCTGGGGAGCCAGGCTGCACCACAGACTGGTAGCAGGGGTATAGGAGAGACTCTACCCTCGCACACACAGGGTACAAATGTTGCAGGATTCGAAAAAGCCACCACAGTAAGTGCATGTTCACCAGGGAAAAGCATGCCCTTAAACCATGATACAGCTCATGACAGGCAGCTCCTGCTGTCAGAAGGGAACTCGCCAGGCAGGGGCAGTGACCACTGAAAGCAGCTGGCCCCAGTCTGCACACTCTCATCCTGATCCCTGCCCTGGCACTGGCAGCAAATCTGATTTCCCCAGGCACTGGCAGAGGCAGAGCAAGCGATGAAGACATGACCATTCTGCTGTGCCCTTGGCAGGCTGCTGCTGCCCAAGGCAACAGCCCACATCACCTATGCTCCCAGCTGGCCCTGTTTTAAAGTCAGTTTTCTGTTATGTCTTCAAATGATTCTATTAACACCTCAAAATAAGTCATTTGGGCCCCACCTAAGGTTTGGAGAGATTTTAACAGTTGCCTTGACTCATGGATCTGCAGACTAAACGCAAGTATCATCCAGGAACATTAAATCCCACACACAATTGTGACAACTTTGATATTATTGCTTAGAACAGTGCCCACTTGAGTCATGCTTTAATTCAGTCATTAGTATTTTCATGGAAAAAGGCATATTTCCCCCAACCCTGTTTCACAGACTGGAAAGCGCACAGGAAGGATTTATCGCACATAAAAATAAATTGCTATTTGCATGTCAGAAAATGGCTGTGGAAAACAGAAATACTTGATATTCAGAGCAGAAAATAAACAAAAGTGAAATTTTTCCAATTTTAAAAACAAATAGGTTATCTGCAAGTGATAGCTCCATTTCCCCCCCTGACAAAACAATTGGCTTATCCGTTTCTGTATGGAGTATAACTATCAAGACTGACACATTGGTTCGATTACTGTGAGAATCAGCAAAGCAATGAGCTTTTACAGCCAAAGAGCCTTGAATTCAATCTAACCTGTAGAAGGATACTCTATCGTGTCTTTGAAAACTTGCACAAAAAATAAAATTTAAAAAAAAAAGAGAGAGAGAAATAGTCTTTTGCACTTTGTTTTGAGAGAAAAAGAGATGTTTTCCCCTTTTAATTGGTGACCTGAAGATGTCAGCTCCTCTCTTACGCATTACCATACCATCAGAACACAAGTTCAGGGCAATTATCCTGGTAAATGCGACTAAATGCAATCTAAGACACCAAAGTGAGAAAAAAGCCCATAAATCTATAAATCTCACAGCTAAATTATTTACATAGCAGTTGCAGCCAGACATGCCTGTTGAGTGGGGATGAGATTGCTGCTCTGCAGCCTGTGTGCTCAGTTTGGGAACATGTGTCAGTGTCTTGGCCTCTCTGTCTTCTCCACCACTTTTTCCCACATAAAGTGGGAGGAACAGTCCATCCTGCACCTACTGATGTTCCAGTGCAATTATTTCCCCCATTGAATGAATAGAGTCCAGCCTTGACTGGACCACCATTGGGAGGAGCACCAGTCTCCCCCACTCCCAGACAGAATGAGCTCACTATAGATTTAGCTCATTCGTTCTTATTCTGGCAGATTTTAATGAGGATGGGAAAAAATAGTGAGCACGGATAATGAAAATTGTGTTTTGTGCAGAAAGTTAGTTTGGTGTTAGTTTGATGGAGGGATAAAACAGTGGAGTCTGGATGGTGGAGTTTTCTGCCTCATCATCTATTTTTCTTAAGATAACAAACAGCTAACCAAGTGCTCATTAATGGATAGTGACAAATAATTTCCTGTGGTCTTAAAATAAAACATCAGATGCAGAGACTATTTTCAGTTCTAGAGGCCAAAACCCATTCAATACCATTCAGCTGGTAGCATGTTTTTTGGATTATGAGAAAACAAAGGTATGAAAAAAAAAAAAACAGAAAAAAAAACCAGAAAAAAAAAACAGAAAAAGAGCAACTATTGTGCTTTCTTCCCACCAGTGTGCTACATAATAGCTTAGACACTCAGAGTCTCTGTAAAACAAATGGCCCTTTGAAGAGCTGTAGCCTGATCTGCCCTGATCATCTTTGTTTGGTAGGTCAGTAAATGCTCAGGTCCCATAGATCAAAGCAAAGAGCAGCAAGAAGGCCAGGCCATAGCTTTAATGGATACTGCCAAGAAGGTTCATTCTCATCACCTTTTCTTTCCATTTGAACCCTTCTGCACCAACAAGTCAAGACAGAGGAGATTTTGAACTGGTTACCAAATAAAATCACATATGAAAGGCAGGAATTTTCCTGCCACTAGCGTGGCACAGAACACCCCATACTCCTAAACCAGCCCATTTTTCCCTTCACTTGAAGTGATCCTAGTGAAAAAGCAGACACTGTGCTGGCAAATGTTACAAGGCTGGTTCATCACTGTGATAGACTGAAAGAGGAACTGGTTGCACCACTGGAACGTACAAAATAACAGCAAAAACCGTATCCCAAAACAGAACATTGGATATCTGGGGGCTATTAATCTGAAGAAAACCAAGAAATCTTCCTAGATGCCCTTGGAGGAAGTTTATAGGATCTCAGATAAAACAGAGTTACTGTATTTAAAATAGTGAGAGAAACATGCTGATGAGCTGTGGGCACAGAGTGGGCACCCACAGCCTGGCTGTACAAACACATCTACACCTTTCATTTAGCAGATGTGGGGTTTGTAAAACTTGGCTGTAAAAAGCACTAAGTCATCCTCAAGCACACCCTGCTATTACAAGCTCCATGAAGCATTTCCAGTGGAAGAACTACCTCTGATTTGCTTTTCACAAGCAGATTGCAGCACGTTATAGAGATGTTCTGAGAGGCCTCTGTGTTAGGCATTAGCTAGAGTCACACAGCATGGCTGGTTTTGTGGATCTCTCCTGTAGCCAGTGTTAGAGCACCCAAGACCCAGAGGTCTATAGTTCAGTAAGGGACTCGGACACTTCCAAAGTTCCATGGGGGTTGTATCCAAAGGTCCAGTTTAGGATCAATCTCTAGTCCCTCATCCCCTCCTTCACCAACAGAGACACACCTGTACAATGGGGGAGCAGTACAACTGTATCTAAACTAACATNAAAAAAAAAAAAAAAAAAAAACCAAAAAAACAGAACAAGCAAGAAAGCTTCTTCTGGGCAAGTATGATATAGACATATCCTTTTTAAACATGCTCCCCACTCCAGCGGGGCTGCCAGCCCCTTGTGCCCACTGAGGGGGCTCAGAGACAAAAGCTCTGCCCTAGTCACTCACAGCCAAGCACCAGACAGCAATTATGGACTGCTGTGCCAGCACAGAACAGTAAGTGCAAACACAGCCACAGCTGCTGGGCTGAGTTGTGTGCAAGGCAGCTCATCGTTCATGAAAGCTTTCTCTGTCTTCACAATGCAACAGCAGGGTCTGATTTTGTCTTTGCATGGGTGCACTTGTTGAAGTTACAGAGAACGTGAAAACAAGAAGCACAGCAAAAGGTGCCTTTCTGTAAGTGGAAAGCTCTCTCCAGAAACCTGACTTCTCATGACAACAGAGGTGATTGTTTGCTTGTGCTGTTGTATTCCCACTGCATCCTTCTATGATCCCACCCCCTCCATTCCAGCTGTGTGGTCATGCCATGACCATAAAATAAGGCCTGTCAAGCCATTTCAGATTCAGACTATCCTTATTATTCACCCCTGCAGATATTGTGCCTTTTAGATAGAGGGGTGGTTTCACTGGAACTGCATGGGTTATCTTGCGATAGTGTAACCACAGTGCCAACCACAAAGAAAATATTTCCGCCCACATGAATATTTAATACAAGCATTTTCTTCATGTAGAAGGAAGGATAGCAGGGACCCCTGTGAGACAATCCTGAACCACACCAACTACAGCAGTACCACTTCACTCCAGTAAACACTGTCCCTAGCTGATATCTCTCAGAGGTAAGACTTATCAATGTAAGTTTTGTAACCTTATTCAGGGTGAGTTTACTGAAGTCAGAAATGAAATATAAGGACTCCTATTAGTGTGACCTCTCCACATCTTGGGTCAGATACCAGTGAAAAAAAATGCTCTCCCTTTTCAGTCATAAATTATGTGCTTAATTATCCAAATGTCAAACTGTGCTTGCAAATAACTAGGAAGGTCAGATCAGAGTGAGAAAGACCTTTGAAAGCCAGTTTCAGGAGCCAGTCCTTTCCACAGCAGACGTGAGTACATTACAGTTAGAACTCACTGACACTTCTTGCAAGTTTCTTCTACAAGGGCCATGAGCAAGGAAAAAACTTATCTTCCCACCTGGAAATGTTAAGGAGCATGGGATACCAGGGTCTGTTCTAAGCACTTGCAGGTAGACAGGATTTCAGTTCCAGCAGTCTCCTATGTGAGTATGTAACATATGGAGCAGGAGGTAATTAACTGTCTCTCATTATGGAGAACGGTTCAGACTCCTCATGACTATCTACCTTTCACACTCAGGACAATCTCAAGGGGAATAAACCCAACAGAGTGTGGAACAAAGGATGGGTCAAGGCACTGGGTATTTTCTTTGAAGTATTAGTCACAGTAGGGAACTAATAAATCAATACTGAATTGCAAAGGGCTCCATGCTGGGACCATGGGCCAAATTATCATGGCTGTAAGAAGAGACATAATTAATTAAATTCTAAATGGGAGTAAGTACTAGAGTTCAATGGAGACTCACTCAGAATTTTGCTCTTTGTTGGGTTTTTTTATTGACTGTAAACAGGCCAGGTCCAGTTTCGCACACTCAAAAGATTGCTGCAGATTTCAGCGTGACTTGGATGGAGGCCAAGGTGCTTATAGAAGATATGAACCTTCAACAGACAAACACACACATTCCCTGACTACTTCTCCTATTGGCATGAGGTACCTGGAAGCAGCTCAGATGGAAACCACTGTGAGAGGCACTGGCCTTGGCAGCAGGCCATGGTCACCACCCTGCTGCAAGTGTGGGGAATCAGGACGGCTCCATACACAGGCACCCAGCACAGCTGAACCAAGGAGCACGTGGGCAACCCATGGGGCAGAGATCAGATGCACTGTCTGGCAGGGCTGCCAAAAAAGCCCCAGATCTCCCACACATAGATTGCACATTTGTTTTGCCAGGTTTGCCAGGCCTAAGCAAACAATATGAAGCCCACCTGGTAAGAAGAGGAAGGCTGTAATATAAAACTTCCCAACCTTGGCGCCACTGGAAGATGCCAGCTTCCTCACCTGGGTAAAATCAAGCCAACAGGTGTTGCAGCAGACTGCTTTGCATCTCCAGAAAACATAGATGTAATTGTTTCTCCACCCAATGCTGTTCTTGCTCTCTTTTCTCATCGCAGGGAGGCAGCACTCCTGGTTGTTATTCCATCTGCACGCGTTTTTTCTGCTCTCTCCCGAAGTAGGTCACTGAATAATGTTCTCTACATCTCAAATCAACCACTAATTTTCTGTATAACTCTTCTGTTCTCTCCAGGCTGTTTTTTGTTCCACTGAACTCAAAACCCATGATACCCTTTCTGATAGCAAGAGTAGCAGTAGGCCCCAGATGTGCCAGCCCCTCAGCAGTCTTAAAGAAGTAACCTTTGAGCCCTGCATGCCACCACACAGAGGTGCAGAGGTTTCTTCTGCAGAGCAGAATTGGCACCCTGAACAGGACTGTGCCTCTGCCATTTTTCCTCCAGCATCAGCTCAACTTATTCCCACCCAGAAAGAGCAAATGAGGTCTCAGTAAACCCAAATCAAACATCCCATTCCCCAGGTACTTCAAGGGATAATATGATTGACTGAAGGCTGAAAAGAAGAATAACAACCCTTTGCCAAGGAAAAGGCACTACCTTTAACCATTTCATGTACAAATAGTTGCTGCCTGTGCTTTCACTAAACCTCCAAGCTCATTAGAGCTTAAATGCTAACTCATGAGAAAAGCCCAGAACACAGAAACATGGCAAGGAGACATCACAGCTTTAATCCTTCATAGGATAAGGTAGTTTAAATTTGATGAGATAGAAGGAAAAATAAAGGATACACATGAAAAGACACCTGGTTATACCACCTCAGCAGTTCCATAAGTGTCTTTTCTTGTACTATTTTCTTCCTTTTTTTTTTTTAACATTTCTAGGGATCTCAAGTGAGTCAAAATGTCCTTTACTCTCACGCACAAGAGGAGCTGCAAGACATGTCACACAAGTTATGTCTTTGAAGAGCCAGGCACGAAAAGCAGATTCTGCTGTAGCATTAAACACAAATTACACAGTACAAACCCTGAGCTTTCACCTAGTGCTGGCACCTTTCTTTTCTTGTTTCCAAACCTGCGAGCACTGCTTGGATGTGTTTTGTGCACCTGTCATCCATTCTCCAGAGAAAAGGAAAAAAACCTTGGGGCACAAAGGTTCATTTAACAGTAGAACAGAGAGAAGGAACTGGGTGAGAAATGCTGGCGTCAGATATGGGCAAATGAGAAGGCAAAAGGGAAGTATTTTGCAAAGTGCTTTGAGTGGCTGGGAGTGGTCAAAGAAAGTTGTGCAAGACTAAAAAGCAGGAAGAAACATGTGGTCTTTACATGTCCATGTATTGGGAGAGGAAACAGATGATCACCAAAGACACAAACATTTGTCAAATAGAACAACTTGAACTCCTTGATTATTTTTATATATAACTTTTAGTTTCCCCTCCCCACCATGAGTTTCTCTATGTGCTTGACTGGATTACTCAGTCTGAAACCAGGCCTGAGTGCTTACACCTCACATTTATGTATGTGACCCTTTTCTCATAGATGTTGGGCATACAGCATTCCCCTAAAGATAGGCTGTAGATAGTCACTATTTTAAACCACTGCTTTTCCAGTTACATTCCAAACTGAATGTAAATGTTCATCTCTGAAAATTTAACTTAGAGGCTTTGATTCCACTCCCCACCAATAAAATGCATACAGGAAAGAGGTTCTTCCAGGATGAATACAACAGTGAGCTAAAAAATAGCTGGATTTATCACATCCTTCTTCTCTTTTTAATTAGGGAATAATTAGAAGAAAGACACTGGAAGCAAAATCAATTTGCTGCTCTTGATTTGCCTTTTTGTTTAGTGACAATTTGACTCCTAGGACCAAATTATCTCTGGGGAAATAATTTCTTTTACTTGAAGGCAATTTCTCCAATAGACAAGATGCTTACCTTTCTTTCTTGTGTCTGTGTGATTCCCTCCTTTTTTCTCTGAAATATCTTTAATTTCAGGGCATTTCTTCATTGGCCCTTCCAACGAGATCTTCAAAGTGAGGAGCATCTCCTCTATACAACTAAGCTTCTCTTTATACCTACAATTTTAAAGCAAATTAGAAAATACTTTATCAGCAAAACACAAGAGAAAATACATTTTTGGATTATGCAGCATTCCAATTAGAAGAAAGAGCAAGGGAGACACAGTGACTGATTTCAAGTCTATGTGACAGAAGAAGAAAGACCTTTCATCAGACCCATAATCCATTATGATAGTTCCACACCACCCCACCCCACTAATCTCATTTATTTTTTTTTCCCTTTACCCTACAAGATCTTTAACTTTATTAGAAACTTATGTCAAAATAAATTTTGAAGATTGTGGGTTTAGTTTAATCCAAGCTGTTTGGAATTTATGTTCTGCTTCTCATTTTTAGCCCTGGTATTCCTCTATAAGATTTGCCACTGGGAACTAACCAGGAAACCATTTCTGGTTTTTTTTGGTTTTATTGGGGTTTTTTCAGGGGGTGGGAGGAGGGGTAGGGGTGGGTGTTGAGGATCTTAAAAGTCATGTAAGAAAGAAGAAATGACCATCAATAGTTCCCAAGGGGAAGACTGGAAATAGATCTTAGTGCATCAGCTTATCCCACACATTCAAAACCCACATGAAAATGGGAGCCCACGCAGTAAAAGCCCTTATGAGCTTGTGCACCACTTAAAAATTTAAACAGTCCTCTAATGGAAAAATATAACCCATTAAAGGCAAGAGTGCCCATCTAACAATGTAATGTTCACACTGCTCAGACTGTTACACCTCTCTATTTTCCTATTAAAGTCCTTTCTGCTTTTTTTCTTTTTGCGTAGCAGCAACTGAGAGGCCTAACAAAGGTGTTGTTTCCCAGGAGATACCTCAGTTTCCTTGCTTGCCTGTACATAGGGAACTGGGAGACACACATATGTGACTGCTAGGCCATGAAGATGAAGTGCTAACAGCCTGGCAAAACTAATGGGAGCTGATCCACTGGTATTATATTTCATAACTCTTCAGTCATTTGTAATTTGCATATACTAATCCAACTTTCCACTTCCAGTGTGGGCAGCTCTCTTCTTCAAATTTTCCACTGATTAGCATCACCTCAAGGCTAGCCATGGACCAACCACTATAAAGAAACTTCTGGAAGGAAAAAATCCACACCTCTTTTTACCCTGAGAATCTCCTGAAGGAATACAGTCCGCTAGGGAGTAGTTGCCCTCATTCTGGTGAAATGTGGTTTGAGAGACAGTGGGAACACTCATTCCAGCTGAACATTCAGGAGAGAATTTCTATGTGAGCACATCCATCTTTCATTCTAGAGGCAGACTGAGAGGTCACATATGGTGAGTTATTGTGGCTCAAGTGACGAGTGACTCCATCTTGGTGGAGAACCAGCACAGGACAACTGAGCCCGTCCAACATTTCTCTGCCACTGTTGAAACATGGAAGTCCCACAGTCCCTACATCACTCCAAGACACTCTGTCTTGCATACCTACCACCAGTTGTGATGCTTGCTAGGAGCTCCTGAAATCCAGAAACCCAGCAGCGAATTATCTCAGAAAGAAGCAATCTTATTTTCTTCCAGGATAGAGATAAAGTTGCTTCAGTAAAAAGTTTTAGGAGCTGCAGACTCAGCATGAGACTGCACAGCCGAAAGCAAAAGCAGGAGTAGGGAGAACAAGGAGGAAGAGAATCCCTCCCACTCAATAGATATAAGTTGTTTGTAAGACTTGGACAAGACATGGAACTTCACCTTTGACATCACATAGATGTTTCCTCCCATTACTATGAAGGCATCCAAGCAGAGTGGTGATGAAGGAAGGGTAAAAATTCTTTGGAGTACTCTGATAGAAACATGGCAATGTTTATGAATAGAGTTGTCCAAATATTTTTGTGGAAGAAAATTGCAGGGTGAGTATTTTAGTAAAGAGGATATTTTAATCCCCTTTTTTTTTTTTTTTTTTTTTGTCTTTTTAAAAATATCTGTTTACCATTAATCACAAACAAACATTTGGCACAAAGTGTTGTCTTGCTAATGATTCAGTGCCTTGATTCTTCCAGTGATGGGAAGTACTGAAATTCAGTGTTTACAGTCTGAATAACAAGCTGTCGAACAGTAGCTAGGAAAACTCCTAACCTTTCTAGGGAGGAAAAGAAAAGAGAAAGGGAAGGGGAGGGGGAAAACGAAGAGAAAGAAATACATCATTATACAGCATGAAAACAGATCACAAACCTCATTCTTTTTTAGTTCTTTGCAGGTTCCTTTTCAAATAAAAGACATGACTTTTAAAAAGCCTGAAACAGCATGGCTTTGCACTTCTCATAAAGACTTCTAAAAAACATTAAATTCCTTGTGGCCCACAGCCTTTTCCTATGGGAGAGACATGAAGTGGTGTTGTGTCAGTGAACACTGCTCTCACAGCCAAAAATCTCCCCCTGTAACCAGGCACAGCTGGGTGTTTGCCCAGGAGCAGCGTCCCCAGGCTCCTTTTACCAGTGCCATTGGTGAGGCATCGACAACAAACAGCTGCTAGCACCACACCAGTGAAGTCCTCAGCCCTCCTGTCTGGGAAGCAGGCCTGTAAGGGTAGAAATTGCATCATCCAACAGTAGAGGGTTCCCCATCCTCAGGAAAAAAAAAATCATCACAATAACAGGTCAGAAATAGAGATGTGTAGCCAAAAGTTTATTTCTGCGTACCTCCTACATCATTGTATGATTTCGTCCTCTCATGGACCAAAGATGAGCTATGCAGCAGCACTCAAAGTGCCCAGGGTGGCCTGCAGGTATTTATTATTTACTGCAGTCTCAGGAGGTCCACACTAAAAGCAGCCTGGGGAAGCAGGCTATGTTTTATCCACCACATGACCCACTTTCCAACAGCTCTGTCAAGCACTTCTGTCACCAGCGACAGGGCTGACTAATGTTCAGTGAAGTAGGTGATGAGTTACGTGGAACTAGCTTCCAGAGGAAATTAATCTTCACAGAGAGGCTCTGGCTACTTGAACTTTGTTTCAAAAAGGCTGTGCTTTATTGCACTCTAAGTTAATGAAGAAAGGTAGCTGTCAGGCTGCTGCACAGTCCCTGTTATCTCCCAGCCACCTTTCTTGCAGCAGCAGAAGCAGAGGAATGTGAACAACCACTGAAATGAGCTTCCATTTGCACTCATTTTAATGTTTATCTTCCTACCACATCTACTGCACTACTATTACCATGGGAAATAATCAAACCTACTTTTAATACAATGCTGTGCATATGGCGTCTCTGCCAAGACCATTCTCAAGCAAAGGAACAGATTGCAAAAAGTACCACATGCTCAGCCTTCTGCCTAGGAACTTAGGTAGGAGATAACATCTATATAATGCTCAGCACTCCTTAGGAGCACCCAATCTCAAAAAAACCCTTCTTTTTTCCTGCTTTTATTCTGCCAGACCTACTACAGTGAATCTCCCTGCAGGGTTTACATGTCTCTCTGCTCCATGCTTAACCTAGTCCTTGCATGCTGGAAGATTTTGGAGGCACTCAGTTGAAACCTTAGTCCAGAGAGCAAGATAAAGATAGTATTGTGTATCAATCTGAAGAATGTGTTGTCCATATTATATCAATACCACAAAATGTATCCTAAAATTTAGGATAAATTAATTTGTGTGCACCTGCATACCTTGAGTCCTGCATTCACACCCAGGTAGGTTACTGCTTCTAATAGCAATTACCTCAAACATCTCAGTTACAACATCTATTGGCTCTCAACATGTTCAAAAGTATGACTTTCTACATTTCAGTCATGTGGGATAATGTGGGAAATATGCAAAAAGAATCTTTTGCTGTGCAGTGGTTGTTATTCCACACTGTTAATCTTGGCACAGAAAATCAGGCACACACATCTCTGCCCGGGATCCTTTGCATGAACATTGCTGGAAAACACACTTTGGTGTGATCAGATCCTTCACAGTAGTTCTTCACCAAATGAGTTAAAACACAGCACATGAGTTAAAATAGACTTTGCAAGATGGAATTTTCTTATGGTATTTTATGTTGTTGTTTCAAAGGAAAAAATTATGAAAGACAAAGAACTTGAAGGTGCTTTAGTTTACATTAGTTTACATTTAGTTTACATCTCTTTGAGGCCCCATGCATTTGCAAAGAATCAGGTAAAAGCACATGCAAACTGTAAAAATAATTTTTAAAGCAATGCTCAAAAATACCATTAACTGAGACATGTTTAGGCATATGCCTAGTCACAGGCCAGAACAAAAGGACAAAAATCTCCCACCTACCTTTTAGCTGGTGTAAGAAATGTTGATACAAGACTAACAACTTCTCAGTCTTTATCAATCTTTACCTGCCTTTTTCATACAGTATTTTACATGTTTGGCTAGATACCATGGAGATATGCTTCATTACCTGAAAAGCTTCTCAAAAGTGCAATGGCAAATCTGCAATGGCAGTTTTCTGCAGTAAAACCCAAATGTGCAGCAGCTTGCCTTAACATTTCAAGATCCTCTTCTAAGTATTAAACTCAGCCATGGCTGGCTCATTGAAGCACATCCCCAGCCTTCTCACCAGTACTTCCTAGCTCTTAGCATTCAAAATTAATTACTCAGTTTCTCATCAGAGTGCTGTAGAAATAAAGCAGGTTTTTTGAACAATTACGAATTCTTCATTTTTGCTGTTGATGATTTTGCTTCTCAAACTTTTCTATGTGATCACCAACATCATTATCTTACTTTTTTTTATTGGAGGGACAAGAGGTAGCAGTGGGGTGAGAGATTGCTGCTCTCAGGAGTAGGGAAACCAGCAGGTAAGAGCAGAACTGTGACTTCACATGAGCCACCCATGGAGGTGCAGGGGATGGGCTGCACCTTTTGCAGCAGTGGCATGAGGTAAATAAACAATACACATGATCCCTAAATTTCAATTGCAATGAAACTAAAAGCAAGAGCCAGAAGCCGCTAAGTGAGGGACAAAATTTTGATTGTCTTCTTTGAGTCTAAGTGGAAATGTACACACAGACCTAAGTCTTGATGTCTCACAAAACACAGCAGATGCATACATAGTAAAACTCTACTACAAAAAACTAACTTCAGACGTGGGGAAACCTGAGGGTAGTATTCTTCCAAGAATAAATTTATGACAAGTCATTTGTTCCTACTTTAAACTATTTTGGCTGCTAGAAAGCCACAAGGCAGGGGAGAGCAGAACTTGTTTTATAAAACAAAGAGAAGTTTTCCTTTTCTAACTAGAAACATTTGACCAGTGTCACTCAAAATAGGCTGTATTTACTTCCAAGAAAAAGATCAAGTTAGATTTTCACTGGTAGCATCAATGATCTCAGAAAAATATGTGATTGACAAAAACCTGAAAAGACACAGAAGACTAGAATCAAAATGCTGATGTTGCTTTGGCCTTCAAAGTTTTTGCTTTCTTTCTGTGGGGTCATCTCAATTTTCTCAGCATTTCACTGCAATTGCCATGAAGGTGGGATCTGTTTGTGGGAGAATGGTGTCATGGTAAAAATTATTCCTAAGAATTTTACATCTGATGGGATAAGAGGTGCTATTCTCCAGGTGTAATGGGCACCAGGCTGTAGTCCTGCTGCTTGCCTTGTTCAACTACAGAACAGTGGTGGCAAGACAGTTCCAAAAAAACAGTGTGATTCCAGCTGGGCACTGTAACTAGGCAGGATGCTACAACAAAACAGTAGTCCAGAGTAGAGGAGGGAATGAAAACTGTGCTCTTACTCAGGGTAGATCAGGGGACCTTTTGTGTCAGAAGGAGGTGGAAGCCCACTGCATGCAGGCATGTGCATAGCCATCAGAAATGAACATATGTCCTAAAAATGAATCCCCTGTCATAATGAAACAAAGCAGAAGTTCTCGTGTGTGTGTCTGTGCTTATTTCCATAATCTTAACCACATTCCTGTCCTGTGCATCAACTCCGGTCGGCACAGTGGGGGCAGGTCACACAAATAAAATCCCTGACATTTTGCAGCTCCTTTTAAAAGTCTGCATCCATGCAGGGATTGTGACAGCTGCTGGACCAACAACCCTGAAGTAGCACGCTGCTGCAGGTTGGAGCAGCTGTGGCACAGTGGGCAGTGCTGTGTGTCTCCTCTGCACCAGCCTGATGCAAAGGGACCACAGCAGGGGGGAGTCAGACTTAGCGCCAGTCCTTTAGCTTCTTTGCTGAAAGATGCCAAACTTACAGTCATCAATTAATTTTATTCAGGGTCTCTCACCTGGGGAGGGTCAGGAGTCACCACCTCATGTCACCAGCTGGTAAGCAGGCACTGCAAATTTGTACCAACAGTCAAGAAGTGCAAAGGCAGATTCTGCTCTCTGCTGATGAGTAGAGGACAGCTCTGATCTGCAAAGCAGCCTCTGCCTGTCCCTTCAATTCAAGTGGTTCAGAGCCTTTTTTTCCAAGGAGGCAAATGTTTCATTTGCATTTCCCTTTCCCATTTTGGGTACTAGGAACAAATTGCTGACGGCAATCACACAGACTGAACATCACACAGCACTTCTGAAATCTCCTTTTGTGTGTTTCACAATAAAAATACTATGAAAATCCACAGTGGCACAGGTCATCCTCCAAGTCACAGTATTTGCTAAGTGAAGAAAAACAGGCAAGGCCTATGGTTGTGTCATCTGACTGCATGTTGGAAGCTTCCTCAGCTCTGTAATTGGTAACACTTGAGTTCTTTTACAAACTATTGAAACTGCAGCTGAAATTAAACACATCTGCTAGCAAAGATATAAGCCATTTTTGAAAACTCAGGGTATATTACACATCTGCTAGCAAAGATATAAGCCATTTTTGAAAACTCAGGATATATTACACATCTACAATATACCACCACTGTACCCCTGCCCTTCTTTGAAAGGTGGGTAATGGAAAGGGTCAGACTTCCAAATGTAGCCATACAGTGAAATCTTCGTTTATCATGTAACAATCTCCTGTTGCTTGATCTGCCTCCCTCAGCCAGGACCTCAAACACCACCATGTCTGAAAGCCTGAATCCATCCCCAAATCTCTCTGCACCCAAAGCCCTGCCACAGGTCTCACCCAAGGTGCTGCCTGCCCCTCTGAAAGCTGACAGCAGCCACACTTTGCTGTCCCTCACAGAAGACATCTCCCGTGCTGGGCAGAAGAGCTACATTTCAATGATTTGAATTCCCTGGAAGCCCAGAAACAGCTTTTTGCCCACCTGGGGATTGGGTAGCATTAACAATGGGCACAGACTGTTTTTTTTCTTTTTTTATAAATGCACAGGTTTGAATCTTGCCATCTTTTCATTTGCTTCCAACTCAAAAATTATCCCATTACTTTGAAAGCTAATGGAGAAACAGTGAAAGAGTGCAAATATCATACAACCCCCTGACATCACCTGTGAGCAGCCAGTTGGAAAGGAATATGAGGAAAAGAGATATTCTGGGCCTGGGAATCTGTGTCCAAGCAAGCTGCTTCCCAAAAGGCCCCTTGCATGCAAGTTTGAAAGGATAGGGCTGAAAATCAGCATAGGCAAAGGAATCTTTTTGTCAGAATAGTCCTTCAGTTGTGGAGGACTAAGGATATGCTTTTGTGACTTAATTTTCCTGAATACCATTTCACAGGAGGCCAAGCACCCTGCATTTTTAAAGGAGATTTCATAGACTGTTGAGCTTAATATAATTTCCCACAAACGTTTATAGGGAGAGTTTTATTTAATACAGTCTATGATCTGTATAAACATCACCATGGTTTTAGGCTAACCAAACTCTGAGCTGATCTGGAAGTCATGTGGGAGCTTTATTTGGTATACTAAAGTAGCACAGTTCAAAGTATGATTTTATTTGCAGTAGACTACTGGGAATAAGAGATTAGTCATACGAGGATTTTAACAGTTGTGTAGTTATGAGAGGTGGGCTCAATTGGTTTTGTCTTGTAAAATGTCACCAAACTGTCTTGTTGCTTCAAATTACAAGATTAAGTAGTTAAATACTTAAATCCCCAAAGAAAGACTTGAATTTTTGGGATGGGAATGGCAGGATAAAAGCACAGAAGGAGAAAAATCAAAAAGTATCTGCAAACAAAATTCCACACTATTCACTGTTCTTTCAAGTAACTAGAAAAAATGGCACTATAGCTTCCAAATGTAATTTGCTCTCATGACCCTGTGTCAGGTTCGTTCAGTTTACAAGTCTATCTCCTGTTATTAATTGTCAGCCTTGAAAACTCCACTTGGGATCCACAAATCAAGTTGCATCTCTTCATGCCTCCTAAATCACCAGTAATGAAGATTCTGCCCTTTGTAATTTACCTGTCAGTGCTTTGGAGATCCAGACTCAAATCCATCTTACTCCTGCAGTGCCTGCATGGGCTGGCTCTGGATCTTTCTAAGGAAGCACTTTTGTTTCAATGGAGGAGACTTTTTTTGGAGGAGACTTTTTTCCCTCTACTCTCTGCAAACAACCTCTGTAGGTTTTATGCATATTTCTGGGATGCTCAGAATATTTGCAAAAGATAGGTCTTTAAATATTGGAAAAGATACACTAAGTGAAGAGTGAGGTGTGATTACCTGTTGTGTTTCCCTGATATATTTCTTGATAATTTCAGTAGAAGAACAGTCAGAGGAGGAAAACAAAAAAGGATGGGGACAACATGATCATTGTAGTAGAGTTTCATTACACCCTGCAATCACTAAGTTTTATTTCATGGGCACACAGGAACACAGATTTTTGAGACATCAAACTTCTGGACATTTTGCCCCCAGTATCAACAGGGAGCATTTGTCCTATTTAGAAGTCCATCCTTCTTCACTTTCTAGACTTGGTAATGATTTAATTTGCCTGATCATGCAGTTTATTTAAGCTTGTACTTTTAGGAAAGTGATAGTGCTTTAGATTAGGAAGTGTCACTTGGTAGATTCACATATGGCAATTGCATGGTGAGTTGAAAAAGAAGCAATCAAGGGCTGTGTGTGGGAGTTTCTGATTTGTGCCTTGGAATTATTGCCTCTCTGCCAGGTATAAAGGCAGAGACAGAACAAACTCTTCTAGCAAAAATATCACTATTTTTGTCTTATCTCACATAACCAAGATCAGAGACCAATCATGATATCTTAGCCAACTCTAGACCCACCATATTTAGACCTGTGTTATTCTGCCTGCAGTTCAGTTTCCAGCAGGTAGTCCTGCTGACCTAGAATAAATTTCCAGATGGGCAGGGGTAATCTGAATGCAGAAACTTTGTATTTACTCCCCCAAACATCAAATCAATTCCAAAGTCCATGTAAGCTTAATTTTTTTATCATATAGCTTTGGAGGATGGAAAATTGCCAATGGTCCATGACTTCATTACATTCATTCATCAAATTCTTGGGATGGTGGAGCCAGGAGGAAGAAAACTGTCATGCAGACATTAAACAAATGGGACAGAAAGCTACAACCTGTTAAGAAAAGTTAGCTATATAAGACCTCAGCAAATATTAAATGTAGTTTGTTCTCTACTGACCCAAGAGTCTCCTGGCAAAACCATCTTCTCCTTAGTATGTTGCTTGAAAGTGAACAGTATACAGGATATTTAAATAGTTGCAGAACTGAGGCCTCATATATACTTTTACCATCTTGGCTGTGTCTCATTTTTTCCCTGCTCTTATTTCCAATTTATAGGGCTCTAAAATAGCCACTGTACTTGATTAAGTAGAGCAGCACTTGTGTAACTTTAATCTCAGGAATTCCCAAAGCACCTGATTTAAAGAATGTGCCAGGGTAGGCATCAACATCTGACACACCATGGCAATTTTCATTTTCTCAGTCTCTTCAAACAGGTAGAGTTATGATGATACTCTTCCTCTGTGATAAAATACACCTCAGCCAGTAGTGTTTCGGGTCTTTCTCCCTTGATCTTCAAAGTTTATCTTAGGAACTTACACTGTGTAGAATGGTAGATTTGCAGCCACAGGTAGAGACATCTTAGTACCTACAATATCCTCATGGGTCATCCAGTGATGCCACAACCACTCCTAGAAGCACAAAGGATAATAATCTGTTATTCCTGCTTTGAATAACCCAGCCTTACTCTCTTGATTTCCCTTAATCATTGATGAACAATGTAATCAAAGCAATCATCAAAGTAATCCAGGTCTTTATTTTAACTCTTTTCAAATATTTGGACATGGCCATACACTTTGGCAGTGAGTTCCACTGCTTATCAGTCACTGAGAGGAGACTTCTTCCTTGAAGACTTCCAAACCTATTCCTTCAGGGAATTTCACCACATATTCTAACACTGTAGCAGCCCTTAGCAGTTCCTTACTCACCTTCCCCTTGCTGTTCACAGCAGACCTCCATGGCAGCCCTGCACTGTCTCCCCACAGACTGGAGAATGTGACTTACTCTCATGCTATATAATCCACAACATCTATCATCCTTGCCCTTTCCTGAGCATTTTCCAGTCCTACTGCATCCTATTTGAGATAGTGTGATCAAAACTGAGTAGATTTATGTAGGGACATAATAATGTTAGATCTCTAGTCCTTTTCTGATCATGTCAAGCCTTCTATCACGAGGTCACGAGGGAAGTGAAATGATAGATTTTATAATACAGAGGCAGTATCTTCTGTGCCCCAGCTGAAACAGCTTTTGGTTACAGGGGATCCAGGCTCAGATGAATGAGAGGATGCCACCAATAAAAGCAAAAAAAAAAAATTAAATAATATTAGGTAGTCAGACTAGAATTTATTTAAAAGATAAGATAGTGAGATTTAAAAAAAAGGAAAATGTATGCAAGCTTTCCTAGCACAGTGTTTTGGAGGGGTGAAAAAAAAATCGAAATTTATTTTCAAGCCATGTTTTGGAAAAGCATCGCTGAGGAAACCATACCAGAAATTTAGGATATGTCTATGTTGCACAGTGCTAATTTACCTAGCTGAGCTCTGTGCTAAAGCAGCTATATTGCTTACTGTACTTACAGCTAAATAGTTTAGGGCTCTCTCTGAAATCTCTTCACCAAGTTGCACTGTGCAATGGAGAAATACTTTTCTTAGTCTTCAGCACTGCAGGGTACCTTGAAAAGCCAGGTGTCACACTACTGTGTCTTTTACACAAGTAGAATAGTGCTCGTGCTACCTTTGCAGGCTTAGCATATTAAACGTACTTTGCAGAAAGACCACAGCCAAGACAACCCACATAGCTTAAATGTGCCCAGATGAACATGCCTACAAATTTCAACAGAGATGCTCTCAGGCACAAAGTTAAATCCAGGAATATGGGTCTTCTTCAGCAGCAGGGCCCAAGACCAGCACTACCCCCCCTCTGCCCCTCCCACCCCCAATTCAATGAAAATTAGCCCTCAGCAGAGCCTGTAGAAGATGTTGTGCTATTGAGGTGACACTGCCACACACAGTCGAGTGTTTTACCTTGGATACAGCACCTACCACACACTTACTCTGCACAGGCTCAAAACAGAACAGCTAGACTGTGTCTTGTTCAGTCAAAAATGCTCCTGGAACAGGGAGACTTACAGCTTTAACACTGATCTAGAGTTAAAGCTCTTTCTGCCCATAACAACACGAAGTTGTGCAGAGGTTGGTACTCACTGAGGGCCAAGGTCTTTTTCCAGAGAGGAGTCCCATGCTGTTACAGCCTTGTTGCTGCTTTTACCTACAGCCCTGAGCCACACATAAGCCCATAGGGGCAGCCCCACTGCCTTGTGTACAGATGTCTGGTGTGCCCTCAAATCCACAGGGAACAAAAAATCCTCAGGCTGCCAAGCTCCCTTTGACAGCATACAGCAACACTCAGCATTCAGTTGTGCTTGGAGGGGACAGACCCAAACATTTCCAAGTAGCTCTTCACTGACATAGGCACCAAAGAATCTCAACTCCTGGACAGCAGAGTAGCTATCTCCTAGGGCTGGTCTGGGAGAAATGCAGTACTAAATTAGCAGCTACACATGAAGCATGCAACTGACGTGATGGCTGATGTATTTTTGGCCTGATTTCTGTCTGCCAGCATCCTTTAGTGAATTTTCTCCTTAGCTAATTTTAACCAGATTTGAAAGAAGGGCTGGACTATCACTGATAATTATATTTTTATAAGTTACAGAGATCTGACAGCTGGAGAGAGAGTTAAGACCAAAATTAGTGCTTTCTATCAAGGGAAAACAGGCAAAATTCAGCCACTATATATTCTAGCAAGCCTGAGGCAGCCAATGAACCCATGCACATTTGGTGGCAGAGTAGCATTGCTGGCATTTGCTCTTGCCAGAGCTGGTAGTTTTGCAGTAATGTATGGTTTAGGACACAAACTCTTAAGTGTCCATATTTAATTATATCTAATACTGTCATAACAGTTTCTATAATTTTGTTGAGGTATTTGCAATAGCAGAGCATCAACGGAAATTAGGCTGATTTGTGAAGGAGCAGTCAAAAATATCTGTTTTATTGTAGGAAAAAAATGCAATTACAACGTCTCAGAAATTACTTTTATTCCTCTTGAACAGCCTGTTGTTCAACTTTAATCTTGCAGTTACTAGAAAGAAAGATTGGACAGTGAAACTTGTATGTATTAGAAAAGAAATTCAAAGTATGTCAGGCCAATCTTCTGTTATGTGTCAAATTAAGGGAAATTGTGTTTTGCCTCCAAATTAAAAAGAAAAACAATTCTTGAGGAATAAAAATGTCATTGTTTAAGGAAGAGTAATAAAGTATGAATGCCTTTCCTTCAGTTGACTCTCTTTGTAAATGAGCAAGAACACAGAGGTCAATAAATTGTCATTACCCCAGCTTCATAAATCCTCAGTGGTTGGATTTTACCACGTAATTTAAGTTACAAGGCCTTATAAGTGGCCAAGAAAGTTTCATTTGGAGTATTTATAGGCAAAGACGAGGTCTCCAAACTTTTGCGGTTGTTATTTGCAGTGTCAACATGGAAAAAGTCCTGGAAACTGCTGGTTCTAAAACACAGCTCTCTGCACATGAAACCATTAAGAGAAGCCTATGGCCACTGGGTAGAATTAGAGGGTTTACCTGCTCATTATCAAGCACAGCTCTGCTAGCAGATCAGTTGCAAAAGACAACCTAATTTCCTATTGCTTTTTTGGTTAAAAGTAGCACCAGCACAGATACAAACAGCAAACAGCCCTGAAACTTTAAGCACAACACAGAAAGGAAAAAGCAGGAAAGTTGATTAGAACAGGAGATAAAATATGACCACATATGCACTAAGTTGCATGAATCTTACAGGGAGCTACCCAAGGACTGCAAATTGGTTCCTCTCATAAGGATTCAGTCCCTATACCAAACAACATGTTGAGCAGTAAAGGATATATAGCAGCACAGTTTGAAAGGGGAAAAGCAGAAAAAAACCCCCACAGTATGTCTAGTATACACTAAAAAATTAAAGGACTGCTGAAAACCACTTTCTGCTCTGTGAAAATAAGTCTCAACTTAGCAGATATGTCCTGTGAAAAAAGTGTGAAGGAAATGTTTATATTTGGGTACAACATCCTGAAAAAAAAAAATCTGGAAGCGTGTATTCAATTAACTATGAGTAAAATTTGGGCTTCTGCTTACCCTAACCTCCTTAAGTTTGAAGCTTGTGTTATTGCACAATTCTGATTTTTACTTCTTCGCTCCCTTTGAATGAAGTAAGCTCAGCATGTCAGGCCCTGTCCTACATGTTTCTCTCTGTACTGATCCCAAAATACAAGCCCTATCTTGCCACTCTTCTCTCGCAGGACAAAGAGAGTGGCCTCTGTGGTAGTGTACAAATGTGAGAAAGCCACCATGACCGAGCTCTGAGCCAGACCAGAGGGGGACAAGTGACCATAGGAAAGCTGTTAATTAAGCACTGCTTCTACCATGAACAGACTGATGGAGGGCATCATTATCAAAAGGAAACATGCATCTCTTCAAACAAGCTGTTTCTTGTCCTTGCTTAGTTAACAAAGAAGACACTTGAGTACGTCATGTTAAGATTACTATACACACTACCATGGGAAGTCCTTGAAAGCAACCTATGGACCTAACAACAGACAGCATGTGATAGCATTCAGAGCACAGCTTTTACTGCTCCCATGCCTTTGTGAAGCTCTTGGTGACTTTGGATATTCTGAGCAGGGACACAGGAAGTCTACTAAGAAGGAATTATTAAATATTGATTTTTTTTTTTTCCCTGGCATTGGGTATCAAGATAAATGCCAGAAATTCATCTGTCCAGTTGAAACTGACCCAGAAAAGGTGTTTCATCAAGTTCAAGTCCATGGAAAAGGAAACAGGGACAATGAAGCAAGAAACTTTTCCATCTTACCCACATAGATCACTCATGAGAACCCATGAAAGTGGCCTGAATATTGAGACCACAACATCTGACAGAAGGGACTTTGCAAGTGCTCAGGAATTTTGCTGATCCTACAGCTTGCAGTTGTCTGTCTTCCCACAGAGTTCTGGCCATAATCTCTCGACCAGGAACTCCTTGGTCATACCCAGTAACCTGGGCCATCTTTCCGCTCAGCTGGCATACACTGCCATTTACCCAGGCTGCAGCTGCTTCTGCAAAGAAGACTGAAAAGTAATATATTTGCATCAGATCTCAGTCAGAAATCCTGAACTGTCTTCACTAACAGCTCATAAAGGACTACCCTTCAGCAGTTGTTTTTCTCATTCTCACCAAATTAACAAAAAGCCCCATGTTCCTTCCAGAGTTCAGCACTGGATTTTAAGGCCAGTGTGACTTTGTCCAGAACTGGATGAGCTCCAGGGCTGAAGGCAAGGAGGGTGCCAGCACTAGTGACGGCATCGAAGCTCAGCTGCAACTCGAACTAGGATACAGTCTTGCTGGCACCTCCAGTGCTACCAGATCCACTTCACTGAGGGAAGGCTGGAGGACATCTTAATGAGTTATTCAGGCCATAGTGAGGTTGTTCTCTGCTGACAATGCAACATACTCCTTTGAGCTAGGGCTTCAGCTTACCAGTGTTTTTCCAGAAAATTTGGAACAACTGACCTCTTTGGAAGAGTAGCCCAAGGGGGTTGTGAAGGTTTTGTCCTTGAGGATTTAAGGGCCTGACTGAGTAAAATCCTTAGTAACCTGGTCTAACCTCACTGCCCTTCCTATTTTCAGCAAGAGGTGGGACTACAGATTTCCCAAGTTCAATTCCAACCTGAACTGTCCTATAATGCTGGAAAAACATAGAAAACTTTTGGATAAATAGTCTTCTGCAATTTTTTTTCTCACACAGAGTAAGAGATGTCATTTTTTTTCAAATCTTAACTTATAAAAAAAATTCCTGTTTGCCTTGTGTCTTACTCAGAATTGTTGGTATGGACTAAATAACATTTGGCTGATCCAAAGCATTGATCCTCATTTCAACCTCTTGAAACCTAAGCCAATTTCTCTGTTTTTTGAAGGTTGATACAGTGCTTATTTGCAGTCTGTTTAGGCCTGGTTGCCTGAAACTTTAGGGGGGAAAAAGAGGAGAGAGCTCATCAATTACATCAGTTGGTGAAAAAAGAAGAACTCTCTCTGACAAATTCCCCTTAGCAACACTTGCCAGAGGGAGAAGCTTTCCATGGGAATCTGTTGAGGAGCACAGGGAGATACCTGGAAAGCTCTTTGGCTGAAGTAAGCCTAATTTTTTGTGCGTTTTCATGTACATTTCAGTTTCTTCATTAAAGCAGATGTTTTCAGCTGGAGATGGGTCTAAAAGCCATTTTCACATGCAGGAAGATAAAGGCAAAACCAAAATTGTGCACGGGGCGAGGGGTGGAAGGCTGCAAAGTGTGGAAAATTGATCATGGTATGGAAAGTCTTGAAGGAGTTTTGTTTCTGAAAGGGATACAAAGACACATGCTTGGGAGTCCTTCTGCCTTACAAAAGCAGTAAGGATTGTGTGAGACACTTGCTCAAACACTTGCACAAAATCATGGAACCACAGAATAACAAGCACAAAAGAATCTCTGGAGGTCATCTAGTCCCACTTCCAAAGATGAGATATCACAGTGTTTCTGAACAACTTCTTCCAGTGTTTGGCCATCTTGTCTGTGAACATTTTCTTCCTTACATCCAGCTGTAATTTCTCACGCTACGACTTGTTCCTGTTGCTTTTTCTCCTTCCTCTGCTACACCAAGATCTAAACTATATTTGATGGTTCTCACAGTCCAAGCTTCCTTAAGAGATGGACAAGCAAAGACACCAGCTGGCAGATCATACAGTAACCATGTCTGGTGACAAAAGTGACTAATGGGTGACACAGAGAGGTGCAGCATCTACTTTTTAAGTAAAAAAGTGAAATCTGCTATATTTATTATTTCATGCAAAGTCTGAACTTACTTAACTCATGGCTGAAGTACTGTAAAATCATAGTGTGAAATACTGGGAAATGTCAGCTATGCTGTGAGAAAACCTACCCTGAACCAAAATTTAGACACTGCCTTAAATGGCAGTTTCCATTGTAATTGTCCTCCCTTCACCAAGTTGCTCAAGAATGGCAAACATTATTCTTTGTTCTCCTAGATCCTAATACAAGTTCATTAATTTGCTCTCCACTTTGGAAATTAACTACATATTACTAAAAATGACCATTCAGGTACAATTTCTGTCACTTGCATTTGTAGCAAGTCATGTTTTGCCCTATGACTAGTCCTGTTTATTTCTGGGTTGACAGAAGTGGCAATTTCTGGCCCATAATATCTGTGTGCCTCAAAAACAGAGAATGGAAGAGAGACAGTGAGAAGAGATTAGAGTACCATGTATGCTCAGTAACCACCCACACATGCCTGCACCCCCACAGAAAAGAAGACTCACTCTACAAAAAGTTATTAATTGTATTTTAAAGATCGACAGGTTAATTGAGCTGTTTTGGAAAAACTGACTACAGAATCAGTTTCATTCTGTCATTACATTTTGTCAAATTGAAAATCCAAGTATATTTTTTAAAATTCTACAAGGAAGCCCAATAAAGACTATGATGGAGTCTAGGACACCCTCACATTCTTTTCCACACTGCCTGTTTTCATTGCATATCATGAATATTGGCATCAAGTTCCCATACATCTAACTTCCAGACATTATCCTTCTTTTACAAGCTGGCTTTCACTGAGCACTTTGTATTGTAGGGTATGAGCCTGAAAAAACATGAAGAGATAAGTCAAGTTTAAAGAGAATAAAACACAAACAAAAACCTTCCAAAACATACTCATAAAAAGTAGAGATGAAGCACAGAGGGGTTTAAAGGGTTTAAAGATTTATTTTTCCAGACATATTAGTGAAGCGTCTGGCAGAATGGTGATTAAAGTTTGCAGTCACAAAAAGTACATCCCACCTAACTCTATTTTTTCAGCAAATGCCATCACTGTGTTCAGGCCCTTTTGAGGGGAAGGAACCAAAGGACAGCTATGACATTGTACCTAGGAGAACCAGACCTCTCTGGGGGTTCTTCCAAAACATGCAATAATAGAAGGCACACTGTACTTCTATACATACACAAGCAGATATGAATAGCACAGTGGTGGGCTGCCCATGCTCTACAGACTTCCAGTCTCTACAGACTTCACAAAATCTTAAAAAGAAAATAACCAAAAAAACCCACAAAAACCCTAAAGCAAAAAGCCTACAGATCATTAAAATTAAATCTAGTTTCAGGTAGTTTGGTGCTGTGGGCTAGTTTATATACCAAGAGTACATAGCAGACCTCTTTGAATAGCAGAGTCTAGACAGTGTCACCAGCACAAAACTCACTCAGTCTCAAAAATTTCCTACCTCTCTTCTGCACAATGTATGGCAAGAGCTTCACACAAAGCAGAGCATTCAGGTTTGTAGGACCTGGCTGCAGCAGTGCAGCATCAGGTGGCCTTTTGCATAGACACACACTGTGCCAGGCAAACTGCAATATTGACATATTAACATCAATATTGATATATTAAGATTGACAAGCTGAGATGAAAGAGTGAAAAGATGAGGAGTCTATCTCATTTTTCACTCAGAGGAATTGTGAAGCTTGGTTCCAAACTACCAACTTTTCTCCTCTGCATATGTTAAGATGACCCCCTACTTCCCACACAGCTACCAAATTTTGTGTATTCACAACTTCTCTCCTTCACTCTAGCTCAGAAACAGCAGAAAACCATCCTGCATTAAATAAAGAGCAGGCAGATTTTGCAGCCCATCTCTGGGGTCTAGGCACCAGAGAGAGATTTCTGAGTGTACAGGGATGGAGACAGCTTTCAGGTACACTCAGCCTCCTTTTCCCCTGCTGTATCTGACCTGGCCACAATCACCTTTGTTCCTTCAGGCTCCTTCAGACTCACCACCCACAGCACCAAAGGAGAGGGCCAAAGAAGCATGGATGGTTACACGGCCCTGTTGGCTGGATTGTTTTCTCACTAGTGAAACACGGGGCTCCACAGCCCTGTTTATCAGTGTGAGGCTTCAATCACCATGAAAGCCACACAATGCAGAAAATTCAGGAGTGCAATACTGTTTTACAATGGTGTAAACACCACCATTACAGAGGATGCCTTCCCACTGGCGCTTTTTCTCAGTCAGCAGGTGAGGAGGGAGGCACAGCCATCAGCACATCTGCATCATACAGCTGGGACATTCTGCTGCCACTCCACCATCAACAGAGCAACATCCTCCCTCTCAGCTGCAGGGTAAACTACCTTTACAGACCCTGCTGTCAACCTTGGTACTCTATCCCAGACTCTGATTGTTTTCAGTTGGCTCAGCAATAAAACACCTAATGATGCTGGTGCCTGAATCATCATTGGTCTCTGAGACAAATAGCTTGGGTATCCCTCTGCAGAACGATTGCTCCAGGCTCTTTGCAGTCTCAAGCAGGCATTAACACAGGCATGTGTCCCCAGCACACCGTGCCCTGCTTCCATTAGAATGTTTTGCAGCAAGATAAACTGGTCTCACCACCTCCTCTGCTGCAAGTGCTTAGTCTAAAGAGGGAGTCTCTCATTCCAGCAGAGCCTCCCTCCCGGAGGTGTGGCACTGCGGGAAGGAAAGGAAGACTGGGTATTGCACTTACAGTGAATGGAATTAGATGGCTGCTCTTGCTATTTTATCAAAAGCACTCCTTCCCCAAGCAACACCAATTAACATGGATATTTAAGTAGAATTAAGGTGAGATAGAGTATTGTATTAATACATATATGTATTCCTCCCTCTTCCAAACATCAGCAGTTAGCATGCCTGATGTGAGATGCTGCAAATAACCGATTTCAGGTTGAGTGCACCACATACTGACTCACTGCCATGAAGCTCTATACTTCAACAGAATTCCTGGTGAACAATGATGAAATATTCATCAGTTCATATTTGTAAATGGCCCAGCAACATACTGAGTAAATGACCTCCAACAAAGTGCCTCACATTAAAATGGAACAGCAACCAGCTGAAATGAGGGAACTACAAACTATGCATGTGTTTTGTCAGCACAAACAAGCAGCAAACACAAACAGAAAGAAATCTAGTTGGACTCATCATCCTGACAGTGAGAAACAAATGAGAAGCCAGCCTGTTTGCTTCAGCAAGACCCACTGGTGGTGCTGCCTGTGGCAGGAGTGAGTAGGGCAACCTGGGCTAAACATTACTTCCTGCCCTCTGTCACAAGCAGAAAGTGAACCAGGCAAGGCAGGAGTTGAGCCACCTGTTCTCCCCACATGCTGGGCCTGATTGTTCATCACCTCAAGCACTGCTAGTCCTTAACTGCAGGTCTTGGTCCTAAAGTGGAAAACACAAGCATATACCCTCCAGAGGAACT